>JAHLKD010000039.1:0-404166 GCA_025526935.1 Cladochytrium replicatum | reverse complement strand
ATCTCAAGATACAGTTGGAGTGAGCACCAACTTATCGCCAGTGACAGTACACGAACTTGCAAAGTTACACCAGCAGTTGGTCACATCCACTTACGGACGATCTTTCGAACGGCAGAGAAGCTCAACATCAAAATGCCCAAGATTGAACCGGATGCATTCAATCTTGTCAACAAATCAATTATGCAGAATTGTTTGGTCTGTAGTCGCACGAAGCTGAAGCAGAAGCCGATTTATTCTACAATAAGTCGAGCTCCGAGGAAACTTTCCGTCTGTTTTCCGATGTCGTACGTTTAATCTACGACGGACAGAAGAAGAGATATTGGCAGATCATTGTCGACGAACAACCTCGTTTCATCACAATCTACTTCCTGAATCGAAAGAGTGATGCGGTGGATAGTATGATTCGACATATCGCTGATGTGGAAAATCGCAATCACCCATTACACGTTGCTGAACTACGTTCCGATTCAGGAGAATTGATTACGAAACGGTTGATCCAATGGTGCAATACCAAGATTCCTCGCATCCGCGTCCACCCAGCTCCTCCGTCAGTAAAGGAACTCGATGGTCTATCAGAGCGGAATATACAATCGATCAAGTATATGTCGGACGCGATGCTGCTACAAGCTGGACTACCACGAACACTTCAATTCGTGCAACTCTCCATCCTATACGCTGCGGTCGTCAAGAACGCTACTTTCCATTCAGCTGTGAATGCGATTCCGTACTGTGCTTACCTTGACAAGCGGATAGATTTGGCAACTATCCACGCCTTTGGAACACTCGTTAGTTTGTGGATCTCACACGAACAAAGGTTGGCGCGCAGAATCCGAGACAAGTCTGAACTAGGTCTGTTTCTCGGATACAAGGGTGAAGACCTGAAGATCGTCATAGCACTCAATTTTCGGACAAACACAATAGGCGAATACTTCCATGTTACGTTCCACGAGGGAGTTTTTGTTGGTTATAATCCTACCCGACAGTTACTCGACGATCTTACGGTACAATATCCACTGAAGGCCGGGACATATTTCGATGTTGATCAAATACCAACCGGGGATCAGGGGGTGCAAGAGACGACTGTTGAGTTTGTCTCAGACAATTTCCCGATTTCTACCGTTGCAGACGAAGAAATCGATGAGGATATAAACGACGACCCCATATATTACCGCTTAGAAGAAGCCGGTGACATGCATGTTGTTGAACATTTACATGGACTAGACGATGATGACCCAGACGATGCTGATTATGATCCAAATGCTGATTTATCGACTCAACAATCCATTACTGAAGAATCTCCGAATTTGTCTTCCGTATCTCCTGTAGAGGAATATGATGCACAACTCGAAAGTGATCTTCAATTCATTGGAGAAGATGTCGACGAAGCGTATGCAGCAAGAAAACGAAAACGTCAAGCAAGTGCAAATTTGTCGAACGCCAAAAGGAAACAAAATTCCTTGTTTACCCGGTCCGTTCCTAATATCGATTGGACCCTGAAGGCCGATTCCTCATATCCAACACAACCAATTGCGAATGGAAATATACGGACTGCACCAAAGACTCTTCGTGAGGCTTTATCACGATCCGATGAGGCTCCATTCTGGTTAGCGGCGATGAAGGAGGAAGTCACACAACTAGTCGGCAACAATACTTGGGCCGAAACGTTTTTACCTGATGGACGGAATTTATTATCGGGCAAATGGGTTTTCACATATAAGCTTGACGAACATGGCAATATTACTCGATTCAAAGCACGTTGGGTCGTACGAGGATTTTCACAAATTGAAGGATTGGATTTCGATGAAACCTATTCTCCAGTTACGAAAACGTCCACGATCCGTTTTCTGATTGCATTAGCAGCATTAGTCGGCATGATCATATTCCAGTTTGATATCAAGGGTGCATATCTCAATGCGATACTGGAAGAAGAGAACTACGTCGAACTCCCTCATGGTTTCGGACGAGTAGATTTCCAAAATCGACCCATCGTCTGCAGACTTATCAAAAGTCTGTACGGTCTACACCAGGCAGCTCGAGAATGGTACAAAACTCTTTGGAAACAATATCTCAGTGTTGGTTTCGTGCGGAATATTGCAGACATCTGTCATTTCTGGCGATACAATCCAACAAATAATACCCGCGAACACACTACCGTTCATGTCGATGATATACTACATTTTTCCACAGATCCAAACGCATATCATCGGTTTCAGACCGATTTGGAAACTTCGTTCACAGTAGGCAGTACTTCGAAGGCGAAATGGATTCTGAAAATGGAGTTATTGCAGACAACGGAAGGATATTTCCTTAGTAATGCATTGTTCGTAAAGAAGATTCTCGAAGAAGCGAATTTATGGGGTACCAACATCAAACCGACCAAAACACCGATGTCGAAATCATATATCTTTGATGAGACCACACCAACACTGTCCAATGCCGAGGCAACACAATTTCGATCAATGTTAATGAAGATATCGTACGTGGCGACTAAGACACGACCGGATATTTCATACGCAGTCAATATTTTGGCACAACATCAGATTGATCCTCGACAGTCAGAATCAAAGGCTCTCTATCGATTAAAACGATATTTACTCGGTACTTGGGATTACGGTTTACACTATACACGGACTGGTATCACGTCTCCGATGCTAAGACCCGACGGTCTCTACATGTTTGATTCGGCTAACAACCCACAAGGTTATGCCGATGCAGACTGGGCGGGCGATGCAGATAGATACTCACGAACCGGTTACGTGGTAATGTTCGCTAATGCGGCAATCAGTTGGCAGTCGATTCGACAACAGACTATTGCAGCCTCGTCGTCGGAAGCCGAACTGTATGCGCTGAACGAACTATCGCGTGAGATGAAGTGGATGAAAAATCTTATGACGGGTATCGGAATTACGTCGTTCAATCCGCTCCGTTTATGGCAAGACAATCAATCCACCAAGTCTATCGCAAGCAATCTGTTCAACAACAAACGGACTAAACACATGGACGTTCGCGAGAGATTTGTGAATCTCCAAGTTGAACAGAAACATCAGGAGTTACACCATATGGATACTTCTGATATGATCGCGGACATCTTAACTAAACCTCTTGGAAGTAAATTATACCTTAAACACAGGGGCTCGTTGGGGCTAGTCAGTCAGTCTTCACTTAATATACTATCTTGAACGACCGGCTGGCGATGTCCATACAACTCACCTTTATTTCAATAGAATATCAACTTCAGCATTTACAGAAAGTTATGATCGGTTGAGTGATACTCTCGGTTGTACCTATCTAATGACTGAGGGGGTGTGTTAAGTATTTCGATTGATGGACTTGGCCAATCCAGTCATTGATAGTACAAAAACACAAACGCCCGATATACAGAAATGTCACTCTTCACTGAGCAACATTTCTAACTATTGAACTAAAGCATATAGATGATGATCTATTACGAGTTTGGATACCTCCGGTTATTTCTTCATGGGTTATATTTATTGCAGCCATAGGTATAGTAAACTGTCATTACTTTTCTATCATCCACTTGTAGAAGTGAAGCCCGGATCAGATCACAGCAAAGGTTTACATATGATTAACGCGTTCGTGGGAATCATGTGTGAGAACAATCCTGTTGAGGAGAGCTAGATCTCACGCACAGCTTAGCATGATTATGCTTCGCTACGCCTGTGAGAAGAAGAGTCAAACCTTATCGCTTCGATCCAGATCTTCCGGAAGGAAAAGCCAAAACGACAGTACACTTATTTAAGGAGCCTGTGGCGATACACACAAGGAGCATTCTCTTGCGCTAGTACTTGTGACTCGCAATCTTCTTTATTCATCTCTTAGAAACATTAATCCGTGAATTAGCAACACACACAACCTGAGGATCCAGACCACAGCTTTGTTCAACAACAAAATGTGCATTTTGAATGTGTTTTATTGAACCATTTGACAAAACAAGTGCAATATCTCCATAGCCTTTAATAGGAATGGGATGATTGTCTGCCAAGTAAACATCTCCTGCATCATTAACGTAAAATAAATTCTTGAATGCATGTCTGTCTGGAGTCATCCAAGCAGTAGCACCAGAGTCAATCAAACCGAGAGGTTTGGCATTTACGTGTAGATTGCAGTTGGTACTCTTCAATGCTGTGATAATAGAGGGATGTGTAAAATCCACAATATTATTAGCTTTGAATATTGAAGAGAAGGATTTGATGGATTGTACCTTGCTGGAAGGTTCTGATTCCTGAGAATCGATATCCATGTTCTGGGATGTTGAGGAGGAAGCACGAGATGCTTTTATCTGTTTCCATTCCTCATCATTCAAACTTTTGGCTAGTTTGCGTTTCCTGCAGAAATTCTGCGTGTGGCCAGATTTGCCACAGAAATCGCAAGAGAATTTGTTGTTCTTCGCATCCTTTGATTTTGATGCGGCACGATTGTTTGCAGTCTTACTGTTGGCATTTCCTTTATGTGAGGAAGCATGTTTCTCAATCAAATATTTGAGTTGTTTACACTCTGCAGAAGAATGAGAAGAGTTGGGATGTAAAACACAAACCTCATGAGCAGCACGAGCTTTCGGTAGTCTTTTGGTCTTTGCTCGCACGGCTTTGCCTTTGATTTGAGGTGAATCTGAAGGAGTGTAATCGCGAGTTACATCCATTTGAATGATTTCTCTCATCTCAGCAAGTAAGTTCTGCATTGTTCTCAGGTAATGGTGTTCTGATTGTATCTTCTGACCAGAATCATCCTCATCATCAAGTAGATCAGGTTCATACTTTGTGAAAGTGTCCATTGAGATGTCTCTGAGTAAAATCGAAAAGGATTGTAGATTGATATCAGGTTCACCGATCTTTGAGCAAACTCGAGTGAGAAGTTCGTGAATAACAGCTTCAGCCGGTTGGGTTGAAAGCTTTTCCTCGGTGTTGATGCATGCACATTTATGGAACTAGCTACTCCAGTCTTCATCCGCTACCGACACTGAGGGGAAATAGCCTTACCAGAGACGTCTGGGACAAGTTCATGCGTAATCATACATTACATGAAAGAACTGGCATTTCTAACTATTGGTCATGAAGACATCCTCCTTTACTCATTGGAATCTAGTAGAGTTCTGAGAGTGATCACGCGTTTGAGAAAGAATGTGATGCTAATCAGTTTGCTGCTGACAGTTATATCATACTCGAGTACATCTCGTATGATACTAATGCAAGGTACTACACACTTATTTCTCATAGAGAACATGTCATTGTAGACAAGATTATAGCTAATCTTCATGTTCTGCTCACAATGGTTATTGTGAACGATCACTGGGATCTATATCTCTCTATTCGAGAGAATAATGTTTATATTAGATATTTCCATATATCTTTAGCCACAGGTTAATTATAAAAGCCGAAACGACAGTATATTTGAATTGTTTGCACAATTCAAAGAGCCTGTGGCGACATCTGTCATTTCTGGCGATACAATCCAACAAATAATACCCGCGAACACACTACCGTTCATGTCGATGATATACAACGGAAGGATATTTCCTTAGCAATGCATTGTACGTAAAGAAGATTCTCGAAGAAGTGAATTTATGGGGTACCAACATCAAACCGACCAAAACACCGATGTCAAAATCATATATCTTTGATGAGACCACACCAACACTGTCCGATGCCGAGGCAACACAATTTCGATCAATGTTAATGAAGATATCGTACGTGGCGACTAAGACACGACCGGATATTTCATACGCAGTCAATATTTTGGCACAACATCAGATTGATCCTCGACAGTCAGAATCAAAGGCTCTCTATCGATTAAAACGATATTTACTCAGTACTTGGGATTACGGTTTACACTATACACGGACTGGTATCACGTCTCCGATGCTAAGACCCGACGGTCTCTACATGTTTGATTCGGCTAACAACCCACAAGGTTATGCCGATGCAGACTGGGCGGGCGATGCAGATAGATACTCACGAACCGGTTACGTGGTAATGTTCGCTAATGCGGCAATCAGTTGGCAGTCGATTCGACAACAGACTATTGCAGCCTCGTCGTCGGAAGCCGAACTGTATGCGCTGAACGAACTATCGCGTGAGATGAAGTGGATGAAAAATCTTATGACGGGTATCGGAATTACGTCGTTCAATCCGCTCCGTTTATGGCAAGACAATCAATCCACCGAGTCTATCGCAAACAATCTGTTCAACAACAAACGGACTAAAAACATGGACGTTCGCGAGAGATTTGTGAATCTCCAAGTTGAACAGAAACATCAGGAGTTACACCATATGGATACTTCTGATATGATCGCGGACATCTTAACTAAACCTCTTGGAAGTAAATTATACCTTAAACACAGGGGCTCGTTGGGGCTAGTCAGTCAGTCTTCACTTAATATACTATCTTGAACGACCGGCTGGCGATGTCCATACAACTCACCTTTATTTCAATAGAATATCAACTTCAGCATTTACAGAAAGTTATGATCGGTTGAGTGATACTCTCGGTTGTACCTATCTAATGACTGAGGGGGTGTGCTAAGTATTTCGATTGATGGACTTGGCCAATCCAGTCATTGATAGTACAAAACACAAACGCCTGATATACAGAAATGTCACTCTTCACCGAGCAACATTTCTAACTATTGAACTAAAGCATATAGATGATGATCTATTACGAGTTTGGATACCTCCGGTTATTTCTTCATGGGTTATATTTATTGCGGCCATAGGTATAGTAAACTGTCATTACTTTTCTATCATCCACTTGTAGAAGTGAAGCCCGGATCAGATCAGAGCAAAGGTTTGCATATGATTAACGCGTTCGTGGGAATCATGTGTGAGAACAATCCTGTTGAAGAGAGCTAGATCTCACGCACAGCTTAGCATGATTATGCTTCGCTACGCCTGTGAGAAGAAGAGTCAAACCTTATCGCTGCGATCCAGATCTTCCGGAAGGAAAAGCCAAAACGACAGTACACTTATTTAAGGAGCCTGTGGCGATACACACAAGGAGCATTCTCTTGCGCTAGTACTTGTGACTCGCAATCTTCTTTATTCATCTCTTAGAAACATTAACCCGTGAATTAGCAACACACACAACCTGAGGATCCAGACCACAGCTTTGTTCAACAGAAATGACAGATGTCTGCAATATTCCTCACGAAACCAACACTGAGATATTGTTTCCAAAGAGTTTTGTACCATTCTCGAGCTGCCTGGTGTAGACCGTACAGACTTTTGATAAGTCTGCAGACGATGGGTGGATTCCGGAAATCTACTTGTCCGAAACCATGAGGGAGTTCGACGTAGTTCTCTTCTTCCAGTGTCGCATTGAGATATGCCCCCTTGATATCAAACTGGAATATGATCATGCCGACTAATGCTGCTAATGCAATCAGAAAACGGATCGTGGACGTTTTCGTAACTGGAGAATAGGTTTCATCGAAATCCAATCCTTCAATCTGTGAAAATCCTCGTACGACCCAACGTGCTTTGAATCTAGTAATATTGCCATGTTCGTCAAGCTTATATGTGAAAACCCATTTGCCCGATAATAAATTCCGTCCATCAGGTAAAAACGTTTCGGCCCAAGTATTGTTGCCGACTTGTTGTGTGACTTCCTCCTTCATCGCCGCTAACCAGAATGGAGCCTCATCGGATCGTGATAAAGCCTCACAAAGAGTCTTTGGTGCAGTCCGTATATTTCCATTCGCAATTGGTTGTGTTGGATATGAGGAATCGGCCTTCAGGGTCCAATCGATATTAGGAACCGATCGGGTAAACAAGGAATTTTGTTTCCTTTTGGCGTTCGACAAATTTGCACTTGCTTGACGTTTTCGTTTTCTTGCTGCATACGCTTCGTCGACATCTTCTCCAATGAATTGAAGATCACTTTCGAGTTGTGCATCATATTCCTTTACAGGAGATATGGAAGACAAATTCGGAGATTCTTCAGTAATGGATTGTGGAGTCGGTAAATCAGCATTTGGATTGTAATCAGCATCCAGACGTCTGGGTCATCATCGTCTAGTCCATGTAAATGTTCAACAACATGCATGTCACCGGCTTCTTCTAAGCGGTAATATATGGGGTCGTCGTTCATATCCTCATCGATTTCTTCGTCCGCAATGGTAGAAATCGGGAAATTGTCTGAGACAAACTCAACAGTCGTCTCTTGCACCCCCTGATCCCCGGTTGGTATTTGATCAACATCGAAATATGTCCCGGCCTTCAGTGGATATTGTACCGTAAGATCGTCGGGTAACTGTCGGGTAGGATTATAACCAACAAAAACTCCCTCGTGGAACGTAACATGGAAGTATTAGCCTATTGTGTTTGTCCGAAAATTGAGTGCTATGACGATCTTCAGGTCTTCACCCTTGTATCCGAGAAACAGACCTAGTTCAGACTTGTCTCGGATTCTGCGCGCCAACCTTTGTTCGTGTGAGATCCACAAACTAACGAGTGTTCCAAAGGCGTGGATAGTTGCCAAATCTATCCGCTTGTCAAGGTAAGCACAGTACTGTTGAGTGTTGTTTCGTTCATAAAAGTTTTCCTTCTTTGTTTTTACTTTCAAAAAGAAAAAGTTCGGCTGAGGATAATAACAGGATTATTGTTGATCCTCAGAATCGAACTTGCAACATGATGTTGAATGGCTTGTGATTTAACCCACGACGCTAGCTTTGTTGTTTTCCAAAAGTTTTATTTCTGTTTCTATTTCGGCTTCATGTTCTTCGACGAAAACTTCAAAAGCCAGCGTTCCAGAAAATTCCGGATCACCAGCAAACTTGAAGGGGACTTACCAAAGGAGGAAGGAGAGCGCCGCTGCTGACGTGGCAAGGACAAATTAAGGGAGGCTTTGTTGGGAATGGGAGAACCTATAAAAGGTGTGAGTCTTAAGCTTCCAATATATTGAACAAGTACCTCTTATCTGATCTTACCTGCCTACGACGAAATTCTACATGGTAGCAATGGATTCTCGCTCTTCCCAACAACAACCGAAACCAACGGCGCTCATGACCCGCAAAGCTCAGGATGACAATCTCTTTGTCTTTGACGGAGAGAATTATCATACCTGGCGACTCCGCATGGTGGCCTATCTCGAGGGCAAGGAGCTCTGGACAGTTGTCGACAAGGGACCAAATCCTGACCCACGACTGCGAACTGGTTTTGACGAGACTAGCAATGCTGGCAAGGCCGAAATTGCCGCCCATGAAGAAAGTGTTCTGGATGATCGCAAGGCCCGATCCAAGATCATCGGGAAGCTCAGCAACGTCGTACTTTCGCTTGTCACCAGCGCGAACACCGCAAAGGCGATGCTCGTAGCCCTCGATCAGATGTACCAGCGCCAGGCCAACGTCAACAGGATCACACTCCGACGCGAGCTAATGGGGAAAAAGATGAGTACCGGGTCTGATCTTAAGACCCACATCTCGGAACTTGCCATGATTGTCCAGAGACTGACCGCTATTGGTGATTCCATTTCCCCAGACCAGCACATCATCTACCTGCTCAGCTCCCTCCCTCCGGAATTCGATACTGTGATTGCCACAATTGACGTTGAGGATGACACCCGCCGAAAGGATTACCAATATGTTGTCGGCCGACTTCTCGACGACGAAAGCAAACGACGAAGTCGCGAAAACGAGGAAGGTAACAGTCGAGATCAAGCTTATCAGACCTCCGGCGGCAACCAACGACTTTGCTGGAACTGTAGCCAGCCAGGCCACTTCGCTGCCAACTGTCCTAACCAGACCTCGAGTTTGGGTGGTTCAAATCAAGGCTCTGGAAACGGACGAGGTGGTAGCGGAGGTCGAGGAGGTCGAGGTGGCGGACGAGGTACTGGAAGAGGCGGTCGAGGTCGAGGGAGCGGCGGTAGAGGACGCGGTCGAGGAAATGGAGGATCCAACCGCGGTGGCGGAAGAAGCGGTGGGCACGCAAACGAAGTAACGCTACCTGCGATTGCGTTCATGGCTTCGGAGAGATTCTCTGATCGATCTTCTAAGTGGTTCTTCGACACTGGGGCTTCGCACCACCTGTGCAACGATCAAAGGGCGTTCATCGAGTTGCGGAAGATTACTCCGATTGAGATCGACACCGCAAATGCTGGATCAGGACTCAAGGTTGTCGGGATTGGAAGAGTTCGATTGCTGGTATCAGTTGGAGGGCGGGAGAGGGAGGTGATCCTTAGTGAAGTGTACTTCGCTCCGAACCTGTCTGACAACTTGGTATCATGGAATCGACTCATAGAACACCGTCTCAAGCTCTACGGTGCTGGCAAGAAGATCCAGATCGGTCGCAACAATGAGATAGTCATGGAGTTCACACAAGATAAGACTTGCAACTTGTTTGCACTTGATCTGTCCCGATCGATCGCCAGGGTGGCACGACGTAACGACGCAACAGCGGATCTCATCACTTGGCATAGAAGGTTCGGACATGCTGGATTCAATCGGATCGAGGAGGCCCAGAAGCTAGTTGAAGGAATGGAGATCGATGGAACTGAGAGGTTGGACCCTTGTCCGACCTGTGTGAAAGCTAAGTTGACCAGAACTAGCTTTCCACGGATCAAGGACGTTGACGTTAATTCCCATAGCACCCTCTACATCGATCTCCAAGGACCAATAAAGCCGCCCACCTACGGAGGTGCAATCTATGCCGCGGTCGCAGCACACAGGAACTCTGGAGTCCTGGTTGTACGCCCCCTGAAAACCAAGGATCTGGCATTCGAGTTCAGTCAAGATGCCGTGCGAGAGATAGGACTCCTTACTGGCAAGGAGGTCCAAGTAGTTGTCACCGACAACGCAAAAGAGTTGATTTCACAAAAGTACGAGGCATGGGCACGGAAGCGCGGCATTCAACATCACACTACCATGCCGTACACCCCGATGCAGAATGGACCTGTTGAGCGAGCAAATCGGACCCTCCAAAATCTTACACGAGCTATGTTAAATGAGGCAGGGGCAAACAGCAAGCTATGGGGCGAGGCGATGGTAACAGCATGTTACCTAAACAACCGGCTCCCGCGCAAGATCGGCAAGACGAGTATTACGCCATTGGAGGCCGCGACAGGCAGAAAACCAAACGTCAGCAAACTGCGGACCTGGGGATGCGTGGCATACGTGCACGATCCCCTCCCATCGGGCAAGCTAGCGGATCGAGCGATCCCAGGAATCTTCGTTGGATACGAAGCATTCGGATTTCGTGTCTGGGACCCGAAAAGGAAAGTAATGATGAGAAGCAAGTCGGTGGTGTTTGATGAGAAGCATACCTGGAATGAGCGAGCCCTTACTGATGCCCTTGAACTGGTCTCTTTCGAAAACCTCCCCCAACACAGAGACTCGGCAAAACCGCTCAAACACACCGACTTGGCCAGCAACAACAGCGACAGCGATGACAGCAGCTATAGAGATAGCGACAGCGACGACAGTGAGGGGGAGGTCGAGACCAATTCAAGGGACAAGGACACGGAATCGGAGGACGACAAAGTAGAGGTGCAAGATCCTGGGCTATTGAAGCAGAAACCCAGCACTAGTAAGATTCCTGTGCGCCGAGGAAGCCGAGAGAAAAGGCCAGTCGAACGGTATGGCTTTGAGAAGGTGAAACAAGTCGGATCGGCACGAGTAGCCTCGAAAATGAAGGTGATCTTGCACACGGAACCAAGGACGTATGAGGAAGCCATGGCGAGCCTGGAGAAGGACGACTGGACGGCTGCCATGCAAGAGGAGATCCTTGCGCATCGCGAGAACTCAACGTGGCGACTTGTACCGAGGCCTGCAGGGCGAAACATCATCAAGTCAGGCTGGGTATATCGCTACAAGACAAACGCCGAGGGGAAGATGGTTCGGCACAAGGCGCGGTTCATTGCGAAAGGATATTCGCAACGCGAGGGAGAGGACTTTGATGAGACGTTTTCTCCGGTGGCTCGAAAACAAACTGTTCGAGTTGTGTTGGCGCTCGTGGTGCAGGAACGGATGGTGATGCGCCAGTACGACATCAAAACAGCGTTCCTGAATGCGCGCATCATCGACCGCGAACTCTACTACGAGCAGCCAGAGGGATTCATTGAACCGGGCAAGGAAGATTGGGTCTGCTTAGCTATTCGTGCGCTTTATGGCCTCAAGCAGCCGCCTCGCGAGTGGAATAGTCTCTTCGACGATTTCCTAGTGACCGTCATCAAGCTGAAACGTTCCGATAGCGATGTCTGCCTCTACTACCGTCGAGAGGGATCGTCGCTCACGCTTGTCGTCATCTACGTGGACGATATTCTGGTGGCGTCAACCGATGAGGACGAGGTGAATCGAATCGAGGAGTTGATGAAGCGACGATTTGAGGTCAGCGAGGCAGGATCCCCGAAGTATTATCTCGGCTGGGAAATTGACTACGATAAGGACGGCGGCAAGCTCACCATCTCTCAAGCGCAGTACATCAGAATGTCGGCGAAGAAATGTAAGATCAGATTCGAGCGGAAAACACCAGTTGAAGCTGGCGTTACAATCTTCAAGGATATGGGAGAGGAGATCGAGGTCGAGCGAAATGAGATTAGCTATCGCACAATCGTCGGTCAGCTCCTATACGCCGCGACGAGCACACGACCCGATATCTCGTTTGCCACTGGCACCGTTGCGCGTTATCAAAACGCACCTCAGTACACTCATTGGTGCGCGGCGGAACGGGTGCTCGCCTACCTGCTGCACACTCCCTCAATTGGAATCCGCTATGGACGACGAGATCGCCTTGAGATTGTATGCTATGCGGACGCGGATCACGCCGGAGATCCTGACAACAAAAAGTCGACTACTGGATATGCTATCTTGATCAATGGGGGAGCTGTTGCCTGGGGGAGCAAGCTTCAAACATCAGCGGCGAGTTCGACAGCAGAAGCGGAGTACGTTGCACTATCCACAGCTAGCGACGAACTCGTTTGGGTAAAGCACATGCTTGAAGAACTTGGATATTCCTTTGCTGCTCCGCCTGTAGTCCACTGCGACAATACCGCTGCAATTGCTGGTGCCCGCAATCCCGGATTCAAGTCCCGGCATATCGCTTTGCGATATCACATCGTGCGTGGCCGCATTCGATCTGGGGACATTGACGTGCAGTATATCCCCACAGAGGATCAGGTGGCAGACATCTTCACCAAGGGTCTCGCACGACGTCAACATGAGAAACTGATGGGTCTACTTGGGATGGTAGATGCAATGAAAGAGATGAGAGAAAATTAGGTTTTGTTTCTTGAAGGACACACCAATTATGTTTGCATTCCTTCTGGCTTCTATGTTTGTTTTTTTTAATTGTTATTTCTTTTCAACTTTCAAAGGAAGAACTTTTGTTCAGAAACGGGGGAGTGTTGAGTGTTGTTTCGTTCATAAAAGTTTTCCTTCTTTGTTTTTACTTTCAAAAAGAAAAAGTTCGGCTGAGGATAATAACAGGATTATTGTTGATCCTCAGAATCGAACTTGCAACATGATGTTGAATGGCTTGTGATTTAACCCACGACGCTAGCTTTGTTGTTTTCCAAAAGTTTTATTTCTGTTTCTATTTCGGCTTCATGTTCTTCGACGAAAACTTCAAAAGCCAGCGTTCCAGAAAATTCCGGATCACCAGCAAACTTGAAGGGGACTTACCAAAGGAGGAAGGAGAGCGCCGCTGCTGACGTGGCAAGGACAAATTAAGGGAGGCTTTGTTGGGAATGGGAGAACCTATAAAAGGTGTGAGTCTTAAGCTTCCAATATATTGAACAAGTACCTCTTATCTGATCTTACCTGCCTACGACGAAATTCTACGTACGGAATCGCATTCACAGCTGAATGGAAAGTAGCGTTCTTGACGACCGCAGCGTATAGGATGGAGAGTTGCACGAATTGAAGTGTTCGTGGTAGTCCAGCTTGTAGCAGCATCGCGTCCGACATATACTTGATCGATTGTATATTCCGCTCTGATAGACCATCGAGTTCCTTTACTGACGGAGGAGCTGGGTGGATGTGGATGCGAGGAATCTTGGTATTGCACCATTGGATCAACCGTTTCGTAATCAATTCTCCTGAATCAGAATGTAGTTCAGCAACGTGTAATGGGTGATTTCGATTTTCCACATCAGCGATATGTCGAATCATACTATCCACTGCATCACTCTTTCGATTCAGGAAGTAGATTGTGATGAAACGAGGTTGTTCGTCGACAATGATCTGCCAATATCTCTTCTTCTGTCCGTCGTAGATTAAACGTATGACATCGGAAAACAGACAGAAAAGTTTCCTCGGAGCTCGACTTATTGTAGAATAAATCGGCTTCTGCTTCAGCTTCGTGCGACTACAGACCAAACATTTCTGCATAATTGATTTGTTGACAAGATTGAATGCATCCGGTTCAACCTTGGGCATTTTGATGTTGAGCTTCTCTGCCGTTCGAAAGATCGTCCGTAAGTGGATGTGACCAAACTGCTGGTGTAACTTTGCAAGTTCGTGTACTGTCACTGGCAATAAGTTGGTGCTCACTCCAACTGTATCTTGAGATGCTCGTTGACATTCATCATCGTTCGTTTGACGAATGCTGTTGTCTGACATTACATCGAGACCCATCGCGTGAGAAGATCGTACACCGGACGTAAAGTCCATCGACTGATCAAGACCTTCTGCGGATACCGCTACTGCTTTAGCTCGTTGAGCAATCACATGCTGCGGTTGGTGAGTTCCAACGGTACTAACATCAGCATAGAGATAGTACAAATCTCTTTCCCGTCGCCCAATAATAACGTGTTCATCCGTATCACCATGCGTGAGGATAACCTTGTCTTTGGTGAAACTCACAATGTCCCCGGAGTCTCCAATGATACTACACACCGATGCAAGTGTGTCTTCGAGATCAGGAACATAAAGTGCGTTGTGTATTATCTTAATTCACCCATTGGGTAAAACTACAGATACATCTCCAAAACCACAAACTGGAATTGTATGACTATCCGCTAGTTCCACCACGTCCTCGTCATTCGTATACGTCAGCGAACTAAAGGCATGACGATTAGGTGTCATCCAAACAGTTGCGCCTGTATCAAGCAAACCCACACGATCCTTTGCTTGAACATGTACACGGACAACCTTCTGTGCCGAGTGTGCGTTCACTATCGAAAACATATTTCCGATGTATGTGTCAGCATCTTTATCAACAGAAGTAGGTTGGGTAAGGCCAAAGATTTCCTTCTTGGTCAACACAGGTTTGGCGGTAGACTCGTCCTCCGACGAATCATCACCTGCATCGCCACGGCTGGCAATGAATGCACAAAAATCCGTGTCTAAACAAAGACTCTTTGCAGTGAGATAGCCTTTACACGCCGACTGCTTGTGTCCTCGTTTGCCACAGAAGTTGCATGTGAGATCTGTCTTCTCTGCAGAAGAAGATGTGGACGACCTGGAGTCCTGCGACTGCCTGGTCCGAGTGGAACTGCTACTCCCACCGCTACTGCCTGAGCCACCCGAGGCACCCTGCTTACGGCATTGAGCATTGGTGTGAGACGAGTTCGGATGCAAGGTACAAATATCCTCCGACTTCGCAACCTTGGCTTCGCTTTCGCCTTCGCTTTCTTCGCCTTTGCCTGCATGGCCTTCTTTGTCCCATTAGGCCCACCGGCATCCATGGTGACGTTGAGTTGGACCAATTGGTTGAGGTCGGTCAAGATATTTGACACTGTTTCGAAGTAATGCGTTGGCTTTTGGTGGAATGGTCGCGGAGCATTTGGATTTGCAGCATCAATTGGATCTTGTATTAACGCCGGTTCCCATTCGGCATACGCAGAAGTGATCATTTTTCCGAGAAAAGGTACGAGGGTCCGTAGTTCAATTGTCTGCATCGTGATTTTTGCAACTAACCGGTTTAGTAGATCCTTGATTACGAGTTCGTCTGGTAAAGAGTTCAGTTTCAGTTCAAACAACTCAGTGAGGTCGGTCACAAACTGCTGAACGCTTTCTGCCGACTGACCGTTCGTACATTTCAGATCTACCAGCCGTTGCTCCCACATAGACGATTCGATCGGACTTTGTCTTTGGTAAAACTGACTATATCACCTTCATCCCCGATGATGCTATAGACAGATATAAGTGTATCCTCCAAATCGGGAACAAAAAGTGCATTTTGAATGTGTTTTATTGAACCATTTGACAAAACAAGTGCAATATCTCCATAGCCTTTAATAGGAATGGGATGATTGTCTGCCAAGTAAACATATCCTGCATCATTAACCTAAAATAAATTCTTGAATGCATGTCTGTCTGGAGTCATCCAAGCAGTAGCACCAGAGTCAATCAAACCGAGAGGTTTGGCATTTACATGTAGATTGCAGTTGGTACTCTTCAATGCTGTGATAATAGAGGGATGTGTAAAATCCACAATATTATTAGCTTTGAATATTGAAGAGAAGGATTTGATGGATTGTACCTTGCTGGAAGGTTCTGATTCCTGAGAATTGATATCCATGTTCTGGGATGTTGAGGAGGAAGCACGAGATGCTTTTATCTGTTTCCATTCCGCATCATTCAAACTTTTGGCTAGTTTGCGTTTCCTGCAGAAATTCTGCGTGTGGCCAGATTTGCCACAGAAATCGCAAGAGAATTTGTCGTTCTTCGCATCCTTTGATATTGATGCGGCACGATTGTTTGCAGTCTTACTGTTGGCATTTCCTTTATGTGAGGAAGCATGTTTCTCAATCAAATATTTGAGTTGTTTACACTCTGCAGTAGAATGAGAAGAGTTGGGATGTAAAACACAAACCTCATGAGCAGCATGAGCTTTCGGTAGTCTTTTGGTCTTTGCTCGCATGGCTTTGCCTTTGATTTGAGGTGAATCTGAAGGAGTGTAATCGCGAGTTACATCCATTTGAATGATTTCTCTCATCTCAGCAAGTAAGTTCTGCATTGTTCTCAGGTAATGGTGTTCTGATTGTATCTTCTGACCAGAATCATCCTCATCATCAAGTAGATCAGGTTCATACTTTGTGAAAGTGTCCATTGAGATGTCTCTGAGTAAAATCGAAAAGGATTGTAGATTGATATCAGGTTCACCGATCTTTGAGCAAACTCGAGTGAGAAGTTCGTGAATAACAGCTTCAGCCGGTTGGGTTGAAAGCTTTTCCTCGGTGAGTTGAATCAGCTCAGCAATGAATGATTTGACTTCAAGTGCATCTTCACCGTTGGAGCAAGCTAGAGCATTGAAACGGTCTTCCCAATGGCGGCTCTCAAAAGTCTTCTGCCGTTTAGCTGCGTAAATTCCGCGTAAAGCAGCAACTCGATCAACGGCATTCTGATGTTTTTGCACTTAATTGATGTCGACCTCCGGAAAACAACCGGCAAGACAACTGTTTGCAATGTTGTTGTGTCCTTGAGATCGTTCGTACATCTGTAATTCAGCGCGATATGATTGCAATTGTCGATGATTGTCATTCACAATTGCGTTTGTACTCTTTCAACGCCAAGTCGTACTCTTTAACGGCATAATCAAAGTCATTTGTTGTGTCGTATTCTTTGAGTGCAGATGGTCGTTCAGGCCGTTCAGGCTCCTCTTCTTTCACAAAGTCTTCTGGCTTTGGGTAAGGCGACTTTGTGAGCAAAGTTCCAGGTTCTCCTTTCGAGTTCGCATAATTCTGAACGATCTTCATGTATTTATCGAACTCCCAAGCGTTTGCCCAGCGAACAGCCTTGGTTTTCCGTCGCGGGTGTTGTTCTTAGGCATACTGTAAGCGTTGGAGATCTGGTGTTGATCGGGGGAAGCGCCTTGTAGCAATACTATTGTGTCCAAGTTTGGTTTGAGGGCGATGTGATTTGATCAGTTTTAGTGCTGCTGATCTGGGACTTGCGCTAGAGATAGTCCTCAGGTTGATCTGTGTATGTGCAGAGTTTCGTGTTTCTCCAATCACGCTCTTGCGCCACAGCCACCCGAAATCTCATATCGCCACAGGCTCTTTGAATTGTGCAAACAATTCAAATATACTGTCGTTTCGGCTTTTGTAATTAACCTGTGGCTATAGATATATGGAAATATCTAATATAAACATTATTCTCTCGAATAGAGAGATATAGATCCAAGTGATTGTTCACAATAACCATTGTGAGCAGAACATGAAGATTAGCTATAATCTTGTCTACAATGACATGTTCTCTATGAGAAACAAGTATGTAGTACCTTGCATTAATATCATACGAGATGTACTCTGAGAAATAAGTATGTAGTACCTTGCATTAATATCATACGAGATGTACTCGAGTATGATATAACTCACGGCAGCAAACTGATAAGCATCACATTCTTTCTCAAACGCGTGATCACTCGCAGAACTCTACTAGATTCCAATGAGTAAAGGAGGATGTCTTCATGACCAATAGTTAGAAATGCCAGTTCTTTCATGTAATGTATGATTACGCATGAACTTGTCCCAGACGTCTCTGTTAAGGCTATTTCCCCTCAGTGTCGGTAGCGGATGAAGACTGGAGTAGCTAGTTCCATATATTTGCATGCATCAACAATGTGTTGAGTTTCTGCAGACCACGCAATATCCCTATCTTCCAACAGAGTCTCCAGCTTAGTACTCATGGTGAAGTTGTTTGAACTGTTGTCGGTTGTAATGCACAATAAGCATTCTCCCGATAGCATGCCAAATTCATCCAGACACTTGACAAGCTGATTAGCTATGGTGATGCCTTCATGCTTTCCAACGATCGGAATCATCTGCAGCAGCAAGTCCTGTGGCTCCCATTCTTTCGTGATGGAGTGGGCAGGAATTCCAAGAAAAGAATGTTAAGTATTTCGATTGATGGACTTGGCCAATCCAGTCATTGATAGTACAAAAACACAAACGCCCGATATACAGAAATGTCACTCTTCACTGAGCAACATTTCTAACTATTGAACTAAAGCATATAGATGATGATCTATTACGAGTTTGGATACCTCCGGTTATTTCTTCATGGGTTATATTTATTGCGGCCATAGGTATAGTAAACTGTCATTACTTTTCTATCATCCACTTGTAGAAGTGAAGCCCGGATCAGA
The DNA here is from genome assembly GCA_025526935.1 of Cladochytrium replicatum. Lineage (NCBI taxonomy): Eukaryota > Fungi > Chytridiomycota > Chytridiomycetes > Cladochytriales > Cladochytriaceae > Cladochytrium > Cladochytrium replicatum. The sequence goes on along the minus strand of JAHLKD010000039.1, from coordinate 385,129 downwards.
TCACAGCAAAGGTTTGCATATGATTAACGCGTTCGTGGGAATCATGTGTGAGAACAATCCTGTTGAGGAGAGCTAGATCTCACGCACAGCTTAGCATGATTATGCTTCGCTACGCCTGTGAGAAGAAGAGTCAAACCTTATCGCTTCGATCCAGATCTTCCGGAAGGAAAAGCCAAAACGACAGTACACTTATTTAAGGAGCCTGTGGCGATACACACAAGGAGCATTCTCTTGCGCTAGTACTTGTGACTCGCAATCTTCTTTATTCATCTCTTAGAAACATTAACCCGTGAATTAGCAACACACACAACCTGAGGATCCAGACCACAGCTTTGTTCAACACAAAATGCCCAAGGTTGAACCGGATGCATTCAATCTTGTCAACAAATCAATTATGCAGAATTGTTTGGTCTGTAGTCGCACGAAGCTGAAGCAGAAGCCGATTTATTCTACAATAAGTCGAGCTCCGAGGAAACTTTTCCGTCTGTTTTCCGATGTCGTACGTTTAATCTACGACGGACAGAAGAAGAGATATTGGCAGATCATTGTCGACGAACAACCTCGTTTCATCACAATCTACTTCCTGAATCGAAAGAGTGATGCGGTGGATAGTATGATTCGACATATCGCTGATGTGGAAAATCGCAATCACCCATTACACGTTGCTGAACTACGTTCCGATTCAGGAGAATTGATTACGAAACGGTTGATCCAATGGTGCAATACCAAGATTCCTCGCATCCACATCCACCCAGCTCCTCCGTCAGTAAAGGAACTCGATGGTCTATCAGAGCGGAATATACAATCGATCAAGTATATGTCGGACGCGATGCTGCTACAAGCTGGACTACCACGAACACTTCAATTCGTGCAACTCTCCATCCTATACGCTGCGGTCGTCAAGAACGCTACTTTCCATTCAGCTGTGAATGCGATTCCGTACTGTGCTTACCTTGACAAGCGGATAGATTTGGCAACTATCCACGCCTTTGGAACACTCGTTAGTTTGTGGATCTCACACGAACAAAGGTTGGCGCGCAGAATCCGAGACAAGTCTGAACTAGGTCTGTTTCTCGGATACAAGGGTGAAGACCTGAAGATCGTCATAGCACTCAATTTTCGGACAAACACAATAGGCGAATACTTCCATGTTACGTTCCACGAGGGAGTTTTTGTTGGTTATAATCCTACCCGACAGTTACTCGACGATCTTACGGTACAATATCCACTGAAGGCCGGGACATATTTCAATGTTGATCAAATACCAACCGGGGATCAGGGGGTGCAAGAGACGACTGTTGAGTTTGTCTCAGACAATTTCCCGATTTCTACCGTTGCAGACGAAGAAATCGATGAGGATACGAACGACGACCCCATATATTACCGCTTAGAAGAAGCCGGTGACATGCATGTTGTTGAACATTTACATGGACTAGACGATGATGACCCAGACGATGCTGATTACGATCCAAATGCTGATTTATCGACTCCACAATCCATTACTGAAAAATCTCCGAATTTGTCTTCCGTATCTCCTGTAGAGGAATATGATGCACAACTCGAAAGTGATCTTCAATTCATTGGAGAAGATGTCGACGAAGCGTATGCAGCAAGAAAACGAAAACGTCAAGCAAGTGCAAATTTGTCGAACGCCAAAAGAAACAAAATTCCTTGTTTACCCGATCCGTTCCTAATATCGATTGGACCCTGAAGGCCGATTCCTCATATCCAACACAACCAATTGCGAATGGAAATTTACGGACTGCACCAAAGACTCTTCGTGAGGCTTTATCACGATCCGATGAGGCTCCATTCTGGTTAGCGGCGATGAAGGAGGAAGTCACACAACTAGTCGGCAACAATACTTGGGCCGAAACGTTTTTACCTGATGGACGGAATTTATTATCGGGCAAATGGGTTTTCACATATAAGCTTGACGAACATGGCAATGTTACTCGATTCAAAGCACGTTGGGTCGTACGAGGATTTTCACAGATTGAAGGATTGGATTTCGATGAAACCTATTCTCCAGTTACAAAAACGTCCACGATCCGTTTTCTGATTGCATTAGCAGCATTAGTCGGCATGATAATATTCCAGTTTGATATCAAGGGTGCATATCTCAATGCGATACTGGAAGAAGAGAACTACGTCGAACTCCCTCATGGTTTCAGACGAGTAGATTTCCGGAATTGACCCATCGTCTGCAGACTTATCAAAAGTCTGTACGGTCTACACCAGGCAGCTCGAGAATGGTACAAAACTCTTTGGAAACAATATCTCAGTGTTGGTTTCGTGAGGAATATTGCAGACATCTGTCATTTCTGGCGATACAATCCAACAAATAATACCCGCAAACACACTACCGTTCATGTCGATGATATACTACATTTTTCCACAGATCCAAACGCATATCATCGGTTTCAGACCGATTTGGAAACTTCGTCCACAGTAGCAGTACTTCGAAGGCGAAATGGATTCTGAAAATGGAGTTATTGCAGACAACGGAAGGATATTTCCTTAGCAATGCATTGTACGTAAAGAAGATTCTCGAAGAAGCGAATTTATGGGGTACCAACATCAAACCGACCAAAACACCGATGTCAAAATCATATATCTTTGATGAGACCACACCAACACTGTCCGATGCCGAGGCAACACAATTTCGATCAATGTTAATGAAGATATCGTACGTGGCGACTAAGACACGACCGGATATTTCATACGCAGTCAATATTTTGGCACAACATCAGATTGATCCTCGACAGTCAGAATCAAAGGCTCTCTATCGATTACAACGATATTTACTCGGTACTTGGGATTACGGTTTACACTATACACAGACTGGTATCATGTCTCCGATGCTAAGACCCGACGGTCTCTACATGTTTGATTCGGCTAACAACCCACAAGGTTATGCCGATGCAGACTGGGTGGGCGATGCAGATAGATACTCACGAACCGGTTACGTGGTAATGTTCGCTAATGCGGCAATCAGTTGGCAGTCGATTCGACAACAGACTATTGCAGCCTCGTCGTCGGAAGCCGAACTGTATGCGCTGAACGAACTATCGCGTGAGATGAAGTGGATGAAAAATCTTATGACGGGTATCGGAATTACGTCGTTCAATCCGCTCCGTTTATGGCAAGACAATCAATCCACCGAGTCTATCGCAAACAATCTGTTCAACAACAAACGGACTAAACACATGGACGTTCGCGAGAGATTTGTGAATCTCCAAGTTGAACAGAAACATCAGGAGTTACACCATATGGATACTTCTGATATGATCGCGGACATCTTAACTAAACCTCTTGGAAGTTAATTGTACCTTAAACACAGGGGCTCGTTGGGGCTAGTCAGTCAGTCTTCACTTAATATACTATCTTGAACGACTGACTGGCGATGTCCATACAACTCACCTCTATTTCAATGGAATATCAACTTCAGCATTTACAGAAAGATATGATCGGTTGAGTGATACTCTCGGTTGTACCTATCTAATGACTGAGGGGGTGTGCTAAGTATTTCGATTGATGGACTTGGCCAATCCAGTCATTGATAGTACAAAACACAAATGCCTGATATACAGAAATGTCACTCTTCACCGAGCAACATTTCTAACTATTGAACTAAAGCATATAGATGATGATCTATTACGAGTTTGGACACCCCCGGTTATTTCTTCATGGGTTATATTTGTTCCGGCCATAGGTATAGTAAACTGTCATTACTTTTCTATCATCCACTTGTAGAAGTGAAGCCCGGATCAGATCACAGCAAAGGTTTACATATGATTAACGCGTTTGTGGGAATCATGTGCGACAACAATCCTGTTGAGGAGAGCTAGATCTCACACACAGCTTAGCATGATTATGCTTCGCTATGCCTGTGAGAAGAAGAGTCAAACCTTATCGCTGCAATCCATATCTTCCGAAAAGCCAAAACGACAGTACACTTATTTAAGGAGCCTGTGGCAATACACACAAGGAGCATTCTCTTGCACTAGCACTTGTGACTCGCAATCTTCTTTATTCATCTCTTATTATCATTAACCCTTGAATCGACACACACAAACTGAGGATCCAGACCACAGCTTTGTTCAACAGCTCATTCCCATTGGATGTGCAGCAGTCCAGCCTTTGCAGCTTTCCTCAAGAGAGAGTGCAACTTGCTAGCAGTACAGATTGGTATACTTCCACCACTACATGGCTTCAGAGTCCTGAGGTTTCTGTTAAAAACCAAGGGCTTCTCCTGGCAGCGGTAGGGCGTCTTTAGCTGTACTGTAGCTAGCACAACAGCTCCAGGTTCCGTCTCTTGGCCCAGTACCTGTTCTCCCAGGTGTGTATATGCCTAATACTCCGACAGGCTGTACACTACACCCAAGCTGGTCAGGCAACCAGGGAATGCTGTGGTCAAAGACATTGGTCACATCAACTCCTATATTCAAGTGAACAGTGCGTGTGGGCATACCTGTGGTCAAAGACATTGGTCACATCAACTCAAAGGACCAAGCCACACCACATTCCCCACTAAATGCCAAGATCACTCCACACAGGACCTGCCAAACATGGATATAAATACATGAAATACAAGTCCATAAATAAGAATGAAGAGGGATTGACAAAAAAACTCTCAGGTCAAAGAGAAAAAAGACAACCCAAAGGATAACCCATATAGCAAACAGTCTGATATGCTAGTTTTTAACAGAGGTCGAAATACGATGGGGGAATTGGGGGCATCGGGGACGGGGATCACACCGGTGCGCCTGGGGGTAGCATACAAACCACCAGCACTGATTCTGGAGTACAGGGACATCGGATCAGGGAGAGCCAGAAGACGAAAAATGCCAATTAGAACTCTCAAGAACGTTTTTAGCACGTCAAAGCCAATTCCTCCTTCATCGACCATCATTGAAGATCTTTTGAAGAGGCACGAGAGATGGCTGAGACCCATTTCAGAGACCCAGTTGAAAAGGTTTGTAGATCTCGCTCGGGCGAATGCGAACGCATCGGGCACAACAGCACCAGATCCAACTCCCACTCCTAAACTGGACTATCCTGTTCTGAGTGTTCCCCTCATTAAGATCAAAGAGAAAAAAGACAACCCAAAGGATAACCCATATAGCAAACAGTCTGATATGCTAGTTTTTAACAGATGCCGCCTCGAAGACGATACACTGGGTCACCGTGTATCGCTCGTCAAAAAAGACAAAAAAGAAAACATACGATAGAGAAACAGAAGGAATGTGTGTGGAGTTCACAACTAAACTTACACAACCCCCAATCCAATATGACTGACTTCGAAATTTAGAAAGGACCAAAGGGATAGAGTACTCTGCTCGTACCATTTCAGGCATTCTAGATCAAAGATCAAGGTAGACCACAATGGGCCCATAACATACGAAACCCCAGTGTGGTGGAATCGCAAGCAAAAGCGCCGGTGCAAAGCTAAACAACAATGCAAGTGCAGAAGCGGTGAACGAGACTAACTAGCAACGTTCTAATGGTAAGTGTCAAGGAACTGAGAGTGCAAGCTGATGAATGCAAAAATCAGGGATCCTCCATGACAAAACCCAAAGACAAAAGAGTGGAAGCTTGTGCACTAGCAACACCAGCTACGATAGGGGTATATAACACAAAAAATCCAGATTCAACTGGCGCAGGTGGTTTCTTCAAAAGCCGTTGACACATGTTGGTCTGTAACAGATCGAAAGGAAACCTCTTCATGGTATGCTGTGTCCAGAAACCAAGGTGATGTCTATGTGAAGACAACCGTGGGAAACAAAACGCGTCACGTGCTGCGCCACATGCCCGAATTTGGTGGAAACTCGTCAACGTGAAGTAGACCCCAATCTCCAAGGCCAGAAAAGTCCAGCAAACTTCATGTATCCGCGTTGCGCGCGATGCATCCACAGGCAATGGCAATGGAGGTGCCATCTCAAGAAACAATGGAGTTGTTGAAGGAAAAAAAGTTCATGATGCATGCATACAGACATGTCACCATAACTCTGCAGGCAGCCAACGAAACCAAGCGAGCAATACACGAATCGATTCGCAATGCGTAGGCGATGGTTTTGATAGGCACTTGCCGTGGTCCAGCGAGAACTGACGGATCAAAGCTGAAAGCTTCGAAATGCTGTAGCTCCATGAATCCTCCGCCAAATGACGCGAGCTGGGCACCAATCAATCTGGCTTGATGAGACGGTTCTTCTGAGGTACTGTTCGCGACGATCAGACAAGAATTGGCGAAATCAAAAATCGAAGACCTCTGGAGCAGACCAAAGGTAGTGAAGTTGGTCAAAAGGCTCAGGAGCAAAGATAGCAACATCAGAAAGCGAGGAAAGCGATGGTCTGTCGGAATTCCTCTCAAAAAAGTGTGCCAGAGTCCCCAGAGCAAAAAGAAGGTTGAAACCACCAGGGATGCTCGAGATACATAAGGAGCAAAACCCGTTCGCGTAGGAGGTGAGAATCGATCCTGAGAATCCTCCGTATCTGTAGTTCCATGTGTCGGTCCACACCGACTGAGACAAGAAGGTAATAGTTCCTGGATGAAACCACCACCTGTTAAAAACCAAGGGCTTCTCCTGGCAGCGGTAGGGCGTCTTTAGCTGTACTGTAGCTAGCACAACAGCTCCAGGTTCCGTCTCTTGGCCCAGTACCTGTTCTCCCAGGTGTGTATATGCCTAATACTCCGACAGGCTGTACACTACACCCAAGCTGGTCAGGCAACCAGGGAATGCTGTGGTCAAAGACATTGGTCACATCAACTCCTATATTCAAGTGAACAGTGCGTGTGGGCATACCTGTGGTCAAAGACATTGGTCACATCAACTCAAAGGACCAAGCCACACCACATTCCCCACTAAATGCCAAGATCACTCCACACAGGACCTGCCAAACATGGATATAAATACATGAAATACAAGTCCATAAATAAGAATGAAGAGGGATTGACAAAAAAACTCTCAGGTCAAAGAGAAAAAAGACAACCCAAAGGATAACCCATATAGCAAACAGTCTGATATGCTAGTTTTTAACAGTTTCCTTTGCACAGCGCATTTTGGCAAATGCATGACTGCACATTCAAACACCCTGCCCAGGAAATGTGTCACCAGCTTTGTTCCCCTCTCAGAGGAAAAACTCCCTATTTGTAAAATCAGGGGATTTCCTTGGTGAGATGATGACAAGGATGAATGTTGGTAGGTTTACGACACCCTTTTTAAAATGCGAATCATCTTTTTTGGTTATTTGCGCTCTTTTTTTCGCAGCTTCAGTGTACAAGATCCTGGAACATCCCAAATGGGTGTTCCATGTGTACTCCATAGGGCAAGTGGTGCCATCAGATCTTCAGTGTCCAGGCCCAACGAGCAGTCCTCTCATTGACATATGTCGATTTGACATCAAGGCCAACTTCTGCTTCTTCCACTTCACCTGATCCCAGAGATGTTTCAGGTGCAGTCACCAGTTCTGCACTTGATTCTCTTTCAGATGATGGTTTGGATTGTTTTAAAGCTTGCTTCTTTGTAGTTCGAGGCATGGTGTTGGTAATGTATATCGTGGGAAGATACTGGCCCGGCGTCTTAGCCAGAATGTTAAAGGAATGAGTGCTACAATACTTCCCTGACACTATACCTATAGTATTCTACTCAATCTGAAAATAAAAATAAGCTAGGGAAGAAACTGTCTACCCAGACACAGTGACACTGAGTCTCCCAGATTCCCACCCGAACACTTTCTCAACGTTTTAACGGTACTTCAGTAATCTCTATCAGGTACAGCTAACCTCTCTACAAATACTACTGCAATAGGATTCTGTCCACCAGGACATTTGCTCAACTCATTGATAGTACAGTTATCTCTACCCAATAGCACTAATCTCTCTATCAATGTTACTAGCAATACGATTCTGTCCACCCGGACACTTTCTCAACTCATTGACAGTACTTCAGTGATCTCCTACCAAATACAATTAACCTTCTATCAATGTTACTAGCAATACAATTCTGTCAACCAGGACACTTTCTCAAATCATTGACCAAGCTTCAGTGATCTCTATCAAGTACAATAAACCTCTCTACAAATACTACTCGCAATAGGATTCTGTCCACACGGACACTTTCTCAACTCCTGGACAGTACCTCAACAGATGAACAGTCTAAACAACAATTTATATTTAAAAGATTGGGTTATCATCAGTTGCTTCCAATTCTAAGACGACATCAAAATCCTTGCCAAAATTATGCACCTTTGCAAAATTCACTAACATCACTGTTTGAATCTAGGGAATCATTTTTGAACAGTTCTTCAGCACTCAATAGATGCAACCAGTCATGATGGCACATCAACGCATTTATTGTTCTTGGAGCAAGGCGTTTGCGAGTTGCAGGTACCAAATCAACCCCGGCTGAAAACTTTCGTATTGACAAGCTATGGTGACACCTTCATGGCTTCCAACCATCAGAATCAGGGGACCAGCAGACTGTGCCTCCGTGTTTCAAGCTACCGGCTGTCCACAAGTCTTTCGCTTGCGTCGGAGGCTTCCTTTCACTTTGGTTTTACAAAGGAGGCATCCATTTTTTGTTATGGTGTCGCTCGAACCATAAGAAGGTGAATAATACAGCTCTTGAAGTCTGTTCTAGATAAACGTTCTATTGTGTCTTCTTGGAAAGAGTCCATGTGGACAGAAAATTCAATGGCTCCCTTTTATCTCTTGACATCAGGTTCTACTAGGGTCTCAAGCTTGACCCGATAAGGGTTTTGCATCTTGACCCGGTACCCACCCTGGATCCAATCAGAAAATTTTCCTGAAAACCCGCCTATCTGATCAGCTTCAATTTTGTCAATGGCCCTGAACTCGACTCGGATAACCTGAAAACAGGCTGATAGTTAGTCTATCTCCTTAACCATTTCTGACAGGTCCCTTGCTCCCGCAATGACACAGTCCAGATGTCTCTGGATTATCAGAAATGAAAAGTGGGTCGGTAATGTGGCTGCATACATATTACGTTGATGCTTGGACTAAGTTGCGCTTCAGTGATTACCCTAATGTGCTTGCATGGCTTTCTGGTATTCACATAATCGAACACAGGAAATGTGCAATTGTTGTGGATCTGTTCTGTAAATCCGTAAAACTCTGTATCAAAGGCCTCCATGAGTCTTATGGTCAGAGAAAGAGGAGATTTAGGTTAGGTGTCACGACCACACGACCTTCGTAAGTATTAGGGGCAGCATATTACTATTTTGTCTATCCTCCATCCACGTCAACAACATCCTGTTCAATCAATTTTTGATTTATTTTGAAAATCTTAGGTTATAAATTCCTTTCAGATACGTGTTTTGACTTTGATTCCAATCGATAGCTCAAACGACCACAAATAATGCTGTTCAGATTTGTGTTTCCAGAGGGCTCTCTACTCAAAGACTGAAACCATCTGTCTAGCTTTACTGCCACTCCTAAAATTAACTGCGAGAAATTCCCTCCAAGAATGTATGATGCTGATACCAATGCATTACATAATTCCTGGACCATTTCTGATCAAAGAAGATCATAAGTGAAGTTTATCTCAACAACAGTCACTATTTACCTTTTATGTCTTTGCTTATATATGTTGCTGTTGAATTGTCAAGCAGTTGTGTTACTGACCCAATTAAAAGGTGGAAAACGTGACAACTCTCAAACTCTATGTATTTTTCAGTAGAAATGAGTGTGATTTTCAACTCTTTATCTTTGCTTACCATTTGTGTTTATATTTTCCATTACACACAAGTGTTCCACATGCTCGTCAAGCCATTTGCATAGGCACGCCGTCAGCACAATCAGAGCAACACCAACACATAACGGATTCTTTCCTATTGTGAGTGCAATTGCCAGGACTTTGAGTCGAACCTCCTGGGGACAGTTTGGTGCACATGCAGAACTTGCTCCGATTTCATATTTAGCGACGCATCCATGGTCTGTTCGGCTCGCTGAATAAACTTCTCCTGAAATTACTGCATCGACTATGGCAAAAATAAGATCCACAAACATGACGAGACACTTTCGGTCATCCTCTGCTGACATATGTTCAAGAGCATCTTTGAATATATCAGGGAATTTGTGGAGTCAAGCAAACGAAGTGAAACAGCATCACAATTACCATTCAGTCGATCGGCTAGAAACATCGCGATCTTGGCGAACTCAGAGGCTTCAAGAATGTGGCACTCTCCATGATGCACTGCCGCGCAATCACAGAACCACCCACTTTCGCTGGTAAGGCAACGAATGCGATCAACAGAATAGTTAAGAAATCTCTCGGCTCGCTCCAACAATGTGACGCCTGAACCAACATAAGTCGCACACATATAATTATTTACTCATGAATACCAGGTAGAACATGTGGTTCCAATCCGTTGGTAGCTGGAGCGAAGAGAATGGAAACATGCCGGAACAATCTGGCAGCGCGGAGAGGTTGACGATCAAATAATTCCTGGTTATCAAAAGCTATTTGGCGGAAGATCAGTATAGTACAGGGAAGGAAACGTATAGTTCTGAAGTACATACTAATGATTCGTTTCCTTGACTCTTGTGGAATGTTGAATTTTTGGAGCTCATCTGGAGCTACCCTTGTGCATATCGATGGCTGAGAAAGCGATTGATCGATTTGACCACCGATCTGCCTCGCCGCAACGGTTTGGTTTCCAATTGCGGATCTCGACTGGACGTCACCTGTTTCCGTCACAGATGTTTGACTGCCGAGAACCTTGCAGAGATGGATGGCATAATCTGTTTCACATGTGATAATATCTATTGGTCTGAAGCTGGGACGTGACACAAAGGGAGTCAACTTGCCGATTGTGCTAATCCCCGACGGTTTCTGAGAATTCAGAACAACTGCCTGTTAACCGAACATTAGTGATGATAGTGCTGTTGAATATGGAAGTACCAAGGCAGCTTGTAATTCAACGGAAGGAAACGGTGCGGTTGCACCAACGAAGTCCATAAATGGCAATAAAAGTTGGCTGCACAGAATTTATTAGTGAAGTACATTTAGAGAATTCACAACTAAATTGTAGGATCCAACACTACACATCCCACAAAAACCACTTGATGATCAATAATGAATTCACGGTTGAGACCTGTCACACTTTCCACCCTGGACCACCACTCCACATTCCAATTGAACCAGGAAGCACTTGCTGATGATTTTGAGTCGGTATTGTGCCATCAAAAAATTGAGCCTCACCCTGTTGATGCCAATATACATTTATGTCTGCTTCATCGTCTGTCAGCGGTGGTGGTGGGGGCATCGGAGGAGGAGGTCCAGGGGGTGGCGGTGGGGGATGGGCGGAGTATGGCATGTGCTGAGGAGGCATGTGTGAAGAGTGGGGGTAAAATCCCATTCCGTGCATATCGTGATGTGGAAGCAGAGGCATCATGTTTGCATATGAATGGGAAGCTTGAAACTGAACGTTCGGCGCCGGTACAAAAGTTGGGCGTTGCATACGACCAATCATTGGTGCGCATATCGGATTATTTTGGTGATTAGTATGTCGAGGTGCATCGCCAGATGGATGAACGGATCCAAAAGCGGATATCTGCCCAGCGGAGTGAGAAGGTCCATTGCTCTTTGGCCGATCTCTGTGATTAGAGTTTGCGTGACCAGACCGTTTCCATGGAACGGCCTTCTGCGACTCCTGTGCAACATTTCTATCTGTGTTTCTCGCTTTCCGGGCATCTCCGTTTGATTCTGACTGTGGAGGGCGTGAGATTGAGTCACCGGGGCCCGGTTCCAAAATGGTTCCTTCATTAGAAGCCGGTTGCGGCTTAGAACTCTCGCGTGAAGAGGTTGTTGTGACAACTGATTGTGGACTGGCTTGGGAAATTGGAGTGGCTGAAGACATATCTTCGCTGGTCCGCGCAGGAGAGTGCTGTTTCCCTGGCGACTTCGCGGGGCTGGTTGGTGATGGTGTGTTTAGTAGGCTAGCACGGTGCTGGAAAATGGGCTGAACACTGTGAGTAGCAGCCTTCTCGGTAGATTGAACGAAGATCCTTCGTTGATATGGCTGGAACAAGGCATCCATCAGAAACGTTTACTAAGAAAATCGATATCTCACCTGATTAATCGCGGTAGGGTCGTCGAATGGCTCGCAAAGGCGGTGCTCAAGGGACTTTCGGAGAAGCGAGCTAACGGCGGATATTTTTGAAAGAGCTGTCACATGTTTCTCCGAATCTGTTACATTCATCCATTAACCTTGATCTCAATAGACATTGTTTCGATTGATTACCCTTGAGAAATCTCTCCCTGAAATTTGCAACAGTCCAAAATGGTTGGTTATTGATAGGGTCAACGAGCTGGGTTCCAACTGATTGGCAAGCCATGAATACCGCCACGTATGCCAGAAGGTGTGGTGGGAGCTTAAGACAAAGCATCGAGTTCAAGCTGTGTATTTGGAGATTATCAGGCAGCCGATATGCAAAGGAAAGGTTGATACAAACCAGTCAGTCGAGTAATGATACGCTTGAATTGCGAGTTTGTCTAGCACTACCGATGCACAGCCGTGTTCGGTGAGAACCAGCAGAATAAAGGAAGTGAGTCAGACAATACCAGATGCAGGAACTATCTCCGAGTATTGCCAAACAAGATCCACTGCATACGCGTGTGGAAACTCCATTGTCAGATCAAAACATACACTCATCAAAATAACATCTTCCGTTGAGAGAATAATGTCCTTCCACACTATCCACTCCTGAGAAAGACCAATGTTAGATTGCACAATCAGTTGGAGAGACTTTTGTCCACCTTATCCCTCGGCGTGACATTTTCCTTCTTGGAGGAGTACTTAATAACCACAGGGATAATTGCATCCAGCTTGCGGTAGGTATCGTTACTTTTAACGGCAATGAATAACGATGTCGCCGCAATATGCCAATAAATATAATCTTTTGTCTGAGTCATCGGCTTTCGCATATAGAAACGATGGAACAACATTTTTGCCATGCACAAGGTCTCAGTTGGGCTGTTGTATGAGAGATAGGGATTTGGTAAGAACTTGAAATAACTTTAGCTATATCAGTTCACTTACAGGCCGAGATCTCTAGCACACTTCCTCATAAAATCGCATCCACGTGCACGTTCAAACACTTCATCATAATACTTCTTGCCCAGATGAACAAACGATGGAGTGAATAAAAGTTCCTCGGTCGAAAAAATCCATTGGTCAGCATCGGAGGAGGATAACGTCTTGAACTTTTTCAAGCGTTGCTCCAATGATTGCATGATTTCGGATGGAGTTTCAGAGCGCGGACGCTTTCGAGACTGAGAAGGAGACGGTAGGATGATTTTTTGTGGAACTTTCATGGAAGTCGGAGAGTCCTTCTTTATAATGTTTGGTTTGTCATTGATGGGTACCAATGGATGCTTCTGACCCAAATCCGGATGAGAAGATTCTAACGCTGCTGTAGCCGGACTGTTCCTTACGTCCTTCATCTGCTCTGTGCCTTCAGAAGGAGCAAAACCAGCATGGTCGATGTAATCTGTTGAGCTCATTTCCACTGAGACAGTGTGCGGAAATGAAGACCGAAGAGGAATTGAGGCAAGAACTGTCCTTCAACCTACGACATGGACAAAAACATGCACATATAAGAACGAGCTCCTTTTTGCTATTTGCTTGCTCTACCAATTAACCCACCAGTTTGATCGAGCGAGGCAACAGCAGCTAGTCCTTCTTCAGCGCAAACCAATCGAGGTTTCGATTGCGAGCGAGATGCAGGGCCAGGTGTGCCTACACAGTTGAGCCGACCTCAAAACGTTTTGCGAGCTGTTTGGTTGGTTTCGTTTGTTGGGCCGGCGAATTTGTCACGTGAGCGGAGTGGCAGTGACGTATTATTGTTGTTACATAAAGCATAGAATAAACTATTCTGCAAACTTTCTATCTGTTTCAACTGACGAACACTGGTGAGATACCAGCTCTTAAATCAAGAATCGGAAATAGTTCTGAAATACGGTCAGTCCATTTGGTGACCTTACGGAAACTTTCCTTTTTTGGGCATAATATGGCGAAGGACAACTTCAATTACCAACACCCAGCCAAATCCTTGCTCAGTTCCCCAGCAACGGCAACGCGGCCTCCTCCAAATGTAATATTTCTAATCGACATCGCCGATGCCATTCCAACACTTGCGGTATTAACCAACGACGATGCAGTGGACCATGCATCACGTTTTGTTGATACGACCACAACGTGTGCGCTACGAACGATCCTCTACTTCTATTTGTTCGTGGACAGCAGAGTAACATGGAGATATCCTTATTAGTTACTCATTACTGCTGCTCAACTTTCTTTCTCGGAATTTCCTTAACCATTATCTCATCAATTACCTACCAGATTTTCAACCGCACAACTGTAACAGAAACAAGTTTGCCTCTTCATTCCTGCCACGGAAAGGAGTTTTCTTCCTCGTCTTACAGTGACTTCTTCTCATTAGTCCAGCATGCTTCACTTTCGGCAGTCGAATCGCTATCTGGTTTGGCCCCTAAAGATCCTAACATCAACTCATCTTCCGCACCCAGTCCTCTCGACGCATATGCCATGGTGCTGAGAAAGTCACTTGCTGATTTCAAATGGCTCTTGGAAGTTCCCAGAGCCCGCAGAAGTTCCCCTGGTCGCCAGCGAATGCGCGCCGTAAACTCTTCGTTTGGTGCAGGGATGACGGCAAGTAGACCCAGGGATGATATAAGAACTCGGCACCGCTATCCTGTGAGAATTAGGAACCATGTATTCCTCTTCGGCCGGGCACCTGGCTCATTTCACGACCTTGCTCGATTTGATGGTGCTCAATTAGTTTCATCAGCATTCGATGCAAATCCACAGAAACACAGCGTGCTCCTACTTCGCTTGCGGGACCGACTGCTGGGGCGGGGCTTGCTAGATGGGTTTCTTGACACTCGGACGTCGTTAAGCTGGTTCGCTGTTTCAGATAAGGTTCTAACGTCTCATTTATCTTGATATTCAACTTATCTCTGAACAGGGTCCTGCTTTCAGTTTCGAATCAGCAACGATACATCATTGGCTCTTCTGCATCCTCAAAGTTTACGCTGGAACATTTCTTCCCCAATCCTTTGTGAATAACTTGAATGGAGCAATCATTCCACTGAAGATCAGTTTAGCACCCCTTCGATTTCAGTTTGCGGATCCCAAAGATTGCAAGGATCTACTCAGAATTTCTCCAGAGAACTCTGCAGGGAATGAAACAGTTTGGTCAATGACCACCTTTCACACGGACTTTCGGAGAAGTGATTCGAAGAATTCTCTTGCCAATGCCGAAATCGTCTTCGAGACATCGGAACGCGGTATGTTTTGTAGAATAGCGACCAGCATGTTTTAAAATTCATTCTCGTGCAAGTCGAAGTCTTTTTGAAGCCTTTGCGACTGTAAGTAAGAAAGGCGGTCTTTAGATTGAAACATAACTGAATCTTGGTAATTGGGACCGTGTGCGAAGGGAGGTGCCCATAGCCACTTCGAGCTTCGAAAGAGAGTCCGAGATGCCATTGAAAGAGAAGTCCATGCCTCTGATCATTACAATTCTTGGTTCCTTGGTGGATGATCACATCTCAAGGGACATGATAATCGATCGAAATTCATTGTGCTCTAATCACATGGCTGAAGGAGATGACGAATCGAACGATTTAAATGATGGTGACACTTCTGCGACATTCTTGCGGCAGAATTTCCTGTGCTTCCCTGTATCGGACGAGATCAGTGTGGGACAATTCGGGAGGCTTCTAGAACAACTTGAAGGAGGAAAGAATGCGTTGCTGGCTCGTGTTGGATACAATTCGGAAACCAGCAACAACAACTCCGTGCTTGCATTACTCTACCACACGGGATTTAGATCGGCTTATGTTATCTGTGTTAAAAGCGATGCAGAACAAGCCGTAATTTCGCTCATTGGAGAGCCCGGTGCAGACCATTTCGCTGATTCAAAAGCGTCTTGGAATAATAACGACCTTCCTGAGTCGATTACCGAGTTTTTCGATGCCTATGAACGGAAGTCGGATTTCTCGTCCTCGCAAATAAACACGAAAGACCTGTTCACATACACCTTGGGTGTATTTGACTTTGAATGGGAAGCGCATACGGTGCAACATCGCTCAACTTTCGATGAGAAGCATACGGGCTCGCAAAAGCTTCAAGAAATGAAAGACACAGTTTCTGGGGATGTGAATGTTGAGAATTTTCGCCCTAATCCGAAAGTTCATCTTGTACGCAGCGCTTACGAAGTGCTTGAAGAGTTCCGCTTGCAGTGCCGGGAAGTAGTCTTTAGTGATAAGGTATTTACAAGTACTGCAACGCAACGTGGTTTCAATTTCTTATCCCCTCGCTGCTTTTAAGACGTTGACCGAACTTATTAGTGAAGCATTCCCAGATCTTTACATGAATCTCCGTTCTGCTTCCGCAGGACACCTCAACTCTGATCCAGACATAAACAACTCTCGAAATAGCGAGGTACGATAATCTTCGCGTCCTATTTGCTTGCACTCATATTGGATGTTGCGCTCCCAGGCAATCGACTTTATCGTTCATCATTTGATGGTTCCGCTCGTCAGGCTCGATCAGAAGTATCGAAATTTTAGCATAATGTTGAAGACAATGTGTGCGCAAGCTGCTGAAGATCCATTAGTCAGCCAAGTGGAACCGGCTCAACAGATGGAATCTCAAGATTTGGAACTAATATGCGGATGGCGCGAGCAGCACTGGATGGATATCACCACGAATGATGGAATCACAAACGCTGTGAATAAGTTGAAAATCACAGAGTAATACCACATGACGAAGGCGTTGATGTTCACTGACGACGCATTTTGATAGGCTGAGGTTACAGCTCGTTATCACGCTGGAATGCCTACGCCTGCATGTTGTTGAGCGTGCCAAAGTTCCTCCAATTCCTGAAACGCTTACTCGACGAACAATTGCCGAGCATGCGACAACGGAAGCGTCAAAAAAACGACTGAATGCGTTGGGGAAGTCTGGGAAGAGTTTCGCAGATCTGCTTGGACGATCGAGAAAAAGAAAATGTGTCACAGATGACAACGAAAAGATTGGTTTTGGACACAAAACCCATGATCCGATTCGGTTTTTGGAAGACCGATGTGCAGAGATTGTAGAGTCGATGTGTCTACTGGAGTCCCTCAGTTCAGTGCAATTGTTGGACCAAAAAAATCCGGAGATAGACAAGATGTCAATTAGCGCCGATGGAAATTCATTTGCCCAGTTTGCGGAGCTTGTCGTTGTGCCATTGTAAGTCGCTTACGTTTTCGTTCGGTGAACCGAGCTAATATGATCAACAGTTTTGGATCACCATTATCAAACTTCGTTCCTACACTGCTGGCCAAAGGTGGTTTTGATATGCACAAGAACACTACAATTGGTAGCCCCAGAGCTACCTTGGGTTCATTCAGAGAAGTCTCACAACCTATGCCACAATTGTCAAAGAAGATGATGAATGTGAAAGGTCGCTCTTCAAAACCCGAACTTGAGAACGACATCAGAGAGAGGAAACGACTTCGCGTTGAGTCAGAACAGAGGACCGAGATTCATGACGACACTGCTCAAATCGATATAAAGACAAGCAGTGATACACACTGCGATACCCAGCAAAATATCACCAAAAGATCTATGCAATCTCGACTTGCAGATCAATTGAAAAGGATGAAGACTCTGCACGGATGGACTGTCAGGAATGAAGGAAAAATGTTGGCTCAGAAAGGATCAAGTTTCAGCTCTATCAAAGCGGATCTGAAAAGGGGCACTGACCAAAAGCAAAATTTGAAGGATTTGGCCAACCCTGCTTCCCGGGGATTCAAACGAACGGTTTCGGATGTTGTTGTGGCTACCAGAAGTCCAAAAAGCAAAATTCGAACCTCTTCACAAAACCTCACCAACAGAGCGAATCATCCAAGATCAAATACTTTTTTGCAGCAGAAGCCCACCTTTGGTTCCAACTATGTTTCTCCTCGACAGGCTCGAAGAAATCAAGTGCAGCAGGTTAAAGAAAATATTGTTGAGTTGTTATCGACAAACGTCACGGCAACACCCAGAAGAGCCTACTACGTTCACAGGAATATCGAAAGACAGCCACTCGGAACCCCACGAGAGGGCCCTCCAGACTTTGAGGCCAACCTTGGGGATCGATCTCCCAACAATTGTGTTACACCAAAAAGATGGACTAGAGAACAAAGTCGCACGCCTCAGTGCTCTTCGCGCAAATTTCAACTGAGGGAGTCGATTCGAAGAAGAGGAGAAAGTTCGCAAAGACCGAGAGTAGACAAATTCACGGATGGCGCAGAGTTCCACCGAAGTCCGGGCGGACTATGGCGCGTAACCAAGGCGGGAACTGATAGTGGACAGCGGTCCGGCGGAGCATTTCGTAAGATTGATTGGGGGGACCTTGGTGCAGCAATGCTTGATCAGACTCTTCAGCCATCTGTGTTAGCATCTCCTCTCTCGACTCGAAAAGCACGTGGAAGCAGTCGAAGAATGAGTTTATGCTCTGAAGGTGGGGACGAGTTGGAATTGACTGCGAAGGTCGGTCGACAAACAGTCAAACAATTTGTTGCAGACGAGTTTGTTACATTGGGGAACGAAAAGAACCCGCGCAGGTTGCTTTTCAGGGAAAAATCAATGTTTTGAATTGATACCAATAAACCAGAATATTTATTAACAAGCCATGAAAGACCGAGAGTAAATAACAATAGTGAGCTGATCAGTCAATCGGTCCATAGCGGCTACTTTTTTTCCAGTGGCTTCGTTCCAAATGGGTTTTGTAGCTGATCGGTTTGCACAGCTCACAGTTAATGTGGAACTGGGAGTCACTTCACACAAGCTGAAGAGTACACGGCGCTCTCTTGCATCCATCCATTCACGCGAGCAAAGGAGCAGTACCGAAGATAAGCTGCCATCGCATGCAGAAATCCACCGAGTCTTAACCGACGCATCCTTTCGAGACTCAAAGACGGACAATTGCGATGAAGTTGAATTCCTGCTGTTATCCCGAGCCACTATTGCCCTAAGCATGCACTTGGCGAACATCCTGTTGGTACATTCAGCTGATCTTCCAAAGGACATTGTTCGATTAGCACAAACCGAATCGGATCTTGGGAGCACCATTTACTATGCTATCAATTCGATTCCAATTCGACTTTATAGTATTCTCTCTGACCTTCTCCAAAAAGGCGGAGAAGTAACAGTGACGGAAGAAAATTCGAATCTGTCAGCTCGCCTACTGCGTGCCGCACAGAGAGCCTGGGCTGCCCTACCTGGTGTTCTGAACTCTTTCAAACTTAAATCGCTTGGAACAACTCCACTACTACTCATGCGCTCAACCTCTGTCATTCTGTCTCCACCAACTACAGTTTACGAGTCGCTTCGGCACGGGCTGCAGCTGAAGAAGACCATGCTTGAAAATGTCAGAGCCTTTGAAGCTGGGTGTCTCGGCATGCTCGTTCAGGAGTGCTGGAAATCGGACGATATTTGTGAAAGCTGGAGGGAGATTGGTCCGGAGTACTTGGAAGGCGAACTTAGGAAGCTTGAGTTGATTGTCGAGAGGGTTTCCGAATTTCTTGCGGCATGTCGATCTCATCGCCTGGAAAGTGTAGCCCTGATGACCGGCATTGAGACGTTTTCCATTTGTAAGCAAAGCAGTGTACATGAAAGCCTCCTTCTTACTCTTTTGTTCCCTTAGCATTGGAAAGCGAGAAATCTCCCTTTGCGACATATTCCGAGCTGCGCGAAAGATTGATTGCTGTTCAAGAACGGATTGTGGCACTACCCGGCGAGCTGCGAGATACCGTGAAAGCGTATTTGCTCCCGACATCGTTTCTAGCTACGCACGGCGTGACGGCGCTTCTTGCTGGACTTTTTATGTACAAAACTGGCTTGATGGTGAAGCACAGAGCAAACTCGATCCAAATATGGCTGGACGAAGCCCAGCAAACATTGATCAATTTTGCAAGAGACTGGGTCGTGGAGCCCCTGAGCTCTATGTGGGAGACAGTGCGTCATCGCGAAACAAAGTTGGCTCTCTTGGGTGCGGAAAGTGTGAAATCAGATTTGGAGGTATGTGTTATTTGTGCAGATTGTATATTGAATTGATACGCTATCGCTTTGTAAGTCACTCGAGAGGATGGTGGTCTCCTTTGCCCGCGACGCTGGAGTCTCATCACCAACTGAACTAGACAAGATACAGGACATGGCATCCAAAGGAGATATCAGCGTTGTTCTTTCCGCGTATGAATCACACTTGCGAAAGCCGTTGACATCTCTTGCAAAAGGTGACTTGCTCCGCTCCCTTCTTATTCAAGTCCAAAAGGCAAAACTGGATGGGGAGCTGGCCATGTCGGCGTTGGACCGTCTCTTGCGGGCAAACGAACTCAACTTCGGTATGTTGGCGCTGCTTCCTGCCAGCTTTCTCTTGTGGGGCACGTACACAGCGTGGAAGAGCGCGTTCGCTCGGCGATGGGGATTGGTAGTTGCGGGCGAAGTGGAAGTACTTCGGCGCAGCTTGAGGTATTCAGTGATAAACTTCTGCATAGTTTGGATTTGTTTAATTTGCTCGCTTTCAGAGAAGTGGACAGGTTGCTCAATAACGCACAAATTTACCATACCTGGCCAACCTCAGTCACCACCGGCCTTCTCCTCGCTGAGACGAACACTCTGAGAATTCATGCCCGTGCAGCTTTCCGTAGACAGGGGGGTTATTCGCTAGCAGACAGGCTGGAGAGCGAGCGGATGTTTGCCGATGACATCAGAGAGTTGGAGCACGTTTTTGAAGCACGGAAGGAGCTTGAAGGTTATGTTTACAAAGTTGGTGTTGTGAGAAGAATGTGGAACAGCTACGGGATGTTGTGGCACTCTCTTGCCAGATGATTAAAAACAAAGGCTTTCTGTAACATGACTTTCGTGAATCGCAATGTTTGAAAACCGTCGTAAACAACCATCTGTTTCGTGCGGCGTTAAGATGGGGGAGAGATATGTATTGCAATTGCAAGATCCGCGGGTATCCGCTCGATATACATGGAGACATGATTTCCCGTCGAGCATCCATGATTCCGCACCACTTCCTTGCAGCACAAACAATTAGCGATCCTCGCACCACTCGTTCTCCTTGCGGATCTGGAGAGAGGAGAGAGAAAGCCATTTGTTGGCCAACCATAAGGCAAATAAGTAAGGAACCTCTAACCTGCTCCTCCTCCTCAGGTGTGAAATCGTTGACAATGTTGAAAATCTTGCGAATTTCCTCCACAGTTTTGCCCTTGATCATGTTAGCGACAGTCTTGCAGCCTTGAAACGATAGTTTAGCCAGAGAACAATGAAAACCTTCGATGACTGGGTTCTCCACGGCACAGACATTCCTCACACAGCCCAAAAATCACTCTCAAATCGATTCCAAATGCATACCCAAGTCAAGCAAAGCCTTCATGTCAAGGTAGTTCGCAGCCAAGATCAGCTCGAAAAGGGTACCCTGGTCCACATTCATAAATTCCCTATCCCAATCCTCAATGTCGTCCGAGCTCTTTGGTTTGGAGTCCTCATCTGCGGGCATCGGAGGGTCGTCCTTGTGGTAGGTGGCATAGTCGATCACTACCAACGATAAGTCAGATTGGAATAAAACAGAAAATTATGGAATGACCGATCATCGCTACCTTTCTGGAGGATAGAAGCGGAGACATTCGGTAGGGGAATTGGGTTGTCGTCAGCGTTGTCGCCGATGTCCTCCAACATGTTCTTGATGAGCACGGACTGGTTAGCGATTTCGCTAACGACGTTGAAGTCCTGACCATCTGAGGAGGTGAGGCGAACAGTCTTTGACATTGCGGGGTTTGAGGTGGGCAAGTGGCTGTGGGAGGGTCGGCTGTGGCACAGAGCTACCATGACCAAGTCACACGGGGGGATGTGAACCGTTCATTGTTTGTACCAGTTGGAATTTGAACATCACAATCACAATTCATTCCATGCAAGACATTCCGGCCTGTTTGCTACAATATGTGGGGCGATCCCCTGCCAGCTCTGATCGTTGCCGGGACGCGAACCAAACATGCCAACCTTTAAGGAACGACAAGATCCACAGAATCACAAATGACACCACGATTACTGAAGCCACGAACGATTGAAGGTTGTTTCTAGTGTGTCCAAAAGAGTCCGCCATCAACAATGTGAAATTGGAGCGGTCTGTTGTGCGTTCAGGAGAAGGCGGAAGCCACTGAAAGTGGAATGGTTCATTCATGTTAAATGAAGAAAGAGCAGATTTGTACCGCTAGGGTCGGTGACTTTTGGGAGGTACCCTGCGAGATAATTACAATGCGAGCTGGCCGGCTCCGAAACTTTTGGAATTGGCGACTAGATTTCGGCACTTTTGTTCGACGAGACGATGCGTCCAGGTCCCAAAGTCCTCTCATCAACCCAGGTAGCAAAAGAATTGAGGTCACCGCATGAATAGGGACGTAGTGGCAGCAAAACGTTTGACCCACGCAGGACATCTTATGATTCTCCTTCCGACATCAGCGGATTGATCTTGTCTAAAGAGCTCGATCCGGGGAGACATGGCAAAGGTTATGCAATAATGTTTCTCCGCGTTCCTTTGATCTAAGGATTTGGCATGTGGCGCGTCAACAAGGTGTCTCCACACTAACATCGTAGGCTTGCGTTCTGCAAAACTATCGTGTGGTGTGGTCTTTGCCAAAGCATACACAGAAACTGTGCATTGACCGCTGCACATTCACCAGACGCTCGTGCATGCACATGCCATTCATGGGAGGTGCACCTCGGAAAGAGGCTGCAATGCAACCTTCACATTCGCTTCAACCACCTGGACAACAGCAGCAGCAACAACACATGATGTCTGTGTCCCGTTACGATGGACCACCTCCACCACGTTCGTACTCTAGGATGGTGCGAGATACGAATCCTTCCACTGCAGCAATGTACTCGGGAACAATGGGAAATCCCGCTCACCCCCCACCATTACCTCCAATGCCGCGGCACATTCACCAAACTCCTCAGCAAGAGAGGGAACCTTGGGAGCTCAATGAAATGGAAATTTCAATTGCGCACGATGCACAAGTTTTGGGTAGTGGAAGTTTTGGGAAAGTCTTGCTCGGAGTAAGATTATTGGTCAAAGACTCTTCTTTCCCGAAATCTGATCCTATACTAGTTCTGGCAAGGCCATCAGGTTGCTATAAAAGTTCCGGCGTCTCACAGCTGCACAAGACAGCAGATTCAGGCTTTCTTGCAGGAAATTAAAATTTGGTACCCTCTTCGACACCCAAATATTCTACAGCTGTACGGCGCATGTAATAGCAGCAACCACGATTATCCACTCATTGTTATGGAAGCGATGGAATGCAATTTGTCTCAGGTAGGCACAATCTTTGCCATGGACGACCTTCTGTAATCAGCTTCGCGTTCTAGCGATTGAGATCAGGACCTCCGCTCAATCTGATGGATGTACTTACATATTGTTACGAAATTGCGACTGGTATTAGCTTTCTTCACACGAGAGCAAAGCCTGTATTACATGGAGACATCAAGTCCTCGAATGTTCTACTCGACAGAATGGGGCAGGTCAAAATTGCTGATTTCGGGTTTTCGCGCGTGATTAGCGATGCCAATGGTGGCAGCGTTAACGCAAGCGTAGCAGGAATTGGTGGTGGAACTTACTACTTTATGGCACCGGAGCGTCTCTCGGGAGGTGCCCTGACTGCCCAAGTGGACGTGTATGCGTTTGGAATGACATGCTTTGAAATTATCAACAAAGGGAGAGCACCGTTCCCCTCGGATATCCAGCAGGTAACTCAGCTCTTTGGGCATGTTGTGATCGAAAAGAGGAGGCCCATTCTTCCGCGCGATGCTGGCGAAGTCTGCACGCCTGAACTGTGGAACTTGATCGAAAATTGTTGGGCGCATGAACCGCTTCAGAGGCCCGATATGCCCCATGCTGCGTCCTATCTGGCCAGTTTGCGTGCCGCAATTGTTGGCACACCTCAGATGCGACCAGCACAGCAAAAGAAACCTCGGTATCAAACGTTCAAAGGAAGGGGTGGAGGGGGTCACTCCCCCCTCCCGTCGTCGTTCCCTCAACCACCTGTGCCTCCTTCCGGGTTGTACATGGACACCTTTGCTCCCTCGCCTGCCGTACCGATTCCGCATCAACAGTCTCTCCCGGATCAACGCAGTCAAATAAACATGACGCCTCCAATTATCGTGAACAACTCACCTTCCACTCCAATGGCTAATAATGCGTTCGATATGCTCAAGGAGTCCAATCCCGAAGCGGCAAAGTTTTGGTCTGACCATTTCGGTCCGAACGCCCTCGAAGTTGATTTGGGCAAGTTCTTTGATGCATTGGATCGAGAATTTTTGGGTAGCCACGACTTTATCCTTGATCGGCAGAAAGTGCGGGAGGAAATGGGAGACACGAGCGGAGACGGAGGAGAGCAGATGACTTTAGTTCTATTCCGTGTATTGGTCAGCAATAAACAGCTCATCGAAGCTTTTGAGGACATGCTCACTGTAAGTTCCAGAGTTTGAAAGTCCGGTTGGAGCTCTTATGCCGCATTTTTAGGAGCCCACCCGTCCGCCGCACATAATAATGATCGCTGAACTGGAAGAAACTAATCCAGAAGCGGCAGCGTTTTGGATCAACACTTTTCCCACTATGGAGGATCCTGGACAGAGGTCACTTAGCAATTCAACAGCGGTTGTAACGCAAGATATGGCGGCCCTCGGAATTGCGCTTCACAATGAGGTCAAAAAGCGGAGTGATTTGATGGTCCCAGGTGCAGTTATTGAACGGCGACGTGTTCGTGGATTGGTGGAATCGGTAGCCAGCAGCAAGCCGTCGTACGACACGAACAGGAGACTCGCAATGCTTGAGGCGTTCATCGAACTTTGTAAGAATACAAATGATATGGATAGCTTGGTGGTTGCTATCATTACGGAGATTGAGCCCGCGGTATTGAAAGCATACATCGCTGATAGGGAGGTGGTTGAGGTGGCACCGGTTGTGGAGCAAGCTGCTGTGGTAGAAACCCCTGTTGCACCGACACCAGCAAGCGAAACGTCAGCAACGAATCAGATCGAGATCGCTTCGACATCAGTCGCGAATAGCGCGAACAGTTCTTCGATAGAATCACCTATTTCATTTGGAAACTCCAGCTCTAGCGGTGGCAAAGGCCAACGTATATCTATTGATATGCAGTTTGGCGACGAAATCAGTGCAAGCTATGCGAACATATTTAGAACAGCAGAATTAAAGGTAGAAAATGCCAGATCCAAAATCAAAAGAACATCCTCATTTTATTTTCTTTAGGACGAGGGTAACCGCACAGAAACTTTGCACCGCTTGGCTGGTCGATTGATCGAAATTTCGGAAAATGTGGTCGGTCAGTCCACGCTTTTACCTGCGAACTTTGCAGAGGAGATGCAACGCATCCGACAGGAATACGAAGAGAAGGCTGCGGTGGGGGGAAGCTCTGCTGCTTCTTCCAGCGAAGGGACGCCATCCAATTCCGCTCCATCTTCACCGCAACAAAAGTTTACCCCTCCACCCCGAGCGAATGGTGCACCCCCACGCTCATATGTCCCTCCCGGGGTCCAGGCGATCTCGAGTCTTCCCCCGCATCTGCAGGACTCTCCAAAGAAACCTCTATCTCCGGGGGGATCCTTACCTGTAGGTGATTCTTTTTCTTCCCACCGACCTTTGTGATTCTGATATTTTGAAAATGGAGGTAACTCCGCGAACAGATGGGCCCGGGTCACCAGTCTCACCAGGTTCTCCACCGTCACCACCGGGAGCTGGACTTCCGTCCCGAACTGCGTCACTTCGCAAAACGAACAAAGTTGATCCGCCGATCAACACTGATAAGCCTTGGCATATCGTGAATGAGATGAGAGAACTGGAAGCGGGATATCAGTCCAAGATATCCGCATTTTTGCAATACCTCAAGCCTGAGCTGCTGAGTTGGGTGGCATCAGGTGCTGGTACTGGCGTTATTGACCCCACGAGCGTCGACGTGCTCTTCTTTGGGTTTCCGGATATGGTTGCACTTTCGAAATCTTTGATGAACGGGTTCGACATTGCGATCGCGAAGATGGCTGTAGGTGCAAACAGAGAAAGTCCCAAGCGGATGTACCAATCCGAGAGCTTAGTTGATGGTCTGCGCCAGATCATTGAGACCTTTTCAGAACATGTAATGTGTCAAGAAATTCCGATTTCCTGACAGATTCTGATGTTTCTCAGGCTTCAAAGTTTGAAATCTATATTTCTTACATGGGATCGCATCAACGGCGCGTTCAACTCAAAGATCGGCTGATCCGATCAGATTCATTCAATAGGCTACTGAACTCCAAACGGTCGCAGTTACAGAGGATGTCTGTCGATGGACTTGTTCACCTGCCCATTCAACATGTGACTCGCTACAGCCTAACATTCGGATGTGAGAAAAAGTTAATTAAATTTCGACATTTGCCTAAACTGCTTTTGTTGTAGCAATATTGACTTGCATACCAGAAGATCATACCATTCGGGCGGAAATGGATGGCATTCGTAAGGTTGTTGGAGCTTTCGCTGGGACTATGGATGAGATTCAGCGACAGGTGTCTCTTTTCCAGCGAATGTTCATGATGCAAGCCCATATCTCAAAGTTACCTGTGAGTATTGAGTGCACATTGTTTTTCTTCCTTTTTGTTCACTAGAATTACGAAACAGCAAATTCTAAGGCCCTACAACCGCTTCCTCATTGCCGAGGTGCCTGTTCAGACATATCAAGATACCAACCGCACCGGCATGATTATCGTGTTCTCGGATGTGGTCTTGTTGCTTCAACAGAAGGTGACAGCTAATCCTCCCGAAAAGGCAGCAGACAAGTCTGGGACGGAAGGGGAAAATGAGCGCAATGAAGATGATGAAAAGGTATTTGATGCCCTAGAGTACCGCGCTATGTTGGAGATGGAGCGAACAATTTTAAGGGGTAGGCAAAATGAAGTCATAAGCTTCCCTCTTCTTCTCTTAAAGTAATTGGATCAGACTGTGCTGATTATGTGGGATCGGAAGGTATGGCCTCGTTGATGGTCACCAGTTTGTGTATTTACTTTCCCCATCACCGGTAGAGAAAGACGAAAACATGATCTTGGAGTTCGATATACCTTCCTTAGTTACAGCTTCGCTGCACAATCCACCGGAGCTTGTTCGCCGTCTCACTGCAACGAGCAGCACTTCGTCGAGTGGACAGTCGGTCTTCCGCGTGACATTGACGAAACAAGCCGGCACTGATTTATGCCGGGCATACCTGCACGCCCGAAACCAGCTTAATCTGTGGAGGACGCCGGTTGAAATCTCTTCGCAGTTCATGGAGAAGCAAGCTTACGTGGTGAAAAGAGAATTTAAAGCCCGATTGATGCAAGAAGTAACTTTGAAGGCGGGCGATTCGTGCAATATATTGACAAGGTACCCATTACGAACTGGGCACGTCAGTCTCCACAACTTGATCAAATTAGATACGGTGACACTGGATGGGCACAGGGGCAGAACCACACCGGCAAGCGGAAGGGTGTATTCCCTCTTTGCGTTTTCACCGACCGTGCAACAACTCGATCGTCCGCATTCTTCATTCCCAACATCCAATCAACCACACCAGTGATGCGACCTGGGATTTATAGGTTCTTCCGCACAGAGAAGCCAACGAGCCAACCTCAGTCGAAAAGTTCAAAGTCAAAGGCAACTCCGCCACACCCATTGCACCTTATCATCCGAGCGGAAGAGGAGCCAGTCAGAATTATTAAGCACCAACTCGAGAACCACCTTTATGTCTTTGGTCGGTCGCTGCGAACGAATGAGGAGGGTTGGATCTCTGTCGTTGGTGGGAACATGAAAGGCTTACTTCAAGTGGTTGAGCCTGTACCGGGCACAGTTGTACGGCCAGAAGCTGGCTTCAGCAGAAGCCCTGGTGCACGTCCTGTGTTGTTGCGAGTAGGCGATTGGATTGACGTTGAGATGGTGAGAGGATTCGATAAAGTTATTGGACGTGTGCGCCGAGCGCCTGTCGTGCAAGCTGCTATAACTGGACAGACGATAGGTTCCCCCGCCGAAGGAGGAAACGAAGAACTGTGGGTGCAGATTCCTCTCGATGTTTTAGAGCCGATTGTATTACGTGATGAAGATCTGCTTTGATGAGTGTTTTCGCATTGTTTTCATTTACCTGGTTCACTTTGTAACAATCCATGTTCGCCCAGTATTGTTCGTTTCTTCTTTTTTCGCCGGTTGTGTATGCAAAACATTAAGACAACCCTTTCCGCACTTTACACGAAGTTTCGAATCAACCCCACGCTCCATGAAATGGGCTTCTGCTTTCCGCAATACTCCCCTCGAAAACCCGTCGTTTGCTTGTTTGTTCACCAGCAATCAATCCTCGGAGGTCAAATCATTTGTTTCCAAGCGGCGATCTGAGCGTAGTCTTTGCTCTTTGCTTAGTTCATCACTGACTCATTGATTCCCAGCTAAAATGCATCTCCAAGAACAAGACAAGTCTGGAGAAACACAACTCGGTGTGAGATCAACAGTTTCAACGAAGATGACGGAGCTCTCTCAAAAGATGTCTCTCCTGGAACGGCTTTCCTTGAAAAACATAGTAAACATGAAGCAAAGGATGGAGGCGGCGTTAAAGAAGAGTTCTCAGATGGAAGCGACCTAAGTAATTGGCGGGGCACCAATGGACAAGTGTAGCCGCACTAGTGCAAACTGGGGTCAAAAGCAAAAAAGTTGCAGGAAACACTGGGTAGTTGAGAAAAATTTTCTCAAGAGAGCTGCTAGTCCAAATTGAACAGTGCTTTTTTTTCGCACAGTACATTGTGAGTATATGTAAGTCAATTGCGTGACCGGCCGAAAACAATAAGACTACAGTTGATTAAAAACTTTGGTGGCAACAGCGTTTGGTAAACCACAAAGAATTCGGTGGAAACATCGATTCGGTTGACTCACATGCTGAACAGGTGCGGGCTCTGCGAGAAGTTCTAAATTCCACTACTATCGAAAATTTCTTATCCCATTTTTCAAAGTTAATAGATATGTACGTGTATTGCAATCTTTTAAGTTGATGTGGCTTACGTGGTCTAGACGGTCAACATAGTTTAATAACGTAGGAAATGTATGTTTCATACACGATAGGAAAAAAGGTCACACGTTAGGGACATTAAATCACTAACAATACTTTGTGTAGCTGTGCTCAGTTGTGCCCCCTCAGCTCCGAACGGTCGATCAGCGTGATCCAGATTTCTGGTGAATATGGGACCTCCGACGCGAGGTGCGTCCCGCTTCTGCGCACCCTCCGCCCTGGTCCAAACGCGTTCCAGAGAAATCCCCGCCAACCTCCGCCAACAGTTAAATAGAAACCCTTTCCCCTCAATTCAATCAGCCCACCTGCAACAGCTCCTACTCGACACTTCAACTTCTGACACCATTCATCGCAGATCGTGATCGTGAACACCATGTTCGAACTACAACAGGTATTTAGCCCAGTTCTTCTCCTTCCTTCTTTATCTTCTTGGGCACATCTGCTCTCGACGCTGAGCTTTCTCGTTATCTCTGCCGACGCTTGCCACAATCGGATCAGATTTGGAATGTGTGATCGACCTTCTTCAGGGGAACGAGTAAGTTCAGCCTCGAACAATTGTTCCTTTTCTTTGCTTCACTTTTGTGCCGACGTGGGCGGGCGACCCCAAACTTACGTGTCTCCTCTGCTGATCGTCGTCAATTTTTGAAAATGGCCTAAAGCCGTCTTCAGGGGAACGAGTAAGTTTAGGCTCGCCTTTTATTCTCCATGATCTGGTCCATTTTCCGGGCACCATCTACCGCACTTTTAACTCGACTGTCACGAACTGAAGTTGTTCCTGACAGGTCGGGATTTGGAGCGGTAGATGCGCATAATCTCCCCCTTCTTAGTTGATAAAATATACTACCGCACTTTGAACTCGACTTTCACGATCGCTTTGGATGTTCCTGAATGGTTGAGATCAAGCGCAGTAGTTTATTTGCTAATTCTGTTTTGTTCCTAAATCCTACCGCAATTTTTCTCTACTTTCACGACTGGAAGTGTTTTGACCGGTCCTGACCAGTTGGGAAGATATGTGGTAGTACTTCTTCCGTCAACCGGTGGCGGGTCAACGGTTCCCCTTGCACACTTCCAACCACCTTATTCGGACTCTATCCAATTTCTTTTGTTTTGGTAGTGCAAATGTTCACTTCATCCTTAAAGTATAGTTCTTACTCAATCGCACTTCAAACAGCTTGTTCGGCATAGAGTCAAATCAATTCGCCCAAAGGTTTCCAATTTCTGTGTTATGCGCAAGAACTCTTTTGGTTCCCCAACGTGCCAATCTTCATCTGCTGTTTTGTGATCCTCACTCACATTGCTGCTCAATTCGTTCCTCTGACTTTCTATTGGTTAAATCATGACCTGCCGATGAACGTCAAATCCCCACCTTAAAAGGTGTATGCTTATATTTGTATGCTTTCTAATTAGGAGATGAGCCATACTCTCGAATAGAATGTTGTCGTGCAGAGCTTCGGGGACGTTCACTATGCCCGACAAGAAACAATTCGGAAAGCCGAAAAATCCGCCGCACAACATAAATTGAGAGGAAAATGAGAGTTTTCAACATTTTTGATGCCAGTGGTGACTCCGTTTTCATGTATCGTTTTCTTGAAACATTAAAACTCGATTGGATCATGCACATCGTGGCTTTGCTCAAATTTGATTGGCCTTCCCCCAACCACTACCAACATCTGCCTCCACCCAATAGAAAGCGCTAGCCCAAATGGATCACCAACCGCACTGGGTATGTGTCTGCTTGGCTGTGTGCCCATCGCCATATCTGATTGCTCGTCTTTCAAGCCTGCCCAGCCGACGGTCCTGCCAGCTCCACAACACCAAGCTTATCCCCAACAGCTTTCGCACATCTTTCTTGCACCCCCAGCACATATCTCAGTCGGACCACCATCGGACGGCCAATCTCAACTTCAGCATCTGCCACCTAACATCTCGCACTTTAGCGAACAGCCGCAATCATCAGGGAACGCTCCTGGCCCCGCGCCGGTATCACAATCAATTTCAGCCGTGACGTCCATTATTACGCCGCTGTCTCCTGCTTCGTCTACCTCTCCATCTACATCTTCACCACACGCTTTCCCTGGCGCAGCTGTTACTGCTGCTGCGGCTGCTCCGGTTACTAGTTCTGGTCAACAAGATGAGCCACTGTACGTAAATGCAAAACAGTATCATCGGATATTAAAGAGACGAGAAGCACGTGCCCGATGGGAAGCGGCCCACAAGTCGGCTAAGAAAGACAAGGTGAGCTGATTCTCCCTCGACGTGATCTCCAGTATTTACACATCTCACCAGCAACAAGGCTATATTCATGAATCGAGACATAAACATGCAATGCGTAGGCCGCGCGGTCCTGGAGGACGCTTCTTGTCGGCCGCGGAAATGGCTGCTCTCGCTGCCCAGCAACAGCAACAACAGCCACAGCAACCTCATCAATATCAGCACCCTCAGCAACTACCTCAGTCGCATGTCGAGGGTAAACCTGGGCGCGCACAGGCTGTATCACACATCGGTGGCCTCGTCATGCAGTCCCCGACTTAATTACTTTCTTTCGCACACGAAAGTTTGCAGCGAACTGCCGTCGGCATATTTTAAGCTTCGAAAGTTTGCAGCGAACTGCCTTCGGTACAATTTTAAGATTGGACATTGTTAAGGAAAATATTGCTTTTTGATGTGCATTCACTTGCGTGACATTCATTCATGGTTCCCGTTTCATGACTTGGGCGCTACTTTTAACGCTTATTGTTATGCCGTCGCTTAATACATAAATCGCCTAATTTCTGGCATTGTGTCTGCTGCCCTTCTTTTTCTCTTTGAACCCAAATATCTGACCTTTCCTTACATCCAATTTTCTGGATTCTAATCATTCCGAATGAAAATGAACTCGGCAAAGCCGCCAATGTAGAATAGTTTCACGAGGACAAAAAAGAGACTCAAAAAAGTGAAGAAAAGGTCCGATGTAACCGGAAAGAATAAGCGTAAAGTTTGGAAGGATTTCAGTTGTCGTAGGACATCAATGATATTTAGGATTCATTTTTCTGAACCTTAATTGCAATCCCATCAGTACACTGCTGTTGTGACCAAGTCTACATTGCTACAAAATGGACACCCACTTCTATTTCTAACAACTATCCTGCATATCTGATGATTATCTTCTACAGCAAAGTGAGAGAGTAAGTTTGTCATGTTTTGACTTTGATATTCTTGCAATGGGCAATCCAATCTCAAAACGGACCGTCGGTACCAGGCAGAAATCATCTTCGACATCTCTCGCAATTCACATGTTACGAACTTTGCGCAACTGTTGCGACGGGGGATGTGCTGGCGTGGCCTCACAACTGCTCGGGTGTGCCAGGGTCGCTGGCTGCAGGTAGCCACCTTTTGACGACATTATGATCGCACTCACAATGATCGAGTGGAGGTCTCGGAAGTTGACGGCATTGATCAAGGCGCATTTGTGTCTCCTTCGGCGGAAATTGACTCGGAGGTTTCCTCACTGTCTCCCATCTGAACTTGATGGAACAACCAAAGTCACGATTCCCACTACCTCCTCTCGATGACGCTTCTCCAGAGGTTGCGGAATCGGTTAGGCAGCAATGTAGACATATAGATATTCAAGGATGAGTTAGCTTTAGTCAAGGATCTTCAAAATTGCAAGTATCTCTCAGAGAAAGAAAATCAGAAAATAATTCGGTTTTACCATTGTGATTCTGCTCGAGAATATCTGATTAGTCAGTCCTGTTCAGAAACTTCGAAATTCTGATTTGCTTGTCAGATTGAACCCGGTGTTTCCCCGTTTGCCATGGTGGAGCTGGCACACTTGTGATCCGAAATCCCAATGGAATCTGCGATAATATATACTACATTCTTGCACATGCTCCGTTTTGGCGAAGGCGGCACCAGCAGCTGCTGCGTTGAGGTACGGGGAAGTTTGATGAACAGGAAGGAGAGGTATCATCTGCAGACTAAAGCTGCTAGTACTTGATTTGACAATGGTTTTGGAAAGTCCATCCGATCAGGTTGTATCAGCATATGCTCTCAATTTTTGTATCCTTGCTTGGAATCTAGGTGAAGCCGCAGCGTTTTTGCATAGACACTGTATCAGCTTGAATTAGAAAATGTCCAATGTTGTGGAGCCCATAATCGGCTGGTGGTCAAAGCTTTCATAATTTTGTTGGTTCTGCTTGCTCACAGCATCGCCGTCATGTCGTAACACTATATGTGCGCTACTCCGGCACAGAAAACCTCGTCCTCCTTGGTGAAACGATAAAGGCGAATGCAGCCAGTACCATACTATCATTTCCGCTTTCAAATCAGTGTTGTATCCCAGGTACCTGTTTGTGGTTCTGAGGATTGCACTGCTCCTGATCCATCCAAAGACAATGGAGGAACTGGACCGCACAATTAAAGCGACCAATTGACCACGTTACAGGAACCAAGAATGACTGTGTTGTGCCGAGAAAAGAGAATTGAGTTGATTTTGGATGTAGCCCGCCCGTCGGCTTGTTGGACACTGGGTAACATTTTTGGTGCTTAAACATGATCTATTATCGATTCTCAATGTGCTGTTCAATGAGAATATATTCACATATGTCAACGACAGAGATTTCAGCGATGATGATCACAACTCATGTGAGCGATCAAAACGAAGACGAAAGCTCTCTAAATTTTGGCGCGTTTGGCACGGTGGAATGAAGAGCGCTGATGATCCGAAATCTTCATGGCATCGCCCTGATTGTGTCTTGAGCGTGCTTTGTTCTGGTTAGATCGTGGGGCCACATCGGCCGCGGTGTTGAGGTGCGGGGACGGCAAGTGTTCATCGACAAGCGACAAATGTGTAGACACGCTCGTCGTGATGGCATAGGTAGGCGACGGTTCGTTGTGCGTGATTTAAACAGAAGCCAATAGTTCTCCTTGCTCACAACTACAAGCAGACAGATTAGATCACGCATTACTGAAATTTCAAATGGTCACCTAATGACGGAGTTGCCATTGTCTACTCTAGAGATTCTCGTGGCATTATTCGTTTTGACTCTGTAAAGCAGTAATCAGCTTCAGTGGTTGTCCGACAGACCCAGACCAACCCTCCTTTGCGTCCAGTTTTATTTTCACTCCTACAACATCCTGGAAAGGAAAGGACTAAAATATTCAATCTTTGACAAACGAATCTTCGAGGAATAATATCTTTCGTTTGAACACATCAGCGGAGATTTCGTGGTGAACCTCTGATGAACTGTCACTTCTGCACCTATCAAATTAGATCAACACCAGGTGATCTGCTAACGCTTGGGTCACACACACTATCGGGTTTAGTATGTGCTTGCAGCTTCCTTTTCGGGAGTGGAACATACTGGCCAGAGAAAAATCAGAACGCAGCTTGGTAATCCGTGACATTCACTAACTTGGCTACAGAGATATTCCAAGAGATATTGGGACGTGGGCGAAACGTGGATTCCCCCATGAAACATCGACACAAAATCAGTCAAAATAGACCACAATAATAAATGTTTACCAGCACTCGGGGTTCGTTTGTTGTCCGTACTTTCGTCTCGCAGGAGGCATATACTGACAAAGGAAATGATTTTCAGGTATTGAGGTAAGCTTCTTGGTTGGTATTCCACCTTCGTTTCGTATGGGAATTCGGTGAAGTACCTCACAAAGTGTAGAAGAGAAAGCCTAACACCACTTTTTGCAAATCAGAGGAAATCATGACATGTGGAATTCTGATTACCTTCTGGACTTCCGGCGGTGGAGTGGACAGGCACACTGTCCACTATCGCCAAGTTTCCAAACTCCAGAGTAGTAATCATCATCACACTGGGCAATACTCCAACAGCGATCCGCTTGCTTTCCCTCACCTGGATCAAACGTCAAGATCAAAACTGACACCTGACAATTAACAATATACAAACAATAGTGAAGAGCATAAACAGTACTCGTCCTCTGATTGGACGCTATCAAAACCCTCACCTCAGTAAACATTGCGTCTAGTAAGATTGGAATTTGCCCACCAGAGTTCCAAAGCATCATGGAGCAAAACAAGATGAAAGCGGTCATAGCTTATGCACAATCGATGCATTAAAGATCTATGAAGATACCCACATAATGCAAACCATCCACATCAATGGAAGCTTCCAGGACTGCGGATGTCCTAAAACACAGCGAAAAACGTAATCAGAAATATGTGCCTTCTATTTGCAATTCACACTAACATAACTGCCACGGAGCGACTAAGCGACTGTCGAAACTTAATCGGGAAAAGTATCTCGATAAGGTAGATCAGCACTGGACAACAGTACCTATTGGTTTCCAACGTATCTCTTGATAAAGAGTATCCAAGCTCAATGGTTCGGTGGACCCCTTGTGGTCCTGAACTCGATCCAAGAATGGTAAGTTTGCTCATTTCAGTTTATAAATCTCTGATTCCCATAACATCCAGCTTACCACCTTCGATCGCGATCATTACAATGCAACCCAAGGATCGATGGAAAGGGCCTGCGGTGAGATCGTCCGCGTGGGAGCCTTCATCACATCCTCCGAAGTCAAGCAATCTGGTTCTTGGATCTGAATGCAGTCAACAAACTGCTATGCATGCTACATGCCCGCGTGGTGTTCCCGCCATCTCGGCTGGAATCGCTCATCCAGTTGTTCAAGCGCAACATGCATCTCACCAGCGGCTCGTAGAAGGAGAGCACCCGCAGCCAGAACCTAAGCGTTCATTGGAAGTGTACGCGATCGCTGCAGAAGCAAGTTGCCTGGCCGGATTGGTGCAACACGAAGCATTAAAAAACCATGGCATACCAGCGGAAGGATCAGCGAAGAGAGCCTGGTCGTTGCTTTGGCCTCTCACTTGGATCGGGAAATGCTTCTTTAAAATTGTTGCAGCTTGATGTAGTAACATCTCGTACACATAGTCGGAAAGGTAGAGATAATCTCCCTTTCCTTTCTGCTTGATGATTATTTTAACTTTCGAAATACAATCGCCTTAAATCTTTCAGTAAATGCGTGGTCAGCTCGTTTTTTTCGGCATCTGGAAATGCATCGTTTGATTAAAACACATTAGACGTAAGAAATGTCCGTTACACTGTTCAGCACAGGTTCACCACTCATCAACCTCCATTCCGAGCAAAATATTGTCAATTATCCGCGTTTTGCCAATTCGAAGCGCTCCTGAAAATATAGCCGTTTTGTTCTCCTCAGTCCCCAAACGTTCTAATTCGACCAACTTGTGAGGGCTGGCGATGCTGAGGTATTCTAGTTCGACTTTCGTCAGGTCATCCAAACCACCCTCAAGCTGATCATCCTTTGATACGTCTGGTGACCTTCTAAGAGCCTCCACTTCTTTCTTCACGTCATCAACGACACTTTTCGCAGCAGCCAAAATCGATTCTCGTGCAACCGGACGGCCACTTGCAACTTCCTTGTCAAAGACCGCCTTCCCCGCCAACAAAGCTTTGTACAGCGATGGCGCAATGCGAGATCGTTGAACTGGTCCGAGGTATCTATTTCGGGAGCTCATGGCGAGTCCATCCACTTCGCGTACTGTAGCTCCGACGCGGACGTTTACTGGAAAAAGAAGGTCTCGAGCAAGAGCACGTATGACGACACATTGCTGGGCGTCCTTCTGTCCGAAGTAAGCAGTAGTTGGATCAATAAGATTGAACAGTTTGGTGACAATTGTGGCGACCCCGCGGAAAAAGTGCGGTCGGATGCTTCCTTCCCTAATGTGATGAATGTCAGTTGTTTGGAGGCAACGCCAATCCCGACGGCATTCACATTTGGTGTGATAATCCTAACACGTCTACAAAGCTTCCTGTTTGCTCGGCCACATTCAGGGTGATTCCAGCCGGATACATCTCTTCGACACTTGGAACAACGACAATATTGCATCCGACCTCAGCCAACTGCATTAGGTCACCTTCTAAAGTTCGCGGATATTTCGAAAGGTCCTCATGCGGCGCAAACTGGGCAGGGTTCACAAAGATCGTGCTAACTGTCACATCGCATTGTGATTTGGCTAACTTCACTAAGATACATCCGACCGCGCGTCAAATTGAGGGCCAATTGAAACAAAAAGATCAGTTACCCAGAGAAACGTGTCCTTCATGCAGAGCACCCTAGCGTGACTGAATAAACTTCTCTGCGACATCATGCGGGTCAAAACTCACCATTGTCGGTACGAAACCCACCGATTTACCCTCACGATACCATTTATTCCTTAGTGCTCTGTATGCAGCGATTGTTTCCACGACAGTCAGCTTCCCACCCTCGAATGTCCAAGCTGGAATTTGACGTCAGAGTTGGATCAAGTGTGCATGACAAGAATGGCGACGTACTTCCGCCTCTGCGCACCCCTGAAGACAGCGATTCCGATGACATAGATTTGCCAAAGATGCGACGGCACTGATCAGCATGTGGTGCTGCGGTCCTGAAGATCTGCTCAGAGAAGAAGCGCAGCATTGTTTTGCGCCACTGCCGCAGGCGAGAGAGCAACGAAGAAGAATGACCGGACCTGGACCAGGGCACAGAAGTGACCTCAACGACTGAATGCAAGTCAACCAATAGATTGTTGTCGATGTATTTTATAGCCCTTTGAATACTGGCTGTAGATGCCCGTAGCCCTATGAATGCGTTGGTCAAAGAAGCTGGGTGCAGAACATACATCACCTTCAGTGAAAATGATCTGAGAGTAGCATTGCCTGTTCAAAAGCCATTTCAGAGTCGTACTACACACCGTTTGAGTTGTGTTAGTGCCTCAGAAACAATCCAAATGCTTACTCGTCGAGTTGAGAACTCGAATCCATTGCCAGTTTGGCCATCCGAAGCGCAACCGGGTCCCTGTGGCAGCATCGCTCACCACCTAAAGGGCATGATCATACGTACTGCCCTCAACAGCGTAGTTAACAACTCCTGCATAAGAAGTGAACGGAGAGCGAGACTGACAGCTGTGTTAAGGAACCTAACCATATGAAAGCGCTTACGAAGCAGTCAACGCTTTCCCCTAAAAAAAAGCTCTTTCGCTTTGGCTGACCCATTTAGCCTTGGCAACTGTTGTGTCCCTTTCGCCGTAAATTGTAGCGTATGAGAAATGCACCTCAATCCACCACCGAGTGCAGCCCCGTCGATCAATGCAGCCCCGTCGATCAATGCAGCCCCGTCGATCAATGCAGCCCCGTCGATCAATGCAATTGTTGGCATAGGCAGCAACTGCATTGGGGACGGACGGAAAGTGCGTAAGAAATGTGATTGTTTATCAAAACCTCGAGATGGATGTCGAGTGCCGTTCGACGACCGTAACAAATTCCGCCACCTCTTTCGCATCGTCGCCTCGCGTAAGGACGTGCAAAACCTCAAATCGAACTTCCCTACCTTCAAATCGGCCAGAACACCTCGTCAACCAGACTCCGAATCACTACGACACGCGCTTGTCTAATGAAGCAGTCTCAAACCAAAGCCGAATGTTTAGCTCGGTTGTCTTTCGAATCAAAGCTGAGAGCAGCCAACGCGGATCGAAACTGGGACATGACCTTTTGACCTAAAGCGATCTTAGCAGCGGGCCGGTTGAAGTTAAACTCAACGATTCCTTGGAACTCAATGCATTAGCTTCGCCGTCCAAGCTGATTCTTCGCTGCATTGCCTTCATCATCACCGGTTAGTCGCCTCAAATAGCATTCGTTATCGACGTTTGAGGATCCTATCCGTACAGAGTATGGTCGCAGCAAGTCGTGATGGCTCAAACAAGAGCGGGGTCGTTTCATGAACCAGGTGGAAGGAGGTACGATAGCAGTGCGAAGACACGCATTTTTGAAGTTTTTTTAGCGTTTATAGAAACATAACGATGTAATATTATAGAGATATCATTGCTTAACTATCAAATGATGTGAGCCGTATGTGCTCCTCGTGAATCGTGGAATATGCATGACCTTCTCCTACTAAACAATCAGCAGCGTTGCTGTTGATGGAGATCATTAACTCCTGACAAACGATTTTGTCAATATCAAAGCTCACCGTATGTCCGCTTCGGAAGCTGTAGCCCGGAGTTGTTGAACAATCGAAGCAATTTCCATTCCCTCATTAAACCGTGCGCCGCTCAGAATCTTCACAATCTTGTCTTGAAGTGCTGACAGTTCACTCTCGACTTGATGTCCGTTCCCAGCTCCACCGTAATTTTGACCCATTCCCGGACCTCCGTAACTTCCTGCGCCGGCGTTGTATGCCCCATACGCTCCTCCTCCGGCATTCATGCTCATCGATTGCGGGCCACGGCTTGCATTCTGGATCAGAAACTCGATCAGTTAAGAAGAGCTGAAGGTACAAATGGACCTACTGCAGGTCCCCGAACCGCATAAAGGTGACCGTACAATGCTTGCAAGTTGTGGTATGTGATCTCGTCTGGTGAAGAAAGCAGAGTAGGCGTTCGCGTGGCCGTGATAATGCGTTTGTTCAAGACCTTCACAAGCGCTACCACCTTAACGTACTGGTCCTCCCTGGAGAAGTGATTCAATACCAAGATCATCACTCTTAAGAAATCTTAGGGCGTACGCGATGGGTGCTTTTCCCTCCTCTTCAGTTGAACCATCATTCGAAGAGTTGTCCATGAACTCTTTCACGTCAATCTGTCCTGTTCCATCATCGATCGTGTACGACACATTCGTGGAAGCCCGGCTTACCGATATCACCCTCCCAACAATCGACACCATCGTTACATCTACACCGTCGATCGTGTACGGAGTATCATTTACAGGTTGCTTCGCCTCGAGTACTTGCTTTATCGTGACCGGCCTCAAGCTCTGGTTCATGCTTGCCTTCTTGACACCAGGACTGCCCCCAACGCCTGGTGAGCCAAACGGGTTTGTTGGCGAGTCAGCCATAAATCCTCCACCGCCTCCTCCTCCCCCAAAGTTTCCTCCGCTGGGATCATAAGAGTTACCTTGGTTGTATGCTCCGCCTCCAACTCCTCCTCCTCCTCCTCCTCACCCACCTCCTCCACCGTATCCAGAGTTCCCACCAAAGCCTCCATACCCATCACTTCTCCCTGCACCGCCATAACCACTTCTACCGCCTCCACTGTAACCTCCACTTCCTCCGATGTAGTTGCCACCTCCGCTGTTCCCATAGCCACCGAAAACACCACCACTACCACCACGACTGTTGTTGCCGTATCCACCGAATCCTAAACTCAGTTAAACGGTGAGATTCGCACCCGAGACCGAAGACTTTGTTGGGATTCGATACCTCCACCCATCATTTTAGGGACTTCGATAATATGTCCCAAAGTGGAAGTAAACTAAGCAAGCCAAACAATCCGAAACAACATACAATATGGGTATGGAGTGATTGCTCTGATCTGAATCTTTTCCTCCTCCTCAACCGCTCATTATTTTCAGTATTTTTCGTGAAGACTCTGCAGCGATGCGCAATTGTTTGCATCTCAAGGAGCCTCAACCTTAGCTTCATGGGCAATTCAGGTACAGCTCATAGGGTAACTAATTCATTTTCTTTTTTTCAGGTAGTTCTAATCGTTGGTGGAACGCCATTACACCAGACTTCAGTTGAGTTGCTAAAGCATGTCACATTTGGCTGTTTGGTGTGAAGATATCTGAACATGAAGCAATTAAAATCACACAAATCGTGTTAAACTAAATCAGATCATTCCCCAGCCCAGATTCGAGCAGGGCGCAAAAAAAAACATCATCGAATGTCCTTGAAATAAAAACTTAAAGAAAACCACAAGCGCGCTCGCTGAAAAAGAGGAAAACAAACAACACATCGGCACGATTTGCGCTTCCCATTTCCCGCTTTATTTAGCTATGCTGCGTCCAGTACTGCCCCTGCCCCTGCCGGCCTCCGCTTTGTCCATACAAGTTTCCTCCACCCTGCCCGTATCCATGCTGCATCCCCAGGTTCTGGTACCCATACTGTCCAGGCGGCGGCGCCATCCCTCCAGCTCCCGGCGGCGGCGGACCCGTGTGAAGCCCCGCGTACTGGTGCTGCTGTTGCTGCTGATAGTACGGCATGGCCCCGCTTGCACCAGCAGACCCTTGCTGCTGCTGCGACGGCGCGGGCTGGCTCTGACCGGATCCTTGTTGTCCGGTTCCCTGTCCCGCACCTTGTCCTGCTCCGGCATTTTGGCCGCCACCGTTACCACCAGAAGTTTGTTGCTGACCAGCCGCTGATCCTCCTTGGTACTTGTGAGGTTCGTACCCTTGCCTCGGAGGACGTGCAGCAGACTGGCAACAAATCACAAGTGTTAGATAATATCCAAACGAGATACACTATTGATAATCACCTTCTGTGGCACAAACTGACTCTTGTAGTCGACGCCTCCCTGTTGAGGACTTGCACCTTGCACTGGTTTAGGCCCGCCAGCACCTTGTTGCGTTCCTTGCGCACCTTGAGCCACTCCTCCCAATCCAAAGCCAGTATAGCCTTGCTGTTGCTGCTGTTGCTGCTGGGGAATACCGTACATCCCAGCTCCACTCTTTCCGTAATCCTGAGGAGGTTGACCACCGAGACCCCCACCACCGCTCAAATCCTCGTAGCTCATCGTCTGGTGGTACATGTGTGGCTGGGAAGACGAATAGTATCCAGCGGACAAGTTCGTCGTGGGAGTTCCGGGCTTTTGAGCGCCTGTAGGTCCCTGTGCGCCAGATCCTTGGGTAGGCCCACTGGGGTACATGTACGGCTGCTTGTTAACAAACGGCTGCCCGTACATCGAAGACTGGTATGGTGCAGATGCGTACTGGTTGGGGAACTGGTGGTAGTACGGATAGTAATAGGGCATGGCATACGGTGGCTGCTGCTGTTGGGTCGCCTGGGGCATTTGTGGTTGTCCCTGCTGCTGACCCAGTCCGGCTTGTTGCTGAGGGGCCTGCTGAGGCGATGCCTGGCTCGAGTTGACACCAGTGCCGTCCTGGGC
Organism: Cladochytrium replicatum; assembly: GCA_025526935.1. Taxonomy (NCBI): domain Eukaryota; kingdom Fungi; phylum Chytridiomycota; class Chytridiomycetes; order Cladochytriales; family Cladochytriaceae; genus Cladochytrium; species Cladochytrium replicatum. Next base: position 343,072 of record JAHLKD010000039.1, on the reverse strand, counting down.
GGGATACTTTGCCATGGCGTTCTGCGAGTAAGTTGTGGGGTCGGCGTAGTAGCCTTGCATGCCCTGGAAAAGCGGATAAATCAATATCGCTATTTGTTAGCCCGCACACAGAGCCTACCATCACAGCTCGCTGAGCATCGGTTTGGTAAAGACCGCTGAAATCAGCGCCGGGTATCTGTCCCATTCCATATCCTCCAGCCGCGGCGAGCTTCAAGAAAGGCAGAGAAGTTCAGAGAAGTTTTTCCCAATAGTTACACATTTTTCTTACCTGGAAAGCTGCAACGGGGTTCATACCAGCAACCATAGACGATGGCGCAATCGGGCGGTTTCCGACCAACCCCGGTTGCACGCCGGCCTGGTTGGCAAGTCCCTGCTGTCCCTGGATCTGAGGCAAACCAGCGGCAGCTGTGGCGGTACCAGGAGTAGGAGTTGAGTAGCTTGGTGCCACTCCCATCTGACCTTGAGGAACGCTGATAATTCCGAGAGTAATTTAGTGAGACATTTTGCTTCCATCATCTCAATATACATACGCTTGCTGGCCAAAGCTTTGAAGAGGTGCAATCGGAGTACCTAAGGAGCCAGGAAGTGCTGATCCAACCTGTGCAGGTGTGATCGACTGCTGGGGAAGCTGCTGAGGCAATTCATTTGGGGTAAGTTGCTGCGTGGCCTGCTGCTGGACAATCGACGGCTCCTCATCATCAACGGCTCCACCACCCAATCCCAATGAGCCAAACTGCACGCCGACAGCAGAGAGGTTGGTGTTCGAGGGCATCACAACAGCAGCTTCCTGCTTCAGCTGCTTGCGCTGAACAGTAGTGCGTGGTTTGAGCCCAGGAGGCGCACCTGGTGTTGCTGCAGATGCAAACGACGATGCCGGCGATGGTGCATGTACGGCTGCAGACGATGACGGTCGAGAAGATGGCTCAGCTGAAGTTTGCGCGGGTGAACGTTGTGCGGGAGCAGAATGCACAGGGGAGGATGGGCGTGAGGTAGGTTTACTGGGAACAGCGCTGGATCCAGCAGTGGCTGGAGCGGTCGCACTCTTTACACCAGGTGATCCCACCGGCTGAAGAGGCGATCCTTGAACCCTGACCGGTGAGACCGTGCCAGACTGAGCAACATCCTTGCCAGGGGATTGAGGTCGAACCGGGCTCTTGCTTCGAACTGGACTGGGTTCACGAACTGGCGGAACACCGGCATGGTACTGCGAAGCATTCAACTGTTGGTGATCCGCAACGACTGGCTTTGGCGACCCTTGAGCCTTCGCTGCAAAAGATTGCTTTGGTGCCGCACCTTTAGGTGCCAGCTTCGGCGGGTGTTCTGCAATGGTCGGTTGCGACGGTGCCTGCACCACAGGTTCCGGTCTAATCTCCCGAGCGTTAAATCAAACATCAATTTTTGGCAACCAAATAATTCCACCAACCCTTTGACTAGTTGTGCCCACGAAGTTTTCGAATTGAGCGGAGTGGTCTTAGAGGCACCGGGGGCCACAGCGGGGACCGCCTTCGATGTAACTGGCGCCTTGGCAGGTTCCACTTTCGTTGGAGCAGGTGTGGTTACTGTAACTGGCGCAGAAGCCTCCTCACCCCAGCTTTCCTCTACTGTCTCAGCAGCCGCGACTGTCTCGCCAACAGACTCTTCCGCACCCAACGTATCATCTGACACCTTTATAGCATCTTCTGATTGTTTGGCTTCAGCATCCGCAAATTGTTGGTGTGAGCCGTTGCCCGAACGGGAGGTCTTGATGTAACCTGAAATTTTATATCTTTTTTGAGATCCAGCCCAAACCTTTCATTTCTTTGCACAAACCTCCGTTAGCAGCACCACGGCCACGGCCACTGAACCCCCCACGACCGCCACGACCAGCAATGCCGCCTGAAATGCACGACGTCAACTTAGACTAATCAGAGAAAACTGTGGACATACCGCCACGGCTACGACCACCGTAAGCCTGACGTCCGCGTAAATCTGATACTTGTGCGGCTACTCCGCTTGTTCCGAGGGCGGGAGAACCCGCTGGCGAATCTTTTGCTTTCGGCTTTTCCACTTTCTTCTTCGCCTTTGTGACTTCTCCCCAGACACTAGCGTGGCCTGTTCAAAAACGAGATTAGACGTCATAATCTCACTTCCAGACAATTAACATATTCCATGTGCCAAAATTGTGTTATCTCACTGAGTCGCATTTAACCGAAAACCAATGGAAAGACGGGAGAAAAATTGGAGATAACCATCGCATCACGCCAGACATCGCAGAAAGAGTGGCACTAGTACCTTCGCTGATACGACCGATTGCCAAGTCGAGATCGCCATGAGCCTCGTCCAAGGTGGTCAGAAGGTCCGAGTCCGACCAGTCTGAGAAGATCTGACGCAGGTCGGCCAGTTCTGACGCATAGCGAGCCTTCAGGCTGACGAAACTTTCGTCCAGCACTGGCGAATCCGAAGTGGTTTGAGATTTATCATTGAGCGAGGAGCGCTTTTGGTTGTGAGACGAAGAGTGATTTGCGTGCGAGTTTGAGTATCTCCCAGATGCGGACTGGGCTGCCGAAGCTGTGCGAGGGGTTGGGCTGTCTTTGTGGGCCATCGCGTTGTTCGTTTCGTTGGACGGAAACAGTTCGAGGCGACCGAAAACGGAAGCACATGTGGACAGCCACGGTGGCTGCTGGTGGCTGGTGTTTGGGTGGCTGGTGCGAGATCACAGCCTGTTGACGCAAATCACAAGTAAAATCAAGTACAGCAGAGACAGTCCGGCACTTTGGCCGCTCAGCGATGCATCGCTAGTGGATGTGGGAGAAGTTCCAGTCCCTGTAGGTGTGGTCCCACTGTTTCCACTGAACCACGCATTGCGGATCACAGCTCCACACTGCACACTGTCAAAAGCAACGGTATCGCCCAACTGTGGATTCGTCGCCTGCTCCTCCCTCCCGATCAAACCATAAGTCATAAGTCCTGCATCAACCCAAGGATAGAACCCAAACGCTCCCGCGCTGCTGTAGTACGCTATCCCCCCACTGAGATCCTTCGCTCCAGCAACTTTTGGTTCGATCCAGTGACCAAGACTGTAAAACCAGCTTTGTGAAGCAGGGATGGGCGTGTAAATTGCATCCCCCGGACAAACTAGTGGGCTTGTGCACACTTGTGGTGTACTGAGCGTCTGGGAGATAAGAAGTCGCTTTTGAACTATCGCTTGAAGAAACTTGGCGTAGGCTCCTGGCGTAGCGGCCACTCCTGCAGCAAGTTGAGCAGAGTCGTATGTGATAGAGAAGCGCCCATCAGCTGTGACGTTGCTATTCAGCACAGTTGTAACCGCCGCTCCTAACGACGACGCAGTTTCTGCTCCCAATTGAAGATCTTCAATAGCGAGCTGCTGAAAGTGTCCTCCTGCATAGTAGAACTTTCCGACTTGGCTCGCATTGAAATCGTTGTTAAAACCTCCACGGACGATGTTTCTCACTTGCGCGCACTGCAAAACCGTCGTGGTCGCAGCTGGCAGCGCTGCACAGCTGCCGTATCCAAAGTTTGTATACCCGGCGCGCATCGTCAGCGCCTGGACTTCGTTATCGGTCAGATTCCCAAGCTTCCTTTGAACCACATAACTCCCGAAAATCCACTTTGACGCTGATGCAATCTTCAGTACACTGTCGGCGGTAACTGTGCGACCTCCGGCTCCACTTCCAACTGATCCAGAGACCTGCTTTCCAGTCACATCGCCAATCTCAAAGTAAAACGGTTGGATGGAGCGACATTCTGCACTGTTAGACGCCGCCTGACTTGCCGCTTGCTGTCTCTGCTGGATCGATACGGTATCACTCTGAGCTGAAACAGCCGTGCTCCACACAACGGATGCCAGTATAAACAACATGTGTGATTTGATTTGGGGTGTAATCATTTGCGGGTGGTGGTGCCTGTCGTGTCGTGAATGAGTCATTCACTCTGCATTTGATTGTTGCACTCTTGATCTGCATGAGCCATAACTAGCACATGCGGTGCGGCTGTCTGGGTACTTTAGGCGGGTATTGTGTGTCTTAATTATGACGGGAACGTCGTGGATGCTGCACTTATGACGCTGATCTAGGCACTGAGTACTGGTGAGTTGCCCACCACGCTCAGTCTGACGAGAGCTCATATCACCTGTAAGTGCCTACCAAGTGCAACGCTTACCAGAAAACAATTGATCGGGAGAGTGTCGAAATCTCTCTCGACGCTCACGATCAACTGCAGGTTGGTTTCCACAACCATAGGAGTGTTCGACATCTGGTACAGCGCGTCGAGCAACGACACCCGGATCGTGATATGGATCGCGGACATGTGTGCACGAACCCCAGTTCCGCGAGTGGGGGCGTTTGCCGAGGCTGACGGCGATAAAGACCGCCATGGTGGTGGACTGTGAGAGCACTCCAGCTGCTGCGCCGGCGGGTGCGAGCTTTTTAGAGACAGCGTGGATTGGTTGACGAACGTCGGTCGTTGGAAATCTGTCGAGGTGCAGAATTCCGTGGCCGAGATAATCTAACTTCCCGCTTATGATTATGACACGTTTGTTTACTTTTTCAATAATTAGAATTCTGCGGATATTTCCCCGAAGTGGTGGCTCGCTTTGCGACAGCTCGATGAATCTCTCATGAGCTTCGAAAGAATTTAGCGAAAAGGACAAAGTCTGTTTGTCTCCAGTCGTGAAATGTTTCATTATTGGCATATAGAATAGCTTGTCTTTTGTGTCACTTTGTTTGAGGTCAAATCTGATTGAACATGCAGAAACAAGCATAAGTACCCGGGGTGGTTTTACTCGCCACTCAGGATCGTGAAGCGAGGCCACTGTGTGTTATATAGCTCTACGTATCACATCCCAGCCTCCCCCAATCCTTCGTGACTTTCTCAGCGTCCAGTAGCAGTAGTTTTCAGCACAATCCAACATGGCAGTGCATTCCCTGTTGACCCAATCCAACAAAATGCCAACAAAATGCTACCCAAAAGCTTTGCGGTGAACGACGATCTCGAGATGGTATACTTTCAGCATCGTAACCAATCGATGCTGACTCAAAAATCTATCTTCCAGACAACGCTCGACCTCATCGTCAAGAACGTACTGAACGAACGGCTGCGAGCTGTCTCCACCGGGCGTCGTTGCCCCCTTCACATGAACGATTGCGACGGCGAGAGAGCTGTTCTTCAGATCAAGATAGACGGGATCGACGAGCTTTCCGCAGGAAATGTATGTGGTACCGGGACGAAAGCGATCAACCCGTGGTGACATTTTCTTTGATCCTACAGGATATCTGGCCGCAGCTCGATGCTTCAACCCTCGCCGAGCTTTTCAGAGGCAACACCATTACCATCACAGATATGAACACCATGGCTCTAACAGGATCCAAGATCCTGTCCACTATCCTGTTCGATGCCGTCAATCCGTCGGGAACGGTCGTCGCACGGACTGTTCCAACCATCACGTTAGATCGGATGGAGGAGCTGATCAAGGCTGCATACGGAAATGTGGAGGAGTTTTCGGAGCGTGCGGATGTATGTATTGCAGGCGGACCATGGAAAATTCCCCCGGATATGATCTGTTTGAAATCTTGCATCGTAGAGGAGCTGGTATGTCTTGACCACCAGCATGTGTGATCATCAATCTAACCTTCGAGCAGCAAGGAGAGAGCCAAGTCACCGTAGTTACAGACGAGCCGGGTACGGAGCAGGTGCAGGCAAATAAGAATTCAGCACTTGCCCAACGTTTCGGAAAGTTCGTGAAAGGATTCAAAATGCTACTGAGCCTCTTCAGACCTTTGAGATACGTCCCTGAAAATATCAGTGAACAGATCGAACAGGATGAAGACCATACATTTTAGACAATATCAAATGTTCTTCTGTGCTATAAAACAGATATATTGTGACATTAATTGTTCTGCCTTGTTATGTAACGATACATTGCGTATCGTTAGAAAACCAAGAAGAACTGAAAGAAATTTATTGTAAAACATTAACCCCGGAAGTTCCGCGGCGTTGTGATGCACAAAATCTTTCATTATGCAACTGGTGGACACTGCACCAACGACGAACGAGAAGCCAAAAGCAATGTGACCTATGCTGCTGGTGAGGCCAGAATGTGTTGCTTGAAGTGTGTTGCAGAGAAAGTTCAGAGACGATTGCTTACTTTCGGCGCCGCTTCTCCTCCGAAGTGCATCCCAAGGCCCCACTAGTAGAAGCTGAATCACAATTAAACACGATTCTGTGATTTAGATAAAAAACTGTCAGCTATTCTTTCCAGATCCTGATCGGCATTATTCAAATATTAATTTTGATTGCCCAACTGTGGCGCACGTACCGCACTTCTTGACCAAGTGCCATATCAATGTCGTCGCTAACTTTGCGATCTGCTGAGCTGGCGACGCATCTGGCCAGGCCAGCTAACCCGTTTGCATATGTCTCAAACTCTTTCAGCCCCGGGATCATGATGCTCTTCATGTTGTACCATGGCTTTATCCCCGCAATCCGAGAGCAACTCGGAAGTTCGAGTTTCACAAACTGGTTCAACCTCTTCCTCTGGGGGAAACTCATCTTGGGACATGGGATGAGAGCGCTCTTGGCGGATTCTGCTAAAATGAACCCCGGAATAAAGCGTACTCTGTTGAATCAGGCACGCGGCAAGGTTTTGGAAGTCGGTGCTGGAACAGGCGAAAATGTCAAGTTCTACGCCCAAGAGAAGGTTTGTAAATGAGTCTTCTAGCAAATGTTCGAACATTTTTAATCGTCTTTTGCAGATCGATCATTTGTATTGCCTCGAGCCGTTCGACACACTTCGTGTTAAGCTTGAAGCTTCTCTCACACTCGCCAATCTCATCAAAAAGGCTACCGTCATCCCGGCTGGCCTCTCGACCGATCACAGTGCACTTGAAAATGCTGCTGTGAACGCATCATCGTTGGACACAATTGTCCTCGTCCAGGTCCTGTGCTCAATCCCAAACCCCCGTGCGCATCTCAGCTATTTGCAGAGCCTGTTGAAACCCGGTGGGCAAATCCTTCTGTACGAGCACGTTGGTTCGAAAGATCCTATCGCCAGAACCGTTCAAAATATCTGGAACCCTATATGGAGCCGCTGCGCTGGCGGTTGTGAGATCGTCCGAGACAGTGCTGACTGGCTCATGGGCATTGGAGGATGGGAAGCGGTCGATGTGCAATATCCCGTTGCTGAGGTGAGCGCTGCAAAGTTCTCCCAATTCTATTATTCATCCTTTTCCCAAATGCAATAGAATTCTGCAAACTTATATCCACATGTCATTGCACGCTTTGTTAAAAGCCTTTGAATAGACTATTCCGCAAGAAATCTTCACCAAAACGACTGATGACATTGAACATACAAGCGGATCACTAAATTTGAGACGATTTCCGATAAATTCTATTGCTTACAGCTTCACTGCCTATTCACTGCTATTCTTGCCAATCAAGTGGTGCACCGATTCTTACCTGATTTTGATCAAGTCGGGTGTAAGATGTCCCAGCAGGTACAGGTTCGGACGACCACAAGCAGCGCCGAATCGCTGTGGCTGCCGAAGGAACTCATTGGACGGCGCGGACTCAGAAAATGCAACAAACAGCTCATCAAGGAGCAAACGAGTCTGCAAATCACGGGACACTCGGAGATCAAGCCGTCAAAGATGAACGCAAATCCTCAATCAAATTGACTCCGAATCCGTCAATTAAATCGACTCCGAATTGAAGTGAGTATTGTGTCATTGTTTTCGAAAAGCAGTTCTTCTGATCCCCATAAAAGGTTTCGGTCAAGAAGGAAACAACCGCTCATACTTCCTCGAATGTTTCCTCAACTCTCCCTCCTGCCACTGACCCTCCTCAGCTGGCCAAGATCAAGACTTCAGAACGAAACAAATTTGTTCATGCACCCTGGCCGGAAGAACCTCATAAGCACATCAGCACCATACCGGCCATCGGAACCCGCCAGAGTTCACGAACAAACGCCAGAGCACTTTTGCATCATTCCCAAAGTTTGAAGGAAGCTCGCACATCTTACTTTCGTACGAGTATTTTAATCACCTCATAGGCTCCCTTTCAAAACCATCAACCTACGCCCGCTCCTGATGCTCACTATTCATGCACACAACCAACACCTCAATTCAGAGCAGCTAACTTCGAGTACCGGCCGCTTAACGAATATGGTGAGTACGGCCCGCCCCAACAATTCCATATGTATCCAGAAGTTTTCAGTCAAGTTGTCGACGGAACTGTTCTAATGCGTCTGCACAGTTGGAACAGCGGGCTTGCGGTCATTGACCGAAGTGGATTGTGGAAGTTTGAGCAATTAAACAAGTTCCAGCTCTTCATCCCGTTTGTTGGATTCGGACTCTTCAACCTATCTGATGTATCGTCTTATTTCTATTATTCTCTATGTTTCTAGTAGTGTAACGAATCGTTTTGAGATTTTCTGTGCAAAAGTATTCCTAGTTTTATTCCAAATAGTAATTCAAAGGGCTCTCAGGGTGCAGTGGAGCCTGCAAAAATTTTCAAATTTCGCAATCGATATCGGTCACTGAACGGTCTTGTTGAAATTGTTCCTGGGGGTGGAAAGAAAAGATTCCAGCTCCGTTGAAGTCGTGTTTGGTCTGCACCTGCATGCCGGAGTCACTTGATGTACTTGACGTGGACGTCTCTCAATTAACTTGTATCCAGGATACGATGCACTGTGGCACACAATCAAAAAGAAACCTGCAGCAATGGCCCTCACCATGTTTGCTTAAAACCAATGCCGGTCGCAACTGGCAGCCACTCAGTTCAACCACTTAGAACAACACTGGAAGCATGGATACTCCAGAGAGCACTTACGAAGAAGAATCTCTCCCCGACCAGGGAGCGATTCACCGCAACGGATCACATTTACAACCGATCAACATCACCCTCAACCAATTGCGCCCAATCACATCCTCACCAGATCTTAGCACTGAATACCCGCAACAACAATTCGTCCTTGGCACGATCCAGTCGCCCAGCATCCACGTCGGACCTCAGGCATTGACACCTAACTTCACCCCATCACGCTTCACTTCCCGAGACCCTCGGTACATCATCACCCCGCCACCGTATGGCTTACACACCGCAAATGCATCCCCGCTTCTGAGCATATATCCCCTCTTCGACTCACTCACACTCAGCGCTCCACCCGGTCCAATTCCAGCACCTGTATTTGAATCACCAATTCCATCGGAATGTGCAACTCTGTCCAATCCTTTTACATCGGGAATCACAGAAATAAATGACGCTTTTTTGGAATTCGGTTTGCTTGGCAACGAGCCTCGAGCTCCTTCAGAGATTATTGAACAGAGGGTCACAGAGTTTGTGCGCTTCAACACGACTGGACCGATCGAGACCCCACACAAGGATCTCCGGATTGAGCCGCCGACTACAGAAGTAGAAACCGATCGGCCACCGCTCACAACGCTGGAGCAACTACCTCCAACATTTGTGGAAGATATCCTTGCCGAATACCACTCCGGTTCCACCATCTCCTCCTCGAACGACAACGAACGGCTGGTCTGCATCAGCATGGGGAAGCTCAAGTCCCTCATTATCGCATCGCACAACGCCAATCAAACTCCGCCACAAAGAGCGTCGCAAACCAAAACTCCCTCGGGAGTCCCTAAACGGCGTCGGCCAGCGAAATTGTTCGACTGCCCACAACCGAATTGCAACCGCTCCTTCACCCGACGATTCAATTTAGAAGCCCACATGGAGACCCACAACCCAAACAGGAAGAAAGTCCACGCTTGCACGGTCGGCTCGTGCAAGAAGTTGTTCTTCAGGCTGTACGATCTCAACCGCCATGTTGCAAAGAGTCATGGCGAAGAGAAAGGATTCTTCAGTGAGGAGATGTCCACAAGTGTGTCCGCCGGGTCTGAGGGTCTGGGCAATTTGAACTTGAAGATGGAGATGGGCGAGGAAAATGAGGGAAGTGGGTCTGACTGGACCGGGGAGTATTCTCATTGAGATTTAGCATGAATATAAATTGAGAAGATACTTGCCAATTGGGACAGCGATAACTTTAAAAAAGCATGGATAGCGAATCTTATCAGTTCGATTTTCTTGACTATAAGATGGTGGTTTCAACAACTTCAACAACGGATTTTTGAAACAGCTAAGCACAAGCTTGGCGTCTTTTGGCCATTTGAAATGTACAACTCTGATGCGGGCACCATTCAGTAAGTCAGCCAACCCCAACAAACTCGTAGAAAAATGAGACCCACAAAATTAAGCATGCTCCCCCAACTTGACCAAACTCTCGGGATTCCCAAACCAGCAAAAAGCACTCGGCAGAAAATTTTCTGGAGGAATCCTCCAAGCTTACTGACCACCACAACGAAATAAACAAATATACAAAAACGAAAGAAAATTGGAAAAATCAAAAGCGAAGGTCAAAGTATGCGATCTGGGTATTGGGGTGCACCACAGGTGGTCAGCATCAATTGCGGATAGGTGCGACACAATTGTGCTTCAGAGTTGCCACAAAGTTCAGTTGATAAGGATAACCAGAATCGGATCGGACCTTCCCAACGTCAATCAGGATATTGGATATTTATAGAGGTCGCAGAAAGATCCTTGTGTGGGGTGGGATGGAGCACAGCAACTTCGACACATTTATAAATCTTCTACTCAGGAATTCGTTTCTCACAAGTGCAAGGTAGCTTCTTAGTTTCTGCCCTCACCTTGATCGCTTTGATCTTTGTCAACTTACTTCCCTAATCGAGAATGTCGCCTGTAAAGTGCTTTGATTCGAGTAATCTTGCTTACTAGCATGTACAACTCCCCGCGATCTCAAAACTCTCGATTTACACATTCCCAACGTTGGAGATACTCCGTCATGAAATTTCATCACAACCGCTTCATCCTTTACGATCTTTTTAAGACGACATGAAGCTTAACGCGAAAGCTTTTGCTAAGGCATTTATTATTCTGCCAGAGAATGACTGATTTTGATAATCAAATTTTGAGCTTTGTTGTCCCCAGAGGGACTCGCGCACGGCGGAAGTAGTGCAATACCGCCAGCACCAGTGCGGGTGACCTATGCAAGCACAGAATCACCGCGCTGATACCAAAAATAAGTGTGACAAATTGTTTTCGGGACATGTCCCGAAATCCAGCTGTCACGCAGGATAGAACAGATACTTCACTTGATCTTAGCCAAAAGGCCATGAGAGGATGAGGATCTGTGAAGGGAATCTCAGCCATTTAAACAACATCAGATGTGGCTTCGTGACATTTCGGCGGGATGTCATCTTGGTTATGGCACTTTTCGTTTCTCGCGGGGCTCACAGCACCACTCACAGCGTACCAAGGAGCTTGAAAGTGATCTGCGGTAAAGGAGCACTGAAATGAAGAAATAGCTCAAAAACGTGCGATAACTTTCCTTGATTTTGTCGGGGACGCGGCGTGATACAGAAGCCGAAGCCAACCAAGTAATTTTTGAGATCCACTAAATCTCACAGCACTCGTCACATCTGGGCTCATAAATGAGCCCGCCGCATCATTTACAAGAATAAAGCTTCGTGCAATGTAGGATCAATCTCCCATCCTTCGTTTTTAATTTATTTTAAACCACCAAAGTGTTTCAAATAGAGAAATTTTCCCCTGTTTGCACTTGTTGTGAAGTGTTGCAAGTAAACATTAAATGACAAACAAAATCAGCCAATCCAACAAACTTGACCCATTCCTTCCGTACTACGCCTGATACGCCGATTAAAAAAAATATATTTGCTTTCCTACTTGAACTGTAAACAAAGGCACATATAATTCCACCAAACTGACAGAACAGGCAGTTCGTTGAAATATTCTTGGCTACATTATGCAGATCAAAGTCATCCACAAATATGCAAGGAAGCTCCAGGAAATTGACTGGACAGCGTCTGAGCTTGCCTGCCCACAGATTGCATCAGGTCCGCGTCCGCGCTGTTCCGGAACCTTGATAAGGACCCTGTGCTCGCGCGCTGCCGGCATGAAGCTGTCGCAATCCTTGCTCTTTATGTCGCCTGTGATGCAAACGGGACATCACGCACACTTCGAGAGATCTGTGGCGGGGAAGCCAAAACATTGAAGAAGGATCTTAGGATGGTTCAGGAGCAGTGTATTGCATCGAAGCAATCGGTGCGTCATTCGAACGATATGGATGTGGATGGTCTTGAACTATTGGACAAGGTGGGGGAAGCACTATTGCTAGTTTCAGCGATTTCCTCTAACGTCTTAGTTAACTGAGGAAACAAATTCTGGCGATGCCTGATCTCATCGCCTCATTTCGTCGGCTGAGTCTTGGTTGATGGGACTCAAAGTTTTCATTTATTACTGTTCGTGTCCAAACTTTTTGGACTGATTAGTATTCGTAAAAATTGAGTTACGTACAGGTATTAGTGCTGGGAGAAAAGCCTGTATTGTTTCAGATCGCTAGATTCAGTAATACATGTCCATTCGCAAACATGACAAAACAATTCATTACATTAAAACAAAAAAGTGTCAAATCTATCGAGTTGAGCGGTACTGGAAAACTGTGTGGACCGTTGAATGGTTGCACATGATAATGATAGCGTTCTGAGGATGATCGTATCCATTCTCTGCAAAGTTCTACTCGTCTTATCTGCTCCTTTTCTCGCGTCCCTGTTTCAAGAGCCCGGCTTCCTTCATCAATTGCTCAAGGTTTTCTTTGCCACTTATGTGCCGTGAAAAGATCATGCCTTGTCGTAAATCTAAACAATAAAAAAAGTAGTGACATTCTTTGTTTTACTGCATCTGTAGACTTACGTTATGTTGCACGGATTAGGGGATTTGAATACCACACCATCACCATAATCTGTCAACCGCCGGTCTCAGAATACACACTAATTCTCGTCGCAGTTTTCTTCTCTGAGTATTGGCGGACAGTGTTAGATTCTCCATCAAGAACCTCTTTGCACTTCATTGTCTCGAACAACGCCAACGAGAACAACTCGCCACGAGCACCGGCTTTGATCTGCGCCAAGGATTCAGAAAGGCATTGCCGTCAAATTCATAATTCAAGACTCACCTTGGTTGATCCAGCAAAGCATGAGTGCTACGTAAAGACTTGATTGCTGTGATAAGAGGCTACGAGGTATTAAGCAGAAATTGGAGATCAAAGAGAAGGCGCCGGCACCCCGCGATCATAGGGGGTGTCGCGGTTTAGTTGGGATGTTGCAGCACATGCTGCAGGCTCAACTGTGTCGATGTCAGAGCCCGACGTTTCCGTCATATCAGACTCGATTGCAGAGTATATTCCAGAGTCGGTTTTGTTGTCCAACACATCAAGATAGCATTTGTAGACCTTGGGGGTTTCATATTCAGCGTCAGACGTCAGACGGAGTGTAATGGTCAGCTCGGGTTTGGAAAGCGTCCTTTGTCGGCACCCTCATCCGACAGTGTTGCCGGCGCTTTACAGTAGGGGTGGAGTGTCTTGATCTGCGGTGACATAGGCGACCGAAGCTTCTGCTGTGGGTGCAACGGAAGGTGGTCGCTCTAGCGAGTCAAGAATGAATGGAATAGTTGGAACGTGTTTGTTGGGGATAGGCGTACTGGGTTGAGCTGAGTGACGACCTAGACTGTCCGTCGCAAACTTCGGTGTTCTCGTAAGTGTCATTGCGAACGACTGGCCGCCAGGGTCGTCTTTGTTCCGAACCAAGGTGACATATTCATGTTATTCAGGTAAAGTTTACCGTCAAAGGCACTATTCGACTCACCTGGCTTGCTGCGTCACCGTATATGTGTGATAAGAGGCCGCCCGGCACTGCTTAGAGATTGGAGTCCCGCTATTTGATTTGTGTTGTTCCGGTTTAGCTGTGACCTTGTGACCACAGCCGCCGCAATTGAGACAAAAACGGGGATCCGCAGAATAGAGAGAGATACCCCATCCACTATCCACGGACAGTAGTTTTAGTCTTGTGTTACGCAGACGTTCACGATGCTTCCGGTGGAAACCTCGATTCGATTCCCGAAATGGCAAGTAAAAGAGAAGACTGCCGTGAAGAGTCCAATGGTTTAAAACTTTCTTAAAACCCAATTTTACATAATTGGATGATATCAAGTTAAAAGACAGAAGTGCCATAGGCTATCAGGACGTTGCGGCAAGTTATTCGAGGTGCAGCATGCTCAACGACTCTTGCATGACTTGCACGAGCTCCGCAACGTTCGCAGAGTAGTCGTTCGGGCTGCGTGGCGAATGTTTATGGAAGCGAGGTGGGGTAGTGCAGCAGTAAGTAGCTCGTCGGCCTAGGACAACAACGGCGGGAGAACAGCTCCGGCTCGTCGGCGCAGAGAAACGCGTGTTTGCGGAGATGCGACTGCGTGGGGATGGTAGAGGGTTGGACGCTTTGCGAGCATTGATGTGGAGCGATCTGATCTCAATGTGGACAGCCGGGAGATCGATATGGCGATGGATGATGTGCGGGAGCCATGGGAGCTGGGCGGGGATCTTTCTGGCTGCGCCGGTGCAGGAGCCCAATGGTACAGTGCGATCAGATTCGGCTGTGAAATGATTCGGCTGTGAAATACGCTCCTGAGTCCGTATTGTGCATAGAGGTTAAACCAGATCAAGAGTCTGAGAGAGCTCCACCCAAAAATGAAGCGTCGGCGTCGGCTGCACCGTCGGACGAGTATGCCTCCCTAGCCCCCGAGCGTACTGTAGCAGCAACCCCCGGGACCGCAACCACTCTTACGTTCTCGCCAGGCAAAGACGTTTTCGCTACTACCGAGGCGATCGGAGGCTCATCGGAGGCTTCAGCTGAAGTAGGTGGAAGCTCTGACCGTTGACTATGCCATGAATGGGTGTAAATGGATGAAGGGTCGCTGTTGGGGACAAGCGAGTCGGGTAGGTTGGTTTGTTCAGTGTTGGCGATGTCGATGCTTGCGATCTCGACCTCTCCGATAAGCTCGTGGGTAGTGGAAACGGGAAGTTGGTCTTTGACCTTTTGATAAGGTTGTCAACCTGAGCAACCAGTGCAGGAACGACCACAACATCCGAGCCATGATCACAATTTGATCGGGGATAGTCTCCTAGAAACAGTCTCGGTGTTCTGTGATCACGGTTGACAGGGTTGGACCCTACGGGTAGTGCATACTCCAAGAGCAGCACATCGCCTGAAAGAACAATTAAAGCCGGATTCAATAATCAAAGAAAGATGTGTACCTTTCATATTAGCCTTGAAAAGACTCTCGTTTCCAAACCGTGCGATGGGGACGCGGTGGTCCCCGATATGGGAAACTTGGTGAAACAACTTGATTAAAGTCTGGAATACAGGTGCCAAGTAAGCTACAGTGATGAACATAAGGATGATTATCACTCACCATAGGTGTGTTTTCGATGGGATGGAGGGATGGAGTAAAAGAGAGCTATTGCAGAAACGCGATGGAACATGCTCAAACTCGCAATCAGAGTGGACAGGAGGGATTTTTGCCACTTCTGAAGACTTCTCTCAGCCCTATCCGGAGTCGCCGAAGCGAACTCCGCAGGTAAGGTGGTTGCAAGCATATTGTAAGCCGTGTGGTTCAAGGCGGGGGAAACGCGCCGGTTTTTAAAGCGCGTAGGGAAAGGAGGCTTGTCTTTAAAATTGAGCAGTATATGTTTGTCCGAGACACTTTAGAAAGGACCTAGAGCATTAGGAATGGGAATGGCACTTCCAAAGAAACAAAGGTGCAACATCCTCAACTTTTCGCAAGTGCAGATTTTCACACTCAGAATTGAAGGCAATTGGTCCATGCATTGCCATTTTTGGTGCTGTGGGAGAAAGGCTTGTTCAGTCCCGCTCGTTACGAAAGTCGATCGAAACCTGTGAAGACAACCAAAGATACGGCTGAAACTCAAGCCCCACTGGTGTTCTCAACGTCGTTCGCATTCTGTGCTACTCCTCGAATATGTTCTCCGAATCTCAACCACGGTGATCAGCATGCTATCGCCACCCAGATCGGCTTTGGCTGCCCACGCTGTCACACAAGCTCGATCGAAGCTGGTCGGAATTGTAAGTCGGCCTTCTTGTCATTCGAACTTCCAAAACGTTCAGACAGTTTTTCGAAGCATAAGGCAGCAGTGGCGATAATGTGGAAATAACGGGTTCCCAGACGGACTCATGAGTTTGGGAACCAGCGGCTAGACGATGCGTTACAGGATTCTGAATGCTGGACTCCTGGATTTTGTGGTTGTCGGCAGTTCAATTGAGACAAGATTGCATTCAATCCTTGTTCCTGAATGAATTGAACTACGATGTTCGTTTGATGGCCCGGCGTAAGAGGTCATCACTCCTGAACTTTTGGAAATTAAAACAAATGCCGTCATTCTTCGCTGCTTAACTTAGGTTCATTATAGGCTAAGTTTTCGTGTCACGAATTGTTCATGATTCAATTTATAGGATTTTTGGGACGAAAACGGTATAGTGTATTCTTTGCACCATGTTTTGTGCCAGCTCCCTGCCCCCCCAACGACACTTTGAACAACTTCCCAAAATATCTGCAAATTACCGTTCGTGCATACAGTGAGAAATAGAGGTTTCTCGCAATATTTTATTGTTTTCTAAACATTTTTTAAGAGATCTGCGACCATCCAAATCAGTTCATTACCAAACATCACGTGTTCATTGTGATGGTGTCTCCCTAGTGTGGGAACTTGGGTTATCGTTACAACCGAATACTCAATCTCACAAGCTCTTGACTCACTCAAGGAAAGGATATCACTACAGTGCACTTGATCGCTCAATCACATTTTGTCGCCAGTTCCGACAAATCAAAGCCAAGTACCCCCAAAACTCTCATTATCAAAGAAAAGACCAATTTTCATTAGGAGATCTGCCAGGAGATCAAAAAATGCGAACGATTGTCCAGGATAAGGGATCTATTGTTTACTTTTCTGGAAACATCTCCAAGCACAAATCACAGAATGAAGAAAGCCGAAAATGCAGCTGTCACATCAGAATTGAAGAAAAGTACGGAGAAAGCAGCGCCAAAATTCGAGAACAAGACCAAAGAACGAGAGTTGGCGATGGTGAAATCCCAATCGACAAAAACTTGGACTAAATACACCCTCCCTTCAACAGAGGCTGCCAGCAACACCGGCTGATCGGACCACGAAACCAACACAATCACTGCCCTCCTTGAAACCGAGGCCGTCAGCAACACTGGCTGATCGGACCATTAAACCAGCACTTTTAAGCAAAATATCTAAATCAAAGGTAAGTGGAGTAAAATTATTCTGTGATCCACCGTATTAATCTAAAGAACTCCGGCACAGTAAAGCCGCGGGCAAGTGTCGCTGACGACAACGCCTTCGCTACGCACATCAAAAGAAGTGCCAATACGCAACCAATCGCGAACAAGGTAAAGAAAGCGCAGTGCTAATTATGTCATGGCTTTATTTATCCTGTCAATCTGGCCAACAGCAAAAGTTTGGTGATAAACCCCGGAGATCGGACAAACTCACAGCAACTCGGAAAACAGGTAAGAGCAAGCTCGCATCTATTTTCAAGTAAACAAACAATTATTGTGCCAATCCTTCCAGTAAGAGCCCGAGACGAGGAAAACGGGCGAGGTTTGCAAATAAGGACGACTTGTGCTGTCGTTTTTGCTCTTGTAAGCCAAGCTGGAAAGAGCTCGAATCCCTGATCATTGAGATACATTCTTCCAG
Source organism: Cladochytrium replicatum (assembly GCA_025526935.1). Taxonomy (NCBI): domain Eukaryota; kingdom Fungi; phylum Chytridiomycota; class Chytridiomycetes; order Cladochytriales; family Cladochytriaceae; genus Cladochytrium; species Cladochytrium replicatum. Next base: position 325,413 of record JAHLKD010000039.1, on the reverse strand, counting down.
AAACGCCGATGATCGAAACGGAAACGCGCTTTTAGTTTTGGAGAATACCTCGATACCATTGAAGGACCAGAAAGTTAGATCAGGATCTTGACATCGGTAAAATTTTAGTACTTATTGATAGGTGTAGTCTCTAACGAGGCTCCTGGGACGACGATCTCGCTAGATTCCTTGACATTCTGGATGACGACATGGGACTCTTCGCCGCCGCTCATTGTTCAAGCATATCGATTAGTGGTAAGTGTTGAACCCACAAAATGGAAATTGCTAAAATTATCTGATATTGCCAGTGATAACTGATCCAAAATCTGCCGGTATTAAGTCCCCAGTTTATATGTCGAAGAAGAATGTTCAATGTTCAAGTAGATCTTCAATTACGCAAGTCGAGAGTCTTTTACACATGGACAAAGACGAGAAACTATAGGAAACACCTAAACTAATCGAAGATTGCATGAGCTGCGTGCGGACATTGACATTGTCTTGATATCCCTATTTATCTAAACAATCACTGTATTGCAGATGGTCGAGTTCAGACCGCAAACGTTAGTGCAGAAACTGTAAAAATGCTCTGTGGCGAAGAACGGCATCAATGATGCCGGGCTTCTAAACCGCTACAATTTTATTTTTCTTCCATTAGATATGTTAAGCACACAAAGCATGTCCACAGATATAACCTCATCACCAAATTTACACGACCATCAACCGCGGCGCTATGTTCATCGCCATTAGCTCTTGGAAAAGCAACTTGCACGCATATGGCAGGTGCACCTGAGACACCTGTGTAGTATTCTTGCAGGCGCGGCACTGGAAATTGTTTCGTTTCAAATTTGCAATCGCCATCAGCCCGCACAGGTCACACACGTGGATCCTGTATGCATCGGAGACATCAAACAACCGCTCCTGCAATGAACTGTGAGCGACGAGGTAAACCAAAACATGAACCACAACTGACCTTCAAGAAATGTGCCGCTCCGTGACTGATCATACAATCACGCTCCATCTCTCCGAAACGCAACCCACCGTCCCTAGAACGACCCTCGACCGGCTGCCGTGTCAGGATCTGCACCGGTCCGCGTGCACGCGAATGGATCTTGTCGTCTACCATGTGCTTCAGACGTTGGTAGTACGTCGGTCCCATGAATAGCTGTGCGCGCAACTTTTGGCCGGTGTGGCCGTTGTAAAGTACTTCGAAACCACGCTGCTGGTACCCGTGCTGGTACAACAGGTCGCTAACTTGGTGGACAGTGAGATCAGTGAAGGGAGTGGCGTCTCCTTCCTGTCCAGTAAGAGTCGCAACTTTGGATAGCAGACACTCAACCAAGTGACCGATGGTCATACGGGAAGGAATAGCGTGAGGGTTGATAATCAGATCAGGACTGATCCCTTCTGCAGTAAACGGCATATCTTCCTGTCGGTAGGTCATACCGACAGTACCCTTCTGACCGTGCCGAGATGCAAACTTGTCTCCCATCTGAGGCACACGAACAGAGCGAACGCGCACTTTGATGAATTTGTATCCGTCTGAGTTGGTTGTCACGAGCACGGAATCAACAATGCCCTGCTCAGTACTCTTCAACGGAGTCGAGGCATCTCGCTTGGTCTGAGCCTGGCGCTGGCCAAGCTCATCAGACTCAGTTTGCAGTGGAACAGTCTGTAAAACAAAAGGCAATGTAGCACAATGGTACATAGATTTGCAACCGCTCAATTTCTTACCTTTCCGATAATGATGTCGTCACCCGACACACGCATTCCTGGAGCAATCAAGCCATCGTCTTCCAGCTTTTCATAAGTACCATGGCGCAACCTCAAGGTCGTTTCTCGAGTTGGCTTCTCAAAAGTTTCCGTCTGAAGCATTCCAACTTTCTTCTCTTGATCCATATAAACCCGGTAGTACATAGACCTGAAAAGTCCCCTGTCGATAGACGACTGGTTCATAATAATGGAATCTTCCTGATTATAACCTGAATAGCATGCGATCGCTACACAAGCGTTCTGCCCAGCAGGAAGCTCTCGGAATCGTAGGTATTCCATCGATCGTGTCGTTGCCAAGGGCTTTTGAGGATAGAACAGAATGTTCATCATCGTATCGTATCGTAGCAAGTAATTTGTCAAGAAGGTTCCCATTGCTTGTTTACCCATGGCGGACTGGTATGTGTTACGAGGAGACTGGTTGTGATCGGGGAACGGTATGATTGAAGCACAAATACCCAAGATCATGGCAGGATGGATTTCGCAGTGAGTCCACTGCTGTGAGTAGGCACCAGCATTGGGCTTCAGGCGGTATGATGTGTCTCCAGCGTGTGGATTTGGTGGGATTTCAAGATCTGGATCCGCCTGCTGAAGCAAGTGTGTTCTCGTCTGAGTCAGGTCAGACTGGCTCATTGCAATCATGATGGTCTCTTCTTCCAGTGTGTCAATGTACTCGACTAACCCTTCCACCAGCAGATCGTCAAAGCTCAATTCCTAAACAAAGATGCGTTAAGTAAATGGATTATGATAATTCGTGAGTGTAACCACCTTGTCCAGAATCTGGGTTATATGTCTTGGTTGAATGTAAGTGTGGTGTGTCTTCTCATCGACGATAAATAATGGCCGGTAAATTCTTCCAGCATCGGTGTAAATCCACAGTTCTTTCTCACGAACATCCCGAACGATCGAAAGCTCGGGTGATACCTCGACCCTTCGTCGAAGGTTGCGCAATTCCAAAACCATCTCTTCGACTGCTCCTTCACTAACAATGCCCACCCATTGCCCGTTCACAAATACTCGTGTGCCCTGGCTGATCTGCGAAGGTCGGATTTCATCCAGATTGTTTAAATTAAGCACTTCTAGGAATTCCATCACTTGTCGCGACGGGCTCGCCACGGAAACGCACGCCATCAACGACAGATTCTTTACGAGACCGCAAGCCTGTCCCTCTGGCGTCTCTGCAGGGCACACCATTCCCCAATGTGTATTGTGCAGCTGACGAGGTTTCGCAAGTTTGCCTTCTCGCCCAATGGGTGTGTTAAGGCGGCGCAAATGCGACAACGTAGATGCGTATGTGTAACGGTTGAGCACCTGACTGACACCAGCGCGTGCTGCGTTCAGTTTCTTCTGGTCACCCCAGTTTCCGGTTGCCAAAGAGAACTGCAAGCCGTTTTTGATAATATTCCCTTTGACAGCCCACTTCAGGTCAAATGTAAGATTTGTATCAACACACTGAAAAGCAGAAAAACAGATTTAAGAAAGCTCGACGAGTAGCCAAAATGAGTATTCATACCTTGCGCATATAGTTATTAATCTCCTTCGTCATTTTCTTGAATAGTTGACGAAAGAGACCTCCCATCAATGCGCCGGCAAGATCCAACCGCTTCATTCCAAAATGATCACGATCGTCCTGATCTCTACGCTCAAGTGACAGAGATAGAAGACGGTGGATCATGTATCCGAAGAAATACGCCTTCCTAGTCTCGTGATGGGGCTCTACACTGACATGCGGAAGGAATTCCTTATCCATGATCTCCTGCGCGTATCGAATACGCCGCTCCTTCGAAGCACCAACCGTGGTTCCACGCTTCCCGATAAAGTCGAGCGCAACCTCACGTTCCTGGATAACGAACGCTTCCTCGATCGATGGCTTCATCGCTTCCAGCATCTGATAGTCATCCGGCTCATAACAGATCAACTCCAAAATATCCTTGTCGGCGATCACGTTCAATGCACGGAAGACGATCACAACTGGAACATCTGATTTAATATAGGGCAGTGACGTTCGCAAATAATGCCCATGTCCTTGCTTCAGTGGTTGTCAGAAATTTTTTTCCTAAGTCGGAGTCCATTGCTTACCCCTTTCTCGCCTCCTCGCTGCTGCATTTTTATGAAGACAGGACTCGCGACCTTACTTCCTGTTTCAGCCTGCGAGCGGATTTCGGCGGAGAAAGAGTAGGGATGCGGTCCAGGACCGCTTTTGGCAAAGCAGTAGACCTGGTTGTTAGACATTCTCTCCTGAGCGATCAAAACTTTCTCGGAACCCTTCACTACAAAGTATCCACCCTATTGTGAGCAGAAAATTCAGCATTTCAATAAGAGAATCACGAAAACAGCACACCATATCGTAAGGGCATTCACCAGCCTCCATAATGTCCGACTCTCTCATATCCGAAAGAATACAGAATTTGGAACGCAGCATGATGGGCACTGCACCAATACCAATTCGAGCCCAGTCAGAGTCTGCTTTCTCCGTCCTCCACGTTCCATCTGCACGCGCAGAACGCGTTTCCATTTTCATGTCGAGGTAGATTGGAGCCGAGTATCTGCAGACATCGGTTAAGGACGAATTACTTCAAATGAAATCAAATTTGCCTACGTTAAATTCCTCAGACGAGCTTCTTGGGGGAAAATTGTGTTGACAACTCCATCTCCTTCGACATTTGTGGGTTTACTGACGTAGATTTGTCCAAAGTGGATAACATATTGTTTCTGGAATTGAAGATGGATGAACTCACAATTTCACTGCTCTAAATGCTAATACATACAGCTACATCAGTATCATCGCCAGTAAAATTCGAGTTCATCTGCATCACGAGTTGTGCCGTTTCGTCCACCACTTCTTGCATTGTATTCTCAATAAACTCATCGAACGAATCCAGCTGTTGCCGCACAAGACCTTTGAGGTCGAAAAAAGCAGAAATGACCGTCCACACATCCTCCTGGTCCAAGTCGTCTTTCAGCGGGTCTTCCAGAGAATGGGTCAGCCCTGCACCTACTAATAACAAATAATGCTCCGCAATTACCTCCATAACGATCGTCTGCTATCTCTTCCATAAGCTGTTCCCTCCCATCGTCGTCCTCCTCAAAGAGATCGTCATCGCGATCTTTCATTGTGGAATCTTCGAAAAGATAGTCGTCCGCCATGATTGTGAAGGTCAAGCTTTAGAACACTCTTTCGGTGATGAAAATGGTACAACAGAGCTTATTGAGGCTCAGAAGATTTGGCAATCGGATGCCCTCAAATTCACAGCTTTCAGATGCGTCCGGGTCGCTTGCCACTTTCTCGAAATGTGACAGTGCAGTAGAGGAGCGAACAAAGTACAACCGAAAATTAAGTACAACCGAGATCTCAGTGCCAGCGACGGCGATACAGGTGAGAGCAATTCGCCAGGTTCTGGCTTCAGAGCGCACGTTCGCCCGTGTTTTGTATCCTTTTTGTCGACGAAAGGCAACTGAGCCAAAAGCCACAGGACCTGCTGTCGAAAAGTTGGACAATTTTTGAGTTTGGAATTGAAAAGTGAATCGCTGCAGTTCTTCATCGAAAAGAGAATGGCTGGTCGAAGTGCAGGTTCGCTGGCTTAATTAATGAAATTGGCTCCTTTCGCTAATCTATTTCAACCTTTTTTGACATCATTTCACTGCAGACAAGAAAAAGGGACCCTCGGCGGTCATTAAGGCATATCTGATTGCATACAACGCAGCTTCAATGGCAGGATGGGCGTATGCACAGTGGCTGCTTGTTGACAGCCTGTCAAAAACTGGTGGCGACTTTGCAAAGAGCTACGATGCTAGTGGATGGGTGGTTACATTAGTTCAGACTTGCGCAATTCTCGAGGTAATCTTGAAAAGTATCCTTTGTTCAGCTGCTGATCTGAAAGTTTGGTTTGAATTTGGACAGGTGCTTCATTCAGCGCTCGGTATATAACATTAAACGGACAAATCCCACATATCTTATCGTGTTGACAGGATTCGTGCGCTCTCCCATCATGACCACGCTCATGCAGATCTTTTCACGCCTGCTTTTGGTGTGGGGTGTACTAAACATTTACGACGACCAATCGGTAACGTACCCTCGTATTCCTATGGCGTATTGACTTATGATTGAGGCAGATCCGTGGACATCCAGCCTACACGACAATGGTCATCGCTTGGACCATTACTGAAATGGTGCGATACTCATACTACGGCCTCAATCTCATTGGCGAAGTGCCGTCAGTACTTCTATGGTGCCGATACAACTTCTTCTGGGTTCTTTACCCCCTTGGAGCTGGAAGTGAGTGGATTCTTCTCATGAAGGCTCGTCACGGCGCATACCAACTTGGAGGTTCAATCCTCTACTGGCTGTATGTTGCACAAGGCGTTATCTACTTCCCAGGTAATGAAAGCAGCCCTGCAAGTCAGTTCGCAGGGCTAATTGGCTTGATTAGGATTCTACATTTTGTACACTCATATGATCAAGCAGCGGCAGAGCTATGTGTCAAAGCCGAATGCCGCAAAGTCCAAATCTTCGTAACCTTCTGTGTTTCGGAACTAAGTTGCTGCGGAGTTGTTGGCTTTCCATCCGGTGTGCGTCACACTGAAGAATACATTATTGGAAATTTGTCACTGCGTATTCATAGAACTGTTCCATGGCACATAAACGGGGGAAACACAATTACAGATTACTGAAGGGTCGTCAAAATTGAAGGACGAACAGCCCATCATCTCTGATGGCACCATCGAAGCCTCCATGAACCACAACCTCTTTCCCCTCCGCTGCAGCTGCGATCCAACCTCGCGGAGTCGGGCCGTTCTCCCTGTCCGCGGTTTCGATAGGAACCCAAACTGGCTTCTCGACGCCCTTGATGAGCAACAAGTAGCTGTCATCGAGATACTTCCCGCTCCCAATGTGGCCGGTCGGACTGGGATCCTTTTCACCGCACAAAGCCAGGATCCCGCCCAGCTCCTCTACAGCCACGAAACCGAATACGCTGCGGGGAATCGGCGAGCCTTCAGTAGCTTCAGGAGTGACATCGGTCCACTTCTTCTCCTTGAGATCATACTTGAACACGTCCCCGCGCTCGTTCACCCCGTCGAAGCCCCCATACACGTACAAAGACTCGCCGAACGCAGCGAGTCCCGGTCCACCACGAGCCGGAGGTGCGCCAGGTGCATACAGATCTTCCCAAGTGCGAGTGGCAGAGTTGAACGAATGCAAGTCGTTCATGCGACCTTTCTCCGGACATCCACCAAACACGTACAGCTTGTTTCCTGCGGAGGTCATAGCGTGGTACGAACGGGCCTGAGGGGTTAAAGTGTCGGGTGCAACTGTCGACCAGCTCGAGGTTTCAGTGTTGAATATGTACACGTTCGCTTCCAACGGAGCCATGTCGAGTCCACCCCGCCCACCAAAGTAGTAGATGTCCTTGCCGATCGAGGCGCTTGCGTGGCCCACGCGTGGGCTGGGCGTAAAAGCGCCCGGGACGATGGGATCGACCCAGCTCCCAGTATTCAAGTCAAAAACTATTAAATTTTATCAAAAGCTTTTGTTCAGAACCTCATCTGACAGTTAGCATAGAGCTCCACATACTATGAATGGTGTTGTCGATTGGTTGGCGCGGGGCGTGTTCTCCACTGAAGACATATACCTTCCCATTGATCAAGTTGACTGTGTGAGAGGAGCGACCGAGGGGGGCAGTGCGCGCACCAAGCTTCCCGACGGCAGACCAGCGAGCATTGAGAGTTCTGATCATTTCGCAATCTTTATAAAATGTGGCGTGAGGAGAACCTTCCCGGCCACTCATCCCTGGGGTTCATATTAAGGGTTTACTGATGAGAGGAAGGAGATCTATTTTCGACAAACACATCACGCAATAAATAGTTGCAGACTTAACACTGGAAATGGGATCGGGGCAGATTCGGAAACAAAATCAAAAGATTTGGGTTAAAAGCATCGAAATAGCAGTGGCTGCCACAGCTGCAAAAGCGCTGTGTGTGTTGCGGGAGGAAGAGCTTCGTGGAGGTGCGGTGTTTCCAACCCGCCGCGGGGTCGAGTTCCCTGTGTCGTTCGACCCACCACCCCAGTTCGGGTTCAACGGAAAACTATACGGCGTCAGTCCTCCGCCGTCATCCGGCGAGTACATCGGGATCAGCACAGTCGCCATCCAATCGTACAGTGTCATGTTTCCGGGGCCAGGGGTAGACTTGCCCGGGATCGGGTTGGAAACGGCCGCCCAGTCGTCCACCGAGTCGTATGATCGTTGTGTCGGGCATTCCGGGTAAAATATCGGCCACGAATATACATATCCACCTGATTTCTGTTGGTAGGCGATGCTACGAATCACGTCGTATCGCCCAGCACCATCTTTGATGCGGAAGGACGTCGAAGAGGACTGCGAGTAGTAAAGGTATGCGTTAAATGCGCACGATTCGGAGGAGAAGTCGGATGGGGCCGAGGAGAGCATTGCGCCGATAGCTGGGACGGGATGCGTGAATGGCTTCGATGGTGGGATCTGAAAGTTGAGGTTCGCATTGATTTTTGTTCGCCAATTTGTTCAAATTCTTCAACACTTACAAGGAAGTTGCTGGTCGTGAGTGAAACGAAATCCGTGTTGGGCGGAATGTCACCTCCGTAAGTGTTTCCTCCTGTATGTTAGCAGAGTTAGTACGTGCTTTTACGATTCTCGAGAGACCCACCAAGCGCAATCTTCATGTCCTGATGGATGAAGAACGTCGCCACCAGCATTGCAATCGGAGAGTCGGCAAAGGCTTGATTCCAATGATCAAAGAATATCGCATCGATCTGGAAACCGGGATTCGAGCGCATCGCGGCCCAAATCATTTGCAATTTGTCCTTGATTGCCTTCCCGTCCCCAAACGAGAATTGAAGTGCTTCTAGCTCGATATCAAACTTGCATGAAGGCGATCCAGGAAGCACAGCCTGGCGCACTGTAATGAAATCTCGTATCATGTCGGGAGTGAGATCGTCATTGTTGTCCAGACGAATAAGCCCTCGAACGTAAGTTGGCTTCAGCATTGATAGCGACTTAGCCACCTGTTGAATGCTCTGATTGTTTGGAAGTAAGTTACAAAGTTGTTCTCTGGAAGAATCTACCGAAACCTACCACGACCACTTGTCCCCCCTTTTGCAATGTATAGTTCCCATTTCGGTAAATACGCGCATGAACTACTCTCTAAATTGTTCGCAAGAGGTAAGCTGGAACAATATCTTGGAAGTTCATGGACTGACATTGAACATGCTGGTTTGATTGAGGAGAAAATATGGCGGGCCGCGTTGATCGAACGTGAGAGGCAGATCATTTGTGTTGAACTGACTGCGAGCTGGTAAAATGAGAGTCGAAAGAACTAGGGCGACCATGGTGAGCAGCCAAGTCGTGCTCATTCCTTCAGACAAAGAGGACATAGTTGATGGTTGTGGTGGGCAAGTGACACGAGCGCGTTTCGTGTTGGGAGCAGCGTGTGGCTTGCTGACCAAACAGTTTACAAGAACCTGAGATCCCAGCTTTGAAAAGTTTGAGGAAGTAGTATACTCCAAGACAGATTGGATCGACCTTCTTGTTAACGACGAGGTCAAACTGTCGGTGGTTCAGCCGGTCCTGCGGACAACAAATGTAAATGATTATCAAATTTGCACGATCATCAGTGACCGTTCGGAACTGATCCTCCCAAATCTGGAACAGTTTCTGCATTTTCTCATTCTGCTAGCAATCTTTCTTCCAATGTCACGTTTTACCGCTTCACTGACGCCGCATTCTTGATCTTCACCGCACGGTCCCGAGGCGACTTTGCCCCGAAACATCACCGGATCAGCAGCGGCTTCCAGCTCCGTCATAGCACCCGACAGTGGCAAGTTGTTGGGTGCAGGAAAGATCAATTCGGGGGACAGCTTCAGTGTTATTGTGTCGGGGATATGCGAGAACGGCTCATACGAGCGGACTTCCTGGATGATCGCGTCCGCACGACACGAAAACCATTCCTTTCGTCAAACCCATCATCTGCACTCGTTTCAACTCCGAAACTGAGGCGACGAACTGACGAACGAGGTTATCCAGAGAATTCGAAGACACCGTGCTTATTCGTTGGACAGAGCAGCGCTGGGTCCGTCCGAAGAAGAAACCTGAGCATACGACTTTGCGAGCTCGCCAAGCTGATCTAAAAGCTCGAATCGCAATTCAAGATTTTTTCCGAGGATCGGGAAGAATCCTGTGCTGTTGACGAGCTGGGCGAGTGATCTGCGTGCCTTGGCCAAGGTTGCGGCAGCCTTGATCATGTCCGAGATGGCGTTTGCAGGCGGCCAAACGCCAACAGAGATACGAGTTTTTACCATGAGCTGTCGAGAATATTCAAGTTTAAAACTCGCGCAACCTCGGAAAATACTTTGCCGGACTGGAGAAGATGAAATGAAGCAGATGTCAGCGCGGGCTCGTGACCAGGACGGCGACTGAGTGATTCCCGCAGAGGCAGTGAGAGCGGCAGATGTTGGTGGCATTAGTGTATTCGCTGTGCTTAGAGCAGATGCGGGAGTTGCTGGGATGATGGATGACTTTCCTGCTGATTTCTCCAAAACTTCGATTGCACGAAGAAGGTTAGTCGTGTGGTGCATTTCTTTCAGGAATCGTCACAGATTGATGTTTGACTTTCTTTTGTGCTGCCAGCATCAATTGCACGATGCATTCGAAGACCGAAACAGATTTTTCATCCGGTTCAGTCCCCTTCCATGGACTTATTGGATCGGTCAACTCCAAAATGTCCGTGTTGCTCTTCAACTTTGAACGTAACAGAATTATGACCCTTGTTTCCAGAGTTGAGGACCTTTTCGGCTGATTCCTGGTCTGAAAGATGCTGAGAATCGATCCAATAAACTCTGTGTCCTCTGTTGTCAGGTATAGGAGCATCGCCTTCAAAATACTTCCCGTCTGCACAAGAAACAGCCAAGCAGCCATGAATGCAAGTTCGACCACTTCCAGCTCTAAGGTTCACATCCGTACCTTTATCGATACCGGTCAGCTCCTTAGATCCTTTAAATACAGCGGCAATAAGTAGTGTCAAGAGGATCGATTTCGAATTTTGAGATAATGCGGGCTGGTTTAGAGCTCCGTTGAAATCGGCGTGTCCAGCTTCAACCAGCAAACGAACAACATCCTCTCGTCCGACTAAACATGCCCAAATGTGCCCGGTGATACCACGGTGATCTCTTCCAATGAGTACCGGTTTCAAATAAAGGCCTAGAAAGCAAACATTTTGTGCGCTCAAATTAAATGGCTTTCCATTGCTGGAATGTCGATCCACATCATTCGCACTGCTCGTTTTCTCAACTTCGACCCCCGATTCTTCTCCATCCCCGCAAGATTCCGGAATCGCGCTCGGGATTTACTCAGTTGCGAAAGTAGCTCGACAGAGCGGGATATTCCCCGCAACAATGACCACATTCTCATTTGCACACCCCACATTCTTTGAGGGCCTTCGGGCCGAGTCACCCATTGGCGCATTGTTCGCCTCGCTCCTTGGTCGCCTCCCGCCACCTCCCAACGCTGTGGAATTTCGAAACTTTTCATCCGTTGCAGGTAGAGTCCCACCATACATTTTCAGTACCCGCACGAGGTTGGAGTACGACATGCGTTTGGCGAGCACTGTTGGCGTAACGTTGGATCCGTTGGGCACATCTGGATTCGCACAAACGCTGGAGAAGGAGTGCGACGACCATGAAATCAATTTAGTTCGACGGCGAGATGGAGAGCTGTGCCATTGTGGTCGATTGGAACTTGCAGGGAAGCTGCGAACTCCGATGCCTGTTGGGTTGCGTAGGCGATAGCATCGGCTCTGTCTCTATCCCGATGGGAACGTCAAGAAGTATCTTTTGTTGGAGCTGAACTCGCATTAACCCGGCACATGGTTAAGAATCCATTGGTGTGCTTCTTCGAATCATCGTTCCAGATTCCACCTTCCGATGGCTGATCAACTCGTTTATTAGAGTCAATTGCCGATTGCGCATGTTGGATCTGCTTGCTAGTTGCGATAGGAATGGCTTTGGGTGAGCAAGTGGTGTCTTTGGTCGTTCCCCTCATGAGAGAGGAAGGGTCGACGATGGACCGCTTAAAGCATTAACGTGGCGTTAGAAACCCTCGTTGTTCGAATCGTTCTCGTTTATTGGTATTTTTAAATCCCGCGAGTTTCCCGCTTATCCTTTGACTTCCGTGGGGTAAACCCTGGATCACAAGTCAGATCCATCAATGTCAGTTTAAGTTTAACTATTTTTAAAATACACAATGTATCAATACCTCCGACAGCAAGTTTCTTGTCCCCGTCTCCGTCTCCGTCTGCCCAGTAGTTCCCCCCAGTTGCGCCACTGATCATGGACACGGTGCTCAAGGAGTACGAGAAAGTCGCCAAGCGGCAGAAACTGACCGCAGACTCGACTGCCGATGCAATCGACACCCTAATCGCTGAGCTCTCGAATGTGCGCAATGAGATCCAGACCGCTGCCGCGAACAGTGACCTGCCAATGCAGGACGCGGTGCAATCACCCGAAGGCAAAACCAGCCGATTGTCTGCAGCACGCAACATCATCGCTCAATCCAGTCTTTCCAACCGTGTCAAAGCACTAGCATCACAAGCTTCGGAAGCTCACAAAGAACTCACTTCAACGGTCGCTAAATATGCAAAAGTCCTCGATAAGAAATTCAAAAACGTGGATCTGGATACGGTGTGGGATCCGCATGCTTTGGATAATAAAGAGCGAGTCTTGAACAACACGATCCTTCAGCACTTTATCAGAGAAGGGCGGTTCGAGTTTGTGGACATGTTTGCTCGCGAGGCTGGAATCACGGCGGCAGCCGCGATGGAAGGAGAGCCAGCTGACGAGTCCGTTAACATGGATCTTGAAGCTTCGGAGTACGGACCATTTGAAATGATCTTGTCTGGCGATGCAACTGAGAAGGAGAAGAAAGTCTTGAAGCACATGTCTGTCGACGAGATTCAGGCTATGAAGGAGAAATTTACCGAAATGTACAGAATACTAGGGGAGATGCGGCAGAAGAATCTGAGTCCCGCCCTTATTTGGTGCCAACAGAATCGCGGCAACCTGGATTCTTCTCTGGAGTTTACGCTTGATAAGCAACAGTTTATCCAGCTATTGCAGGAAGATCGCTCAATGGCCCTGAACTACGCTAAGCAAAAGTTTCCCTATTTTGCGAAATCGAACCTGAAAGGTACAGTGCAACATCAGATTGCCAAGAAACATCTGACAATCCCCATAGAGATCCAACGAATGATGTGCTCTTTCCTGTATGTCCGCAATTTGGATAAATCTCCGTACGCCGATTTTTTGAGCCCCAGCGCATTGGCGGACTTGGAGCGTAAATTCACGAGCGAGTACTGCACCCTGCTCGGTCTCCCAACAGAATCACCACTCTACGCCTCTGTCACAATCGGAACGGCCGCGCTCCCAACTATCATCAAAATGTCGTCGATCATGAAAGACAAGTCTGGCCTCGAGTGGACTCAGGCAGGAGAACTTCCAGTGGAGATTCCGCTTCACCCGCGATATCGATTCCATTCTGTGTTTGCCTGCCCAGTTTCGAAAGAGATGGCGACCGAGGAGAATCCGCCGATGATGATGGAGTGCGGGCATGTGATATGCAAGGAGAGCTTGAATCGGTTGTGCAAGAACAATACGGCAACGCGGTTCAAGTGCCCGTACTGTCCGCAGGAAAGCATTGCGAGTGCAGCGATCCGGGTGTACTTCTGAACCGCATATTGAAGGACACTGGATAGTTAAATTTTTTTAAAATAGTTATCAGAATTCCATTCCATCCGGTGGCAGTGTGCGTGCTCCACAACTCGACGATGCCACGACCTCCACGGCTGCCGTGGGCAGGGGTGCTGGTGCTGGTGCTGGTGCTGGCCGACGGTATCTCAGGAGTCGATGCTCAGTCAAACGCTGCAGAATGCGTCACCATCACAGGCAGCCAGCAGTGCCCCGACTACAACAACAGAGTGAAGGTCAACCTTACTCTCAACGCAAACCTCAACCACTTCTCTCAAGTTACCGAATTCGACGCATTTGTTAATCGAACCATCGAGTTCCTGTCGCTCGGTCTCTTGTCGAATGCTGGGAGTGACCTCGGCTGCCCTACATGGGACTTGAACTACCTACAATATGTCCGGGGATTTATCTGTGAGGTGATATACACCTCCGACCAGGTCATTGGGAAGTGCACGGACAAGTCGACCGTTCCTACACTGTGTGCTAGTCAGTGCAAGTCCATGTACGATTCCACCTTCAACTTAATCAATAACAATTGCCCTCCAAATTCAACCGTTTCTGTGGTCCAAGCACGGACAAACACACTCCAGAGCATTAACAACATTTGTGCGGCCAGCACTACAAACTGCTTTCCGGGTCTCACAAACGAGCAAACAAATTGCGGTATACAGAAGAAGGTTGTTTGGTGTTTGCATACTTACAAATTTCGCAACGTGGATAGGGTTCACCGCTTACCAGAGTGCCAGCGATTTTTGCAACCAGACGAATTCCGCAAACCCGTGTTGCACAAATCTTGTAGCGCCAACGTCCGCGCCGTCGGAAACTCCGAAAGAGAAACGTCCTGGCTGTTTCCCGTCGCTCTTTGGTATTTTCTCCTGCGACATCGTCTATGGCGCCGCAGCAGGGCTCTGTTTCGGTGTTCTCGGTGCGGTAGCGTTCGTCCTGGTGCTCCAGGAGCAGAAGAGGAATCGTTCGCTCATGCGTATCGGAGGTACCGGTTCGGCTGAGCGTGTTCAGTACAAAATGCCTCCAGGAGGTGGCGGTGTCGTTCCCGGTCGTCGTAGCTCGGCGCAATACAGCTCCGCCGGGGGTGAAGCGTATTTCGACTCGCCTTCGAATTCGGTGTACTACCCTCCGTCGACGAGCGGGCCTTCGGGGTCCGGCGCACCGCGATTCGTGTCCGTCGTCGCGTCTCCCGTGCCGTCACAAAATGTCTCGATGGTGTTTGTGACTTCGCAGGCACCTGCGAACGGAACGCTCGGCGCGCCAGTGACGTACGCGCAACCTATCTACTCGGTTGCACCTGCACCGTCAACGTTGTATCGCACCACAGACAACCGAGACAGCATTGTGGTGACGACGGCACCACGATCAGCAGGTGCTGGCTCGTCGTCGTCGCCGTCGTCCGTGGCTGTTCGTGACTTTGATCCAGAGCAGGAGGGTGATATTCGGCTGATTGTTGGCGATCGTGTCGTTGTCAAGGAGTCGTATGGCGACGGATGGGCGTCGGGGATAAACTTGACGACCAGGGAAGAAGGTGTATTCCCACAGAGCCATGTATCTTAGTCATCTTTTAATCATGGTATTGTTGCCTTTCGACTTTTTGGTGGGATATCCAAAATTGTTTGCGGTCGATTTCGCGGTTCCTAGTTAAACCTGCCTATGCTGGTGTTGGAAGGTTATTATCCGATTATTTTTCCTTTTAAGCTGTCTATTTTGCGACGCTGACCAGGTTTCCGCTGCTGGATTTGAGTTGTATTTTTGTGTTTATTTTTCTTCGGCAAGGATTTAATGTTAAGGCAGAAGGTTGTTCTCGAGTTTACCGTCTCTTTTCTTTCCCCCATATCGCAGTATGTTTTCTTGATTTAATGCATCAGAGCTGGGGATTCGAAGAATACTTCTGCGACAAAAATCTGCATCTCATACAAAACTATGGATGTTGACGTGAGGAGCAACTGAAATGGTATCATCCCCTTTCTTAGCTCTCGTCGAGGTTGTCAAAAATGTATCATCATGTATGGTTGAGTGAAGAAGCCTAGCTATGGCAATGCACAATGTTTCGACAATTCACTACGATGTAGATAAACAAGTTGGTAACAGAATGCAAATATGAGGCGGCAAACTTTCGAAATTCATTAGAAAGGAAAGATCAGAGCAAGCCATGTGATGAAGTATTGGAACAAAATGCTTTTTGAGTGAATGGTTGTGACAGATCGGATAGCAGAAGGTGGGTCTCCATTGACTCATGACGGCGAATTACCGCCGAAAAATGTGCCAGAGATTAAAAGAGTGGACGGGTTCCGTTTATGCGAAAGATAAATGCATTTTACCTTATCATCAGAGTCTGTCGGATCACAGTCATCGGGAATGGCTGCATTGACATCTGCAGATTTGGAGATCACGTCCCTGTAAGGAATCTGTGATTTTACAATCGCGACTGTATCATTTTGGTAGATCCTGACAACCCCGGCGTGTTGCGCTTGATATAAATCGCCTTCGATTCCATGTCGCCGTGGCAAACTGGAACGGTCTGCAGCCAAGTGAGGTCCCGTACTGTTCATCGCAGATCGCAGGATAAAGCCACTCTTTGGGGAGATGTACATGTATGCTTTCCAAGTCGCGTTGCTCGCCACATCAGTCGGGACGGAGAAGCAATTGATCCCTGAAATCCTATGAATAGTTGAGTCGATATCGGACCCAATTCAGGGATGATATAAAACTATTACCACTCGACACTTTCCCCCCGGAGCAACCTCGATCGTCACTATACAACGATCCAACGTAAAATCCAGGTAGCTTCCCCCCTTTGTTGAACGGGAAACCACACACACATATGTCATGAACGCCTCCTTGTTTGCTTTTGTCGGGAGTATCCCCGAACTATTGGACGTAGAAAATGCATGCCACTTGTGACTTTGTTGAGTGAGACACCATGGATCGAGCCGCCGCCATGAGCCTCGTACGTGCCCTCGGGGAATCAAACTTTGAGCGTGCCATTGATGATTGCGCTGGCATTGTTGCCGCTGAAAGCCTCTGGAGGATGGAAAAATGTCCAGAGACGGGGAACTTTCAATGCTGTTCGCGAAGGGCGTTGTTGCCATGCTCGAAAATTCGACGGTCCCCGTTTGATAAAGCTGTGAGAAAAGGGACAAGTGACGAATCAGTAGTTAACGTGTGTGGTGGTTGGAATGACCCTTTGATTGCTGAGATTGAGTGAGCTTGCGAGCTCCGTCATTGCTGACAGCGTGTGATCCTTCTTGGATCAGCACTATCCCGGCGTAGACTATCGGCCTTGATCCACACGTCCATCCCAGGCCCGGCACGTCACGTGGAACGCGAACCAGCGAATTTTCGAATGGGAGAGACAAATTTTGGAGATCTGTCCACGATCACGATCGCATGGTGAAGGGCGAAGGCAGGCAGGCTGGGGCAAAGATCGGCACAGCAGCAAGGCACACTAACTTGCTCTGCTTGTCCGCTCCAGAGCACCCCTACACCCCCTGCGACCCTTCGTCAGTTCACCGAACGCCATCCCCCAAGCCACTGCAGTTTTTGACACTATCCGCGGCAACGGACGTTGGAACGACATCTGGCAGGTAAGGGGTAGCGTGGACGGGCAGGGACAAGGGCTGACTGGGAATCGCTCGCAGAACGGAATGAATTAGTCTGTCCTTCGTGGTCTTCATTAGTCGCCGACAAACTCGATAGCCAAGGATGGTTGCCAGCTCCTCGCCGAATGCACTAGCTGCCCCAGCATCATCGACTGTGGCATCTCCCGATGCTGAAACGACCGCAGCTTTGCACATGAACAGTCAGATTTCTTCTGCTCTCCAGCTACTGCCGCTGCAGTACCAGCAGTTCACCGATGGTCTCGGCAACGGACATTCTCATCTTCCTCTGACTTCAGCTGGTTCTGGGACTTCCACCACCCAACCACTTGCTCCTTCCCAGACGTACTTAGCGACACGCCGTTTCTCGGTCCAGACGACGATCCCCTACCAGCCTGTGACTCAGAGTCGTCTTGCTGCGCGAAGACGGTCAGAGCACCATGTTAGAACCGACCTTATTGGGCTCCAACAATTTCAGCAGCAGCAGCCTGCTCAGCAGCCGTCCGAACCCGTGCGCTCTCCAACAAGCGCAACAAGCGAAGTGACATTCATAAATTCGACCGTCGAGTCTATGAAACACCATCTCCTCACAGGCGTAAAGAAACGAACAAAGACGACTCCAGAACAACTTGCCGCTCTCAGATCTGCCTATGCAGAGAATCCCTCCCTGCGTCCGGCGGAGCGACAACTTTTAGCCGAGCGCATTAATATGTCTCCCAAAGCCGTTGCGGTGTGGTTTCAAAATAGGAAGAACGCCGAGCGACGGAAACGGACACTGTCGGGAGACCAGTCGGCATGGTCTGCGACGATTAGTCAAAGTCAGTCGCCTCAGACTCCAGATGAGAATGGATCCCCCCACCCGAACGCTGACAGCGAATCTGAGGTAGAAGGACGTCAAACTACCTCTGCTTCGGTGGAGAGTCCGTCCATCGTGTCACCCGATTTCTCTAGCCACCCTGAGCTGTCTATCGACACACGAAATTTGCAATTTGCTACTGCTGCCCCGTTATCACACCTATCACTATCCCCAGTTACGCAGATGTCACTTCAGACACTTCCTCAGCTCTCTCTAGCTTCTCCATCGGCGCTATCCATCCAATCGCTCCCAACATTTGAGCCACCCCAACAGGCTGTGGACAACTTGGTGTCGCCTCAGCATCAGCAGCACGCGCCGCACTTTCCACGCCAGAACAGCTTGGATAACTTGACCCTTCTCCAGCAGCAGCAGCCCTCACATGTTGTGGCCGCGAACTTCCAAACATTACATACACCGGTGGTTCAAAGTCAGCAGCATGGGCAAATCCATATGCAACCAGTACAACAAATCGATATGTCGCTCGTACAACACCATCAGCCTTTACTGCGCGTTCCCAGCTTCCAGCAGATGAACCCAGATTTATCCGTTCGCCATCATCAAACGCCACAAAGTCAGGTTCCGGTTTTCCAGAATGGGAACGCGACGAGTGGGATGATTGATTCATCTCTCCAGCAACAGCAATCTCAAACTTTGCTTTCCGCTCAGAACCAACCGTTTTCGCCCATTGGTGGGGGACCAATGCCGTTTTCGCAGAATGCGGCTCCACAAATGATCGAAACTGACGCATCACAGCCCACCATGCACACATTGCTCCAGCAACAGCAGCAGCAACAACAGCAGCAGCAGCACCATCGTCGAAGAATCAGCGCCCATTTGGTGATCAACCCGAATGCATCGCATGGCATGTCGATTGCGTCCCCTCAAACTGGTATGACGCCGATCGTGGAACGCTTCCACGGTGTGACGCTCGATCAAGTTTTGCCCACTGTGCGGGAATCGACTTCGGAAGTTAATGCGATGCCGACTCCAGGGGCCCCATTAAGCATTCCCGTGACGCTTCCAAGTGACACCCGACATATGAACATGATAAACTTGAATTTCAACTCGATGACCCAACAGTTTACTACCGCGCCAGAGCTCACATCTGGGTACGCCATGACAAGTGCGCCGAACATGTCGCTAATGTCTGCGCAGTTCCGAACGCCGGTTGCTGTTTCGCTTCCCCCTACGACGATCACCCCGCTTTACACCTGCTCGCCACTGTTGCCATCACACAGCTCGTTTTCGATGCAGTCAAACTTTTTGAACAACGGAAACGGTTCAGGTGCGATGTCGGTTGTCGGAGGAGATTTCGGTGATGGCGGAGCAAATGCGATTGCTTTTGCGAGTAACGGGACTGAGACTATGACGGCGGGTGCGAATGGTTCCGTCACCGACGCATTTGGATTCACAGTCCACTCGTATCCCGCGGCAGGATCACACTCCACCGACATGTCAGGCTCAAACGGATTCAGCAGTGCGGGGCCACCCATAGGCGTGACATATCCGCTTCAAACGTCGTCGCTCATTCTTGGGACCAGCGCCGGAAGCGAGCCGACTCCACCGCCAAGCGCAGGGTCGATTGTGTACGCGTTTGATTTTGGCGTCGAGGGGCGGAGCCGAACGAGCAGCGTCGGGTCTGGAGGACCGTTGCGCAGAGGGAGTATATTTGGGTACACTCGCAACGGGCTCGTTCAAAACTCGCCCCAGTCGGCGAGTATAATGGGTTCGGTGTCATCAGGGTCCCCGATGGATGGGCAGCTTGCATCGCTTGCGCAGGCGGATCAGATTTCGTATGTACAGACTGGGATGACGTTGGAGAACGCGTGCGGTGGGGTGAACTTGACGAGCTCGTCGGTGGGGAGTGTGTCGTACATGAATATGTACGTCTGAAGACCGAGATGAGAATGTTGGACTCTGTTGGTTTCACGGTCGAGTTGGCATTGCATAAGTTATGGTACTGATTTCTATACAGCGTACGCCGGGAAAGGCCCAACCGCCAACCTGCGCGCGTCTTTGAATGTTTCTTCCTTCCGGTCATGTGCTACTTTGGCGCATTGTTGTGTTGCCAAAGCTCATCTAGGAAGGACATTTTCCTTTTTCTCTTTTTTTTCTTCTCTTCTCAGCCAAACAACATTCAAGCTCGTAAAGAGTCTAGCCGTATTTCCCTTTTCGCGGCCCCCACAAAATCTCTTTTGTTTTGTGTTTTCCTCGATTGTTTTTTCCTTTGTTTGTCTCTGCGTTTTATGGGGCCTATCAGTCGACTGTCCACCGCTCTTCTGATGCTCTTCTTTTGGTGCGCGCCAGACTTTTTCAGGTGCGAAAGGGAAAGGTGCTCTTTTTGGCCCTGCTGTATAATCTGTTCCCGATATGTTTGACCCCCTGCCCTCTCCTCATCGTACATCTCAATGAACTTTATCCAACAAATTGTTTAGCTTATTCTCAACTCCTTCCTTCCTGTGAGGCCCAGGGACCCACATTTCTTTTCCATCACAGACTACAGACTGATAACCGTTGCGTTTCTTCACTCATAGCCTTTTAAAACACTTTTTGGGAACCCATTTCGAGCACCTTTCCCTTCACACCAAGCAACCATCTCATTAACCGGTGTTGTAAAAAGATTCAGAATGCTTCTCTTTTATAACAAATTCTTAGAAAATTGCATTCCACCGAGACATCCGACCCACCCTGAGACACCGTAAAACTCCACCCTAAAACAGAATATCTCTGCTCGTACCGCTTCAATTCGCTGCGACTCTTTCGATATCAACTAATGTCGCGCATCCTCTCAGCAGCGCTCGTGGTTCTCCTCTCCTTCCTGCTGTTCGCTCAGCCGATTCTTGCGGTCAAGCGCTTCCACGGCTTCGCTGCCGAAAACCATCACCACAACAGCAGGCTCAGCACAAGCACCAGCGGCACCACCGCAAACAGCAACAGCGACAACGGCGCGGCGCTCGCGGGTCCCGCGGCCGAAGCGTATGATTCGCTGGACGCGGTGACGGAGGACGGCGTGCCGTTTCCGCGGATCAACGAGCGGACAGGGCACCGGTTAAGATATACTTCGTTCCACCAGAAGCAGGGCTCGCGTGAAGGGATGAAGACCTTGGCCGCGCTTGGGTGGAGACATGCCAAGGCACGGACACCGTCAGGACGGGTGGGTCGATCGGGTGCAGTGGCGACGGCAAGCGGGGAGAGGATGTCGTTGGTGCCGGCGGAGATTGCGAAGGGTTCGATGAGGTTTATGCCGGCACGACCATTTGCGAAAAGCTCGATTGGGTATGATCGGCCAAGCATGGACGTACAGCGGTCGTAATTGTTCATAGCTTTGACATCACACCGTCTTCGATCTTGTGCTTTGTTCGTTGCTCAAGCAAATAAGCAAATAAATATATTTTTTTCGTCTTCCTTGAAACGTTTTGGGAACTTTCACACCAAAAATGTCCCCGTCGCCAACATCCGTGCGGACGCCAAAGGAAACGAATGTGTTCCTCTTCATCCCAAACCTGATCGGCTACACCCGCATCATCCTCGCCATCCTTGCCCTCTACCTCCTCCCCACAAACCCGTTCAAGGCGATGATCTCCTACTCAATCTCCTCGCTTCTCGACGCCGTCGACGGCCACGCCGCTCGGTACTTTAACCAAAGTAAAATCTCTCGCGACACAATTCACTCTTCAAGAAAGAGTCTCACTATCTTTATTCCCCAGCAACAAAGTTTGGCTCTGTCCTCGACATGGTCACTGACCGCTCCGCGACATCATGTCTCCTGGTTCACCTCGCGGTGCAGTACCCAGCCTACGCCATCCTCTTCCAGCTCCTTATCGCCTTGGACCTCTCCTCGCACTACATGCACATGTACATGTCCCTCACCCTAGGGGCGTCCTCGCACAAGACACTGCGGAAAGAGGACCACTGGCTCCTGCGCCTGTACTACTCGAACTCGACGGTTCTGTTCCTCGTTTGCGCGGGCGACCAGCTGCTCTTCATCTCGGCATACTTGCTCGGCTGGAGGAACCCTTTGACGAACCGTCCGCCTTGGGAACCGGGGTCGGCCGGTGAGATGGCGGCGTATGCGGTTTTCTGGCTGATGCTTCCGGTTTGCGTGCTGAAGCAGGCGCTGAATGTACTCCAGTTGGTGAGAGCGAGTCAGGGACTTGCGAGCCAGGACAGAGAAGCGCGGCTCGTGGCGGCGGCGGCGACGGCTTCATCGTCGTCGGGATCAAAGGCCAAAAAGTCTTCATGATTTTGGGATGCTTGGGAGGGGGAGGTGGATTGTTAACTTCTCTCTCTTTTTTGCGTTGTGTGGACAATATTGACGAGGACGTTTTAAGAACCATTTCATCATCAAAAAAAGCTCGACATTCTTCAAACTTGCGGCTGCAACCGGCCGATGCCCGGACACCAAATCAATCTTCGAACAGTTTTCCACCTCATGTTTGTGATCCTGATGTTTCTTCACCACTTCTGTTGCCTTTCGCCCTCCTTCCCCAGGTTCAATACTCTTTCTGTCAAGATTTTGGTCTTGTGGGTCAAGCAGCCGTGTCGAGTAGAAAAGATGAATACATTCCTTTTTCGCCAAAATCAAAGCGCTGTGAAAAACAAAACCAAAAGCTCCTGCTGAAGCTCAATTAGAGAGATCGCAAATAATAATGCTACCACCATCGCTGAAGATGTTTCAATCAACTGCAAATCTTGTGGACTGGGGATGAAGAGAAGGTCGCGACGCCCGACGATGCACTCCAGGTAAGGTGCACTCGCAAACAACGGGAATGATTCGAGATAAGGGTTCTCGATATCCGCCTGCCACACGGGTAAAGGGATTCAATGAGTTCCATTCTGCAAAATGTACGAACTGTCTTTTACAAACCTGGCGAGTATTGCTGTGCATGGCGTCGTGCGGATACACCTTATGCGAGTGCTATGGCGCGACCAAGCGTACATACTTTCTCTCCACAACCTGCACAAAGAAGTTATGGACCGGATCCATATGCAGCGGCGACACCGTCCCAACGTGGCCCAACCCACGCATTCAGGCAGACTTCCACATCGTCCTCCGACTCCCGAACAAAGCTCCAAAAATGCCTCTGTTCAGCGCCGGACACTGTGCGAACAAGTAGTGCTGTGAACGATACGTGATGGTCCCGGCTGGGCCAGTGATGGCGTCGAGGAAATCGGAGAAGGGAAGGAGCTTTTGGGACCAGGTCGAGTGTGTGCAGCGCGGGCCGAGCTCGACGGGGACGGTGTTGTGTGGGCCGATTGTGGTTGAGGAGGTGGGATGGGTCGGACCAGGGACGGGTGGATAATGCGGGCCAGTCTGCAAGGGCATTGCGGAGGAGGGACGCGGGAGGATCGGAGGGACGATGAGAAGGAGATGAGGGGCGGGTCGAGCACGGGAACTGGTTGGAGAATCTGTGGTGTGGTGAGAGAATTTTCGGGTGATCCGAGATGAGGTGTTTGGTATGTGGGAACGACGATACTTAAGCGTCTAGGAGCTGGATGTGGCAAGATGCGCTTGCAACTTCTCTGCCAAATCCAATATCGTCGCACGGTGCTCCGTCGGTCTCGACACTAATAACGCAAGATCCAGAACCTTTCAGAGCCTCAACGAAGCCATTATTTCTTTCACTTGCTCTGTCGCAGTCGGTGTTCTCGCCTTCCCATTTTCGTTTCTTCCCGTCGTGGTCGTGCGACGCGAGAAGAAATCCGAGTGCAACAACACAACAACACAGCGTCAGCTTAATCCGTTCGTCTTTCAGGCGTCACTTTATGGTACGGTATGGCATGGATGCTCCCTTGCATGCACGAATAGCGCTCGACGGCCTTGCAGGTTTCCGGCATTCCGTCCCTGTTCGCGGACTCCAAGCACATCTGAGTCGCGAAGCAATTCGCTTCTTGAGTGCGTCGATGACTCTCAGCGTTCCCCGTGCCTTTCCGTGCTCCCATCCACCAGTTCAATTCCATCAAGTTGCGAAATGGCGCAGGTCGTCCAATCAAATCGCTGGATCACAATCTGATGGCACTCACAGCAAGCACAACCGACCCTCACTTTCTCGCAATAGTGGTAGCAGGTGGAACAATCGTGCTGTTAGGACTGTTCTTTCTCGTCGCGCACCTGGTTGCGGTGTACCAGCGACATGTCGAGCTCAACAGCGACCTGATCCTCACGCAGGACCCAATCAAGTTCATCGACGAAGCTGGTTCGGAGGCAACCGTAACCAGTAATCAGCAACGCTTGGTGAATTCTTATTTTGGAGGGGTGTGGGTGCATCCTCACCGATTCGAGGAGTCCGTGAGCGAGGCAGAGAAAATGAGAAAGGTTAACAAGGGGAATCTGTATGCGGATCGGAGGATTTTGAGCTCTGAGACGATGGGTGCAATCAACCAGGGTGGGGAGAAGCTCGAAGAACCCAAAAAGATGGAGTCACGGGTGAAGCGTGTGGAGTGGAAAACTGGGCCAGTCCTCGCTGGGTTGGTTTGTGAATACGACTTGAATGGTGCTTTTGTTTCTTTGGCAAGAGAAGGACGGTTAAGAAAAGTTGAGCCAAGCGATGAGGAAATAGGAATCCGATATGAGGAAACCCCCGTCCCGGTGTTGGAGACCAAAGTTCGAAGAGCACTTTCACGTGTAAGAGGAATCTCTATCGCGAAGCGTGCGCTTCCTTGGGCTCGGTGCTTGGATGAGGGAAGTTCAACATCGCGTATCGCGCATTTTGTCGCACTGGTCCTTGAAGGAAGCAGAACAAAAACGTCAACGTCACACGTTTTATACCGCATCCCTGGAAGCGTTGGGGCCATCAGAAATCTTGAGGAGGTCAATGCATCGCTAAGATTCCCGCTTCATCCTCGTATTCGCAACTCGCTCGTTGCGGATCTTGCTACCGCCGTGGGCTTTCTTCATAACAATCTTAGAAGCGCACATGGTGAAATCTCGCCGACCATGTGCTTAGTCGACCACAGATGGCGACTGTCGTTGGCAGGATTTGGGCTCTCGCGAGCATTGGGCAGCGCACGCAAATCTGGAGACAAAGAACGGCAGTATTGCGCACCTGAGATTCTTCGGTCGTATGGGAGCACCGGAAACGGAACATTACCAGGAGACATATACAGGTAAAGCATATTTCCATTTCATTAAGACATAAGGTAACAAACCTTAAGCCTTGCAATGGTAGGATTCAGCATTTTGATACACGAGCAACCTTTCGAAGGCTTCGGCAGCCTTGAAACTGTTCTTGAAAAGATTGCTGAAGATAAGGAAGGCAAGTTCAGACCGAACATTCCAAAGGACTTGGATGAGCGACAGCAACAGGTTTTGTTTCTTTCGCATATTTTTCCCATCCTACAACCTGACGATATCGTTTTCTAGCTGCTGGCAGACTGTTGGGCTCAGAATCCGCTGCAAAGACTAAATTCCTCCGATCTGCTTGAGCGTCTGCGGTCATTTGACTCCACATTACCCGCATTTGCTTCAAAATCCGCAAGTGAAGACAGTCTAGCTTGGTTGCACCACGCCGATATGTCACAATACATACGGGAGCTCGAAGTATCGCAGATAAAGCTTTCCGAAAAAGGTGCTGCGGCTGCGACGACTCAAGCTGCGATTAGAGAATATAAAGTGCAGGTGTATGAGCTTCAACAGCAGATCGAGGAAGCTCGGAGACGGAATGAGGAAGCTGAGGCTGAGAAGATGGATATTGCTGCACGAAGTCGGCGAGAGAGTCTTGTCGCGGAGATGCGCGCGAAGACTGCTTTGCTCCCAAAACCACTTCAGCATGCTGCCACGACTGGTGTCGCATATGGCATCACACCATCTCTTGGCAAACCCACGACATATGAAGCCATTACCATCCTCGTGTGTTCCATTGCAGGATTCAGCAAATTGAACGCGCGATTTCAAGATACTCCAGCAACCTTGTTCGAACTTCTGAACCGATATCAGGAAGCAGTTGATTCGATCGTGGGGCGGTTTGCAAAAGTTCATGTGCTGGAGAAGCTGTGCGATACGTACGTAATTTGCTCTGGCGCGCCGGATGCGAATGAATACCATGGATCCGACATTGCCGATGTTGCATTTCGGATGTTCGAGCATTTCGCGAACAGGGACGTGGGATATTTGGTTGGTGGGGACGAGAAGATTGAGTTACGGATTGGAATACACACTGGCTCGACGGTTGGAGGTGGGTGAAGGTATCTGACAAATCCGATGGGGTTGCTAATACGTGCATCGTAAAGGTGTCATTGGGGACCCTCCAAAGTTCATAGTCATGGGTGGTAAGCACTGATTACGGATGCCACGCTGTGCTAGAATCTGATTCCATTGTTGCTATTCAGAGACTCCCAATCTTGCGTCTCGGATCGAAGCACTCTGTCAGCGTAGGTAGACTAAAGAAGCGATGTTGTCATAACTAACAATGAGGCATGCTTTCAGCCGGAGAAGTTCTTGTATCCGACACTACGAAAGCAATCCTGACGGCCGCAAATAAATCGACCTCCAATACGCTCCAACAATCCCAGCCACAACCGCTCACATCCATGTCTGCGGCAGCAACAAACCATCCTGGGCGGCCGTACTTTTATGATTTTGAATCACGTGGAGAGGTTGACCTGAGAGCCCGGGGACGACTGGGATTGTGGTCGCTAACTGCAGTTGTAAGATCAAACGTTCGAACAGCCATGCCATTATCGATGACCGGCATCTCCAAGACTAGCATAGGGTCTGTGTATTCCCCCGTAGAAAATCCTGTATATCTCTCGTATGTATCACCCGCCGAATCCTTCCCACCAGCATCACCAACATGATCCATGATCCAAAACTGCTGTGCACCGCGTGGCACAGGGTGGCACACGCGTTCATTGCTGAGCAAATCGAGACGTTGGAATTCTTTTCAAAGAATCGTTATGGTCAAGGCTCGTGCTAACTCCCGCTCAGACCGGGTGCTCTCGCAATCGGCTATGTCCTCTTTGTATGTTGGATCTCGCAGAGTCAGCATGTCTTGCTCACTTGCACGCGCTGCTATTCCTTTCTTGCCCGTGGGGCGTAAAGTACGATTCAGTCGGGGCCGGTCTGAATGTTTTGCCTACTTGCCTTTGGCGCTGGTGATACTCGCTGCTAACATTTCCATTCACGTCGTTTGTATGCTTCCCTGCGTTCTTGAGATCGTTCCTTCTAACTATTGTTCTTTTAAGTCTAAAGTCCGAATGATCGGAGCGTCTGAAGGAGTCTACCAGTTCCTTCTGATTGTCTTTTCGGTGACATCATCGGAAACGTGCACGTTCTCGGTTTGAATAGAAGCGCATTGCAGAAGACTGCCAAGACGCAAACGCTGGGGCTTCCAATGCGACAGTTAAGAGTGCATCGATCGATTGCACCGCAATGTCCACAGCCGTCATCGTTGGTCTCGGAATATTTTGGCTAATGCTTTGACTTTCATGTCGGACGTCTATTCGCTCTTGAGGGTTTACGGTCACCAGGTCGAACGTGAGTGGATGGGTTGTGCGGATGCTGTGCAGTATGTCGGTCTGCATGTGGTGGAATCGGGTGGAAAGGAATACAGAAACTCGCAGGATGTGATTCTTCCATGAGCGGTCTGTAGCAGTGAGGCGTACTCATTGTGCGGTAGTAGTTCACATAGCGCACTATTCGTTTGTTTGTTTCCTTTGGGACTTTGTTGGCAGTTCTGCCTTTCGGTTAGCTGTGCATGAGATCTAGCTCTCCTCAACAGGATTGTTGTTGCACATGTTTCCTACGAACGTGGGAATCGTATGTAAACCTTTGCTCTGATCTGATCCGGGCTTCACATCTACATGCGGATAATAGAAAAGTAATGACAGTTTACTATACCTATGGCTAAAATAAATATAATCCATGAAGGTAAACAATTGGGTTTATAGCGGTCTCTTCTTTTACATGAGAACTTAATGCAAATTATCTTCGATACAAACAACTGCTCTTCAGATCATACAGCTTTCAACAAGTTCCATTGGGAACAACTCGGATAACCTCATCCTGTGACGTCGTAAGCGAAGAAGAGGTGCAGATCCACCATTGACCAAAAATCGTTTGTTTCATGCAAGCAAGGAGGCGATATTGGTGTTTACCAGTCGTGCGGAGGGCATGGAGAGCACCGCTCACTGTTCAAAATCTGTCGAGCATCTGGTGCAGAAGTAAAGGGACATCTCAAAGTACTTCACCTGCAGTCGGCACAGGGAAACCAGCTGGCTCCTATGCATATCGATACCACGGCGGTATTCTCAAAAAACAAGTATGTCGTGTCGTTTGTTCATTAATGGTTCGGAGTTTGAATTTCTTCAATAGGGCGATCATCAAAAGAACCCGCCAATCTGACCTTCCTTTGACACATTTGAGCCTTCCGGATGGGATCTTTTCAAGTGAATGGAACTTTTTCTCATTCATAAAGCAGAGAAGGGCAGAATCGCATACTTGTTGATAAAACACCTAGAGTCCTACAAAATACGGCGGGGTACAGCAGCATGTAATGGTGTCGCTCTAAATTCTACTTTGCTGCTGATTGCTCGCTTGTCTGTGTGCACCATCCATGCAGGCTGAAGAATTCGATCACTTTAAGTACAACCATTTCAATTGGAGCCAGAGAGCTTGCGACTCTGAACCTGTCAACGAAAAATATGACTACCAAAATCAGCAGACAAATGACCATCCATCAAGAAATATGGCAGACAATTCTTTCATTTTAAGATTGAAACTTCGAAGAATGCATAACCGCCTACAAATTGACAATGCGAAAACACTGCGACTACTTGGATATGAAAGTGACTCGTAGAATATGAAAAGTGACTCGTAGAGATACAGGTAAACGGTTCGAGGATAAAGAATTACAGGACGTCATCCCATCAAACAAAAGCGAAATTGGACACGAGCTTAAAGGGAATCTGAGTCTTTGAGGCTCCGAATCTATCTGCCCGTGTCCACGAGAATAAACTTCAGAAGATATGGAACAGAAATGTTCTGCATTCATTCGAAACTTCTTGTGGATCTTCAAATTATGGACGAAAAACTGGTCCGCGAAGATGTTCCGAGGCATGCAGTACCTAAGAGTTCTCGACTCTTTCGATTACTCTCTCGATCTTTTGTTTGGGTTCGTTTCAATCCTTTATTATTTCTTTATTTTAGAACAACATTCGTTTTTTCAAATATTTTTTATTGCTCATTTCTATGTCGTCGACATCCAATTCCGTTCTTGGTTCTTCTACTATTCCTTTATAAGTTTCATACTGTTTCCTTTTCATGTTAGTTTTCTTATCTGAAACACATTTGTATTCTTGTCTTGCACAATCTGGTCTGGTAAAACTCTGTGTTCTTGATCCAAAGCAAATGATCCTTGCAGTTGGAGACGAAAGCGAGTCATGAGGAAGCTGGGAGAGCAGAGTTGAAGCCAGAGGCATTGCTATTCTGCCATTTTTCAAACAGGTTTCGTCCAATTTGCGATCACGGAGCCCTTTGGGCCTTCACGGATATGATTTCCAAGTGCTGGTCAGCTCGAGAAAGTGGGCGGAAAGGTTATCTCCGAATCATGGTTCTGTGAATCAAGTTGGTAGTTGTCAAGAATTTCACCGGCAGTGAGGGTGGGTTGGCCAGGGCTTGCTTCAGTGCAGAGACTGAACTTGGGTATTTGCCTGGTGGGGAAACCAACTTGTTCACTGGAGTGCCTCCGATCTTTTCCAGCAGTGAGATCTCTGAACCTGTGCATGTGGTCTTGTCTGGAGTTTAAGCAGCTTATTCGCTGGAGGACTGCATTTTCATGAGTTGCCTTACATGGATTGGTTGCTTTCCGTTTTAAATTTGATAACTGCAAATGGTGCCAGCTGAAGACTCACTATTAGATCAGCGATAATGTATGCGATCATATACTTTTTGTTGGGATTTTATTTTGTCAGCCATGAATCTTTGCTTTTGGACCTTCAAGGCGATGGAGAGTTTTTCGATCCTCGCAGCACACATCAATATGCCCCCTTGTCAATTCATTGATAGCTCCGCAATCCTCTTGTTTAAATCAGACTGGTGAGATAACTTGTTTTTGAAACTGTTGTTTTCCTCCGTCTGTTGGGCGATTTGCTTTTTGGCATCACTGCGGGCCCTGGCATCAGACAGTGCCGGTGTGGTCTCAATAAAGATATATGATTTTGACATTGGTGTTTTGGTCGGTTTGATGTTGGTACCCCATAAATTTGCTTCTTTGAGAATCTTCTTTATGTACAATGCATTGTTAAGGAAATATCCATCCGTTGTCTGCAATGATATGAATTCAGAAATGCGATTGAGCCAAATGGGATAGTAAATGCTTAATTGAACTCGTCGCCAGTGCAGAGCAGTTGTTGACGTAGTCCCTGTGTTTCAGCTACTAAAAGTCTGATTTGCTGTTGTGACCCGTTCACCGTACTACTCAACACCTCAAGTTGTTGAAGTAGCCCCTGATCTTGAGCTGCTAAAATGTGCGATCTGCTGTTGTGACACGTTGACCGCCCCGCTCAACATCTGGACAGCAAATTTCTGAGTTTCAAATACAAAGAAAGAAAATCGTCAGTTTTGATTTGCTATAAGTGAAACGTAACACTGACCGCTTCCAACTGCCGATCTTGCCATTCCAGCATCTCAAGCTCACCAATGATATTGATTATGTGGCCATGTCCGGTTCTTGAGCAAAGCCAAGTTGTCGGACGTACGAAAAAGCTCATAGAAGCGCCGACGGGACATTTTCACCCCATGGAAGGAACAGGAGATTTTCTTTCAAATGAAGGGTCTCACTCCAAGCGGTATGCCCAAGATTATCCCTCGGCAGAGTTCTAGTCGTTTTCGCAAATGATTCATCAAAAACATAATCAAGATTTATGGATCTACCCAGTGACTAACTCCATGGCAAATAGATTAGCACTCGATGTCATCCTGCAACGAATAATGGTTACCTCTGAGCACACTGGTGGAAGCATACAGAAGTTCACAATCTGTCCGACGTGGCTGATGTGATCAGACCATGTTTTTTGACTTATATTTCGGATCATAGTATTACAAATAAAGTATACGACTGGTCAAT
This sequence comes from Cladochytrium replicatum, assembly GCA_025526935.1. Lineage (NCBI taxonomy): Eukaryota > Fungi > Chytridiomycota > Chytridiomycetes > Cladochytriales > Cladochytriaceae > Cladochytrium > Cladochytrium replicatum. The sequence goes on along the minus strand of JAHLKD010000039.1, from coordinate 294,372 downwards.
AAACTGTGTTATTATAAACACATACAAACAATTATTAACATTCGCCCGATCACCATGTTCTCTTTCAAGATATCAAACTCTACCATTTTTAATCTCACTTATCAATATTCCCCAACTCAATCCAGCAAGGGAAGTGCAGTGTGGCCACACACCCGTTGCCTCTTCTCAGATCAGCTTGAACTGACAACAAGACAGTGCAGTTTCTAACAACAACTTTTGAGCAAACTGTCCCTTTTTTGCCAATCAAACCAGAGCTCACCATCTTGTAAACCAGTCAGCACGTCTCAAGCACCACCAGCCAAGTCAGTTTCCAGTCTGAAGTCAAGTCTTCATCCCAACGAGAGCGCCAGGCAGATCACTAGATCAATCCGGCAACACGTTGCGATATCCACTGACATCACTAATGCTCAAGAATTGTCTGCAACTTCTTTGGATGTATCAGTCTGCCCAAATTCATAGAACCTGCTGACCTTTAACTGAAGCAAAAAACTTATGCACAGCCCTGGGACATGCATGCACTTTGTCTTGAACTCATTCTTGCAGCAGATCAAAGACAGGAACAAGGCAACACCATGCTCAGTTGATTGAACTCATTCTTGCAGCAGATCAAAGGTGGGAACAAAGCAACAACATTCTCAGTTAATTGGCGCTTAATGGAAGGATCAGCGGCATTTGAACTTAATACCGGCAAACAGCCATTATATTCAGCTCTTCATAATCCACTCATATACATGTGTCTCCACATCGAAACAATAGTGGCAACGATGTGGAGCCATTGCCTTCACCACAATTCCCACATGTCCAAGTGTTGCCACAGGGAATACTATTGACAACTTTAATAACAACTTGCAGCATACCTCTTCACCATCACTTGATGATTCTTTCAGCAAAATTTGGGGTCTCCACTGTCCACATTCTCACAGGAAGATTACGCTTTGGAATCCTAAACTCTTTCTCGCATATCGTATTGTCAATCTTAAGTTCTGTCGGCAATCTGCTCGGTTTTGGTCCAGTTCATCGAGCAGAGAGTGGACTTGCCATCCAAGACGGAGCAGCAGCAGGCTAATTCTTTGATTTCGATTTATCATGATGTTGGTAGGATTTGTCACGAAGGCTATCATGAAAAATAGTTATTTCGCCATTCTTATCCTCATTCTCCTGCAGTAACCTGTCAAATGGAACCAGCAGACGGAAGTTCAATTGGCTGTTGATCATACATGATTGTCGAGCTCAATTTGCCATACCACCTGAATGACCATCAAAATTGGTAATTTTATTTTGTGCGCAAAGCATTTTTTGATGTGCTCAAAGGATCTACGATGTTAATTCTTCTTTGATATGTGTATACATCACCATCTGCAACTAATATCTCGACATTATATTTACATAAATTTTATTGCATCACCACAGCTGGGTCCTGATAATAAACACGAATCAAGCCACCACCAAACGTGAGCAATATGCTCAAATATGCTTCTTATATAAATGTTTTAGAAGAGGAAGCACGAACATAACCCACAGCAGCTTGACTTTTTGGTTGGTGTTGGCAAGTACAAACAACAACCTGAATAACAAGAAGTTTTATCAGACATGGATTACCACTTATCACAGTGCAACACATACCCAATAAAGCACCCAAAAAAGACACTCTCTTGACACCACTGAAAGAAACCGATGAGAACTCCAGACACTTGTCACACCAGAAAGAAACCCTGAAGAGACTGTCTGACATGAGAGAGATTGTCCAATGCAAGAGAGATAGGCTGAAACCAGAGAGATATACCAACACCTCCATTGTAGCCTGCACAAGCACGGTCGCCTGAATCCCCCCACAAGATTTGAAGATAGCTTCCAAAAAGTGTGGTGAGCAAAAGACCATGATCCAACTATGACCAATAAGACATTATTACTATACCATATCACCAATAATAACAAAGGCTAGCGGGCCGGTGTCGCCATCGATCACACTTCCCAAACACACTAATACAACGATATTAACAGTAGTTGGTGAAATAATGGCGGCGTCTTGAGAAACAGAGTGTGACTGGGTTCATTGTTTCAAATCTCATTTTGGCCCTGAACGTTATTTTTGAAGCTGTCAAGACATTCAGGTTACGTTTTAACGGCCCTTTTGGTTGTGGTTACTTTTGTTTGGCTTTTTTTTTTTCTTTCAGGGTCCTGCAAAAGGGGAAACTCTGAATTTTTAGGTTGGTGGACCAACAGCAATCAAATGATTCAAATGGGTTATGGTGTAAAATAGCAGTTAACTAGTACAAAGAAAGATAGTTTAAAAGGTGGACCACAAACTCCATCGTTCCTTATGTCATTGTCAACTCCTGTGCTATGTTCCCAACCTTCCGCATCACACAGATTGCCGTTGCCACTCATTCTGATTGGCCAATCCTGACGCCACTCCACTCCCAGCACCGCAACCACAAACCCGCGATGAACGCGTTTCGCCGAGAGACAAAATGAGCGGAAGGTGGAGATACAGACGACAGGCGAACGTCATTCCAGCTGACCTGCTGGAAGATCCTAGTTCTTCAGCTGAAGATGCGGACGATGAGGACATCGAGGAGGATGATGACATCGATGAAGTTGAGGCCGAAGTGAGTGAAGACACTGACGAAGTTGAAGATGTCGAGGTGAAAGACTTTGACCCAGCTATAGATGTCCAGGCCGATGGCACGGACAAAGTTCAAGACGCCGAGGCTGAAGAGGCTTTCTCAGAACCAGAGCTCGACGAGACTTCCCGTGCTGCAGAAGAGAACGCCTTTGAGTCTGAGAAAACTTCCCCGGCTGCAGAAAAAGCGAGTCCTTCTCCAACAGTTGCTGTAGATGACAAAACTGGGAAGATTGATAATTTATTGGAAACCTCTGCTGGGACTGCGGAAACGCCAATTGAGGTTAAACCGAAGGCAGAGACCTCCGCACTGGGAGAGGAACTTAAAACCACCACCACGACTACGACCACCACTTCCATAGCTGCTGCCACCACCACCACTACAACTACAACCAGAACTACCACAACCACGAGAGTTGTGATTGCTCCCTCCGCTTCTGGTCAGACCACAACAACTGTTCGCCCGGTGCCGATAAACAATTTGAACCCGCCAGTGAAACCGCCCGGGAATTCTCAAGTGAGTCCTCCCCCTTAATCCTCCTGCGGAAACGGATGAGCCGGAGGACCCCGAGGATCCAGCTGATACGGACGATCCAGCTCCTCCCGTTGAAACAGATCCTGCAGTGGAGCCCGGTGAGCCAGCACAGCCGAACCCTGACAATAATCCCGGGAACAGCAATCCTGGAAACAACAATGGGAATAACAATCCCCCAGTAGGAAATGCTCCCGCCCCAACGTCGGATAACACTCAGCAGACGTCACTCCCTGCTGTTGGGAGAGCAGTCACAAGCACTGCTCTAGTTGCCACCAGTACGATCACCAGTTTGGTTTCGAACTTGATCGCTTCCACAGTCTCTCAATCGCCCTCTGTCTTCCCGGATCAAGTCACTATTTCGCCATCTCCTTCTTCAGATGCCGTTGACAGTGCAAACCAAGGTGTTGACTTCAAGATGGTGGTGCCTGGTATCGTTGCTTCAGTGGTTGCGATCTTGGCTATTGCGGCAACCGCTGTGTTCTTGTACAAGCGCAAGTGGAGGGAGCAGAAGCAGATGCTGGCTGGGTTTGGCTGGAAGTCCAAGAGTATGGCGTCAGACGGTGGAAATCCACTTGCAGGCCAGCGCAACAGTTACAATGCGATCCCACCAGCATACAACGCAGTATGGGACAAGAGCAGCTACCCAACATTGGACCATTCGGTGAGGACCAAGAGCATAATCTCGCAGCAGCCACAATACCCACCAGGATCCACAGAGATGGGCTTTGCGGTTGCTCCTGCTGTTACTGCATTCGTACCCCAGTCTGATATGCGTAACATTGAAAGGCGAGACCTTGCCGGTCCCACCGTCTCCGTCGTTCGCGAAGGTACACCCGTCCCCGTCGACCGCGCAAAAGCACGTCTCGAGCACACCTCCGTCTTCACCGTCGCGGACTCTTTCGAACCCCAACCCGTGCAAAAGTTCAGCGTTCCCGCGCTCACACACTCCACCCTCCCACCCGTGCGCACATCCCCAGCCCCCAGCGCCGCGCTCACCGTCGCACCAGGCGTCATCGACTCCGACACCCTGAAATCCTCAAAACCGCTACACCTCCGTCTCGACAAATCGGGCCGCGACTCACGTGGCCCTCCCACCGCGACCTCGCTCATGACCGCCATCACCGCCGCAACGGACACCCGCCCGGGGAGAAAGGACACATACCGCATGACCGCGTTAACGGACTACACAGACGAAGTGGCGTCCATGAGCTCCTACCGCGACTCGACGTCGTCGTACAGCAGTAGCTCCTCGAGCAGCACGTCGAGCTCGTACCGCGACAGCAGGGTCACGGACCGGAGCTCGTACGCGCACACGGTGCGCACGTCCACAGCGACGGAGAAACTGGACCTGTACAACAATAAGAACAACTCGATCTTCTCTGACGCGATGACGGAGGACTTTGGAGAGTTCAGGACGTCGGCGTACGCGGACCCAGCGATGGGGAACATTGCAGGGTCGCCTGGACATTTGGCGCCACTGTCCGCGAATGTGAGAGCAGTGTCGCCTGCCGGAAGCGCGGGTGGGAGCTCGGGCGGGCTCAAGGCGGAGACAAGGAACCGGAGTGGTACGTCGACTATATTGTGATGCGAGCAGAGACGGAGTCTATAGCACCTAGCATTTGAGTTTACTCTCTCTTTTTGGAAGTGGATTTTGAATGCGGTATACCTTTTTCTTCTTGTTTTGTGCAATGCCTATTTTGTCTGTCTATCTTGAAATTCAACAGCAACTGTGTATGCGGTCCGCCAATTCCTTCTCTTCACTTTTCTTTTTTTTTCTTCTGAATGCTACTTGAGTATGAATCGGGTTTTTTGGATGCAAGCGTGGTAGTTTAGGGCAACGTGCGTTGCTTCGATTATGCTGCTTGTTTGATATCAGTCCGTTTCCAGAAATTTATTAGGTTCTCTGCCAACTTTTGCAAAGGTTGGTAGGTCTTTGGGGCTGAAACAACTTTCGAATGCCGCACTCCACAGAATGCCAGGCTCCACACTGTCAGCAAGCAACGTTTTAGAGGGGGGCGATGTTTGCTCGATCGAAAATTCCGTCAATAGAATATCAGTTTCTTGTTGCCAGTCGTTGGACGAGGCATGCAAATGAAGATTTATATGATGTCATTCTTTTACTCTGATGGGCTTCTGTCTTTCTGAGTCATTCTCGCTAGCCTTCTGCCGCCTTGACTCAGTCATCCCAATGGAGCACTGGACAGACCTTTTTGGGATGCACGATCGACTAAAACCTTTGGCGGAGAAGATGCGGATGGTGCCATCGTTTGATGACAAAGGTCCTGGCATCAAACACACAATTAGATGTGGTTAACTGCAACAGAGATCTTCATGGGGGCAGACTGGTGTGCTAAACAAAATATGCATGTATGAAACCATTCCAAGGCTCTGGGGGGCTTTTGAGAGTAACATGGGACGTGGCAGCCCCCTGTGGATGAAAATGCAGATATATTCCATGGGCATTCAAAGAAAATGGGTGAAGTCTTTGAAACTTCGAAACACACACCATCACGTGACACATATGAGTATACTGCCGCAGTAGGACACCTTCAGTGATTGCCGTCATCCCGTGTGGTTGTCATGCTTGGTTCTTTTCTTCGATCTTCTGGTATATTGGCACTATGATCTCTGATTGATCCGTCAACACAGCGCCGAATGGGAGATTCAGGAGATGCACCAATGTGTTTGCCTCCTGATCGCCGCACCTGTCCAAGATGGTTTCAACCCAGCCAAAGTGAGCCTAATCACTGTGCGAGCACAATATCTCATGACCCTGCCCTTTTTGTAGGGGGTTTGGGCATCCCCTGACGTTATGTGCAGATGGTCTATTTTACATAAATAGCAACAATCCACCCTCTCATCCTTCCCAGATCTCACTCTTTTCTCTATACGCACCACCATGCACCTAACTACTGGAAGTATTGTTGTATTATTTGTTTGGCATGCACAGTTTGTATTTATGAATATTTTTAAGTTCATTATTGCCATATTTGGTAGCTGTGTAGCCAAGTGATATTCCGGGTTTTTTCAGGTTGACTCTCTAACCCGGACCTGACCCGGACCCGCCGAACCTTAGTTGTCAGCTTAAGAAAATATTCTCAATCCCACTGGGTCAACTGGCCCTTGGTGGTCTTGATTAACACGGACATTAGATATATAATACTATTTTTGACATGTCTTCTGTACTGCTGGGCTGAATTCATCGCGCAGGTTGCTTGCATCTTTGATACTCTGTTTGAGCAATATCGCATAGCGTGAGCATTAGAACCAAAAAGAATGATTTTGCCGTCTTCAAAGTCCATCCAAACTGAACAGTTCGTTGTAACCAATATATAACTGCATCAACATGCTCGAATACAGCTGTTTGTGACACTTTGTCCCAACCATACCAATATCCCCCTTTGATTCGTGTTTGTTCTTTGTTCTTGTTCTTTTTGCAGGGCTGATATCCAATCCCACTAACTGGCCAGCCCCCAGCGCTTGTTGTTAATGGTTGTAAAGTCTCAGAACAAAAGTACCGTATTGTAAAAGTAACTTAATGTCCAAATACATGAAGTCTTAAAAAATCCTCCCCGTTGAAGACATATCACAACAATCATGCCGTCTTTTCTGTGGGTCCCACACCATGAACATCATTGCAATATTAGCAAGGCCCCCCTCAGTCCTCACCTCTATGTCATCAGGCCCAAACCACTCAGACTTGTACACGTCATTGAGGCACAAGTTGTGCAACACAATGCATGCATGTCCGCGGCCACAGACACGCCCATGCGTGGTCGCGAGGGTTGTTGATCAAGACATGCAAGCCCCTGAGACATTGGAAGCAACTTTTGAGATGACCAATGGTGTTTCGACCTTCACCCGAGCAGAAGCCGCCATTCTGTTGAATTGTTGTCCTCGGTGACTATGTAACGTGGGGGAATTTTGTACCACTACATGACAGTGTTGCTGAGCACATATGCACTGTCTGCCAACAAGTACTGCGGACCGCTGAACAACTGCTCAGGATTTTTCTGTATAGGGGCCTCTGAAGACTGAAGCATGATGGGCACTACCTGATGCAGATGTTTTGATCAGTGTGCAGCAAAAAAACACCCAACGAGAAAGTGGACTAACAAACTGCACCAGCATGCGCAAACAATATATGGCAGTCCAGATCACAATACTGACTGCGTTCAAACTGTAGGGATGCTTACAATTGAAGTAGACTTTGCGTGGATCAAGGGGTGGGCGTATACAAATCCAGTTGTGTGCCGTCCAAAAAGCCCTGTCAATGCGGGAAGGGATTATCGAAATTGCATCGCAGCAAATAGAATGCATAACGCATACTTTTCCGCAAGTATCATCAATATCGTGCTTCCTACCAGAATTGAACTGGTGATCTTCGCATTACGAGTGCGACGCCCTGCCACTAAGCCAAGGAAGCCCACCAAATATTTTCACGTAACTTTTTATTAATATTTTTTTTTTGGGTTACATTGAGAGTTAATTTGTACTTCTGACTGTGTAGAGGTTTGCCGTTGGAATTTTCAGACTTACTTGATTGGCTTGTAACACAGCACCTTGATTTTTTAGTTTTAACAGAAACTCATCAGTTAACTTTGGACAGTTTTTCTTCAGAGTATTTGTTGTTTGATTCTCGTCCTCCACCTGGTGTTCCTCTTCTTAGCAACCCTAATTGTTGTAGTTCTTATCAATTTAGGTTGATTGCATCAGTTCCTTCTGGATTTGGTTTGTCAGGTCGTGATTGGTGGTTTTTATTTTCCCCCACATTGGACTGCTAAAGATTGTTTGTGTGCATTATTTGAATTTCCCCAATTTGTTTCGAATTTAGATGCTCCAGTGGTTTTGAAGTATGATTTCAATTTTAGAGCTCAGAGCACTGGTGATTGTGTTACTTTTGCCCGTGCCACAGCACTTGTTCCTTTTTTTACAGCTCGCTCACTTTTATTCGTTGTCCCAACTTCTTCTTCAGCTTGTCACTCAACTTTTTGTTCTCACTTAGGGAGCTCAATTATTGATTTGTTTTTTGCTTCTACTTATGTGACACCTCCTTATTAAGTGCATGATCAACCCCAGTCTGGCTCCCCATCTTTCAGACCATTTTGCAGTGACTTGCTCATTTTCTTTAGCTGGCCCAGATCCTCAGGCCACTGTGCCTCTTCCTCTGCCTTCTTGGGAATCTCCACCTGTTAAAGGATCAAGTTGTTAGCAAGTTGTACGGAGAAACTGCTCAGATTCTGCTTCCTCCAACATCAGAGGCGCTAACAGCAGCATTGGAACCACTTCAGGTTGCTGTGGGGACTTCTCTTTCTCGTGCAGTGGCCCACAGTGCAATCTATTCAGCATTTCAGATTATAGTTGATTTTATTGAGGCAGCAGCTGTTCTGACTTTGTGACCACCAACACCTTGCAGTAGAGCACCAGCGACCACTCCTCTGGCCCCTGATATTGCTTTGTTGCGTAGTGAGACTCGTTCAGCATTCCGTGACTATTATTCTCTCTTGCACCACATTTCATCTGGCCCACTTCTTCCTTTTCTAAGAAATCGCCAACATGATACTCGCAAAGAATTCAAATCAGCTCTAAGATCAGATAGGCGTAAGACAAAAGCAAATTGTTTCGATGACACTAGTTCTTCATCAGTGCCTGCTGTTCTTAAAGATGTCTCTCATGCTCGTCGCTGTGCTAACTTTCGTACTTCAGCTAATGGTTTCGCTTTCGATCCTCAATCGTTAGCCAAATATGCTGATCATTTTATTAGTGTCTACATTGATTTACGTTGTTTTCGGCCCAAGGATCACACCAGTTGCCCAAAAACTGGCTGAGAAAATTTTGACCTTCCCTGCAATTTTAATCGCGAGTATCACGTAACTGTTGAGCTTCAGAGACAACGTCAATCAATTTGCGCAGTCTGTTTTGGTATTTAAGTGGCTCAGCAGGCGTGGTTCACTGCATGAAGGATGAGGCCAAAATTTCGGTTTTCTCACTAGCAGAGTCAATGCTCTTGACCCCACGACAAAGGCATTGAGTGTTTGGATTTCTTGGCATTCCTGGGGAGCGGGGCGCAGTACAGCAACCTTTGGCTGCCTATTGCTATTTTCTATGGATTGTGTGGGGGCTTGAGTTTCCGATAGCTCAGTTGTGATAGTGGACCTGGATTCTGGGACTTTTGCTTGATGCATCATCCAGAGTGAAGACAGACCTGGCATCTAGGACTTATGCTCACTTCTGGGCTGTGTTGTGTTCACCTTTTCAATCATACCCGATTGAAGAATTGGGCGCAACATGAAGATGGACAATCAGAATCCTTCCCTGTCTTTCAGGGCATGCCAACAGTTTGTTTTCAACCATCAGTATGAGTACGAGAGGCTGGAGGAGAGTGATGGATTGGGAGCAAGGGCTCCACTCATTGGATCAGTACAACACATTCTTTGTTGAGTGAAACGTGCACACCAAATTGGACAGACTTGCGAATGCTTTGGTGGCGAAAACAGAGAAGTAGTCTGCATGTGTGCTGGCAGATATAGGCGAGGACAGCAGAGCCGGCCAAGATAGCGCTTCACCCGACATCTGGCGAAGAAAGATTATCTCTTTCTTTGGCTCTGCATTCATGGATCTATAATGTTTTTTTCCATTATTTATTACTCACCTGTTTTTTGGCACTTTTGCGGTATCTGTTTTGTTTATCGCTTTTATGCTGTACGCACTTCCCTATGAGCTGGTCCATGACCATCTTATAAGGCACTGTGGGTATTGTTTATTGTTATGCATTGTATGTGCAAACATCTATCAGCCACCTGTTAACACCATCTGCTTTGATCCTGAACTTGTGTCCTTCTGTAGGTGGATCTGTTATGTCTCTAGGTTTATGATAAGATAACCTAAGAGAAGAAACTGTATGAGAAGGTATCTAACATACTAGAGAATCGGTCCAAGATTTAGAACAATAATATCCATTCCAATGCAGATAATATGCCTTTTCCACAAGTGTACAAATAATTTTGTTCAGAAAGTAGAACTTTCCTACGAATTTATATGTATCCCAATATCGTGTCACGTGCAGTATTGAGCCACACTGTTAAGATTCAAGTGTTTTTTGCTGGAAGACTTTGGTTTGTGTTAGGATGATTGTGATAGATGTTGTGGTGAATTAGAGTAATGGGAGTAGAGTATACTCCATTGTAACGTGGTTGACTAGAGCTGATCCTGAGACTCATTCACTGTTAAAAACTAGCATATCAGACTGTTCGCTATATGGGTTATCCTTTGGGTTGTCTTTTTTCTCTTTGATCTGAGAGTTTTTTGTCAATCCCTCTTCGTTCCTATTTATGGACTTTAAGGATCGGCGGGTTTTAGGGTCTTTCGGGTCGGGTCCGGGTCCATTGACTAAATTTATCCGACCCGAGTGCCGGGTTTTCATGGAAAATTTTCGGGTCGGATCCGGGTCGGGTATCGGGTCCAGTAGGAAAACCCTTCTCGGGTCAAAAGTCAGACCCGAGTAAAACCCGATGTGAGAGAGAATCTAAAACGAAGCTATTGTTCTTTCTGTCCACGCGGACACTTTCCAAGAAGACGCAATATAAGTTTTGTATGTATCAAACGATTTTGCATCACAACAGACATCGAGGCATGTATTTTCTGTCCACCCGGACACTTTCTCAACTCATTGACGTACTTCAGTTATCTCTACCCAATACAACTAACCTCTGTATCAATGTTACTAGCAATAAGATTCTGTCCACCCGGACACTTTCTTAACTCATTGACGGTACTTGAGTGATCTCTATCAAGTACAACTAACATCTCTATCAATGTTACTAGCAATAAAATTCTGTCCACCCGGACACTTTCTCAACTCATTGACGGTACTTCAGTGATCTCTATCAAGTACAGCTAACCTCTCTATCAATGTTACTAGCAATAAGATTCTGTCCACCCGGACACTTTCTTAACTCATTGACGGTACTTGAGTGATCTCTATCAAGTACAAACTAACATCTCTATCAATGTTACTAGCACTAAGATTCTGTCCACCCGGACACTTTCTCAACTCATTGATGTACTTCAGTTATCTCTACCCAATACAGCTAACCTCTCTATCAATGTTACTAGCAATAGGATTCTGTCCACCCGGACACTTTCTCAACTCATTGACGTACTTCAGTTATCTCTACCCAGTACAACTAACCTCTATCAATGTTACTAGCAATACGATTCTGTCCACCCGGACACTTTCCAAGAAGTCACAACGGAAGTTCTGTAACAAACAATTTCTACCACGACAGACCTCGAGAGCTGTGCTTTCTGTGCACCTGGACATTAGAGTCGGTAACGTTCCAGCCACACCACAGCAAAAATGGACGCCGCCTTTGTTAAACCAAAGCGTAAGGCAGCGTCCGACGCAAGCCAAAGACTGGTGGACAGTCATCCGCTTGACACACGGAAGCGAAGTCTGCCAGCCCCCCAAATTTCAGAGGCGTCCAGCGAGGGGAACATCATGCAGGACAAACGCAGACGTGTATCAGGACACGGTGGCAACAACAGCGCTCGAGAGCCGAGCTCCACATCTTCTTCCAATGACTCCAGCGAGTTGGGCCCGGCTTCTCAGCATGCACCACAGCTTCCTGCCGACGTTAGTTTTGCTGACTCTTCAGTGCGACAGGAGCCTGCAGCTGGATCAGTTCAACCATCAATGCTTTCATCAGACGCAGATGTTGATAGCATGTCGGACTGTAGAGGTAGTCGAGGCGGCATAGCGAAGGATTACTATAAGGTTGATAATGGTCTGAGAACATGTTTGGTTGCGAAATGCAAGTGGAGCCAGAAGGTCGATAAGACGGGATCAACAAAAAACTTCCTCCGGCATCTGAAAAACCACCATGGAAGTATTGCCAGGTCGCTTGGACTGTTGGACATCGTCCCCAAGGGACAACAGACATTGAATTTCGGCTCGCAGGAGAAGGAGCAAAACTTTGTGTTCAATCCAGACGTAGCGTGGCGGTCGATTTTGGACTGGATTGCTGCAGACAATCAGGCTTTTACTGTTGTGGAGAACGAGTTCTTTGTCAGCATGCTGAAGACTTTTCAGCCAAACTATACACCAAAGACGGCAAAAGCAGTGAAGCAAAAGGAGATGGATCTTTACGATAGGCAGAAGGAGCTCATTAAAGGTCTGATTGTTGGTTCGCCTTCAAAAGTATCAATAACAGCTGACTGTTGGACATCGAAGAACCAGATTTCTTTTCTTGGAATTACTGCCCACTTCATCACGAAAGAATGGGAGCCGCAGGACTTGCTGCTGCAGATGATTCCGATGGTTGGAAAGCATGAAGGCGTCGCCATGGCTAGTCAGCTTGTCAAGTGTCTGGATGAATTTGGCATGCTATCGGGTGAACGCTTATTGTGCATTACAACCGACAATGGTTCAAACAACTTTACCATGAGTGCTAAGCTGGAGACGCTCTTGGAAGATAGGGATATTGCGTGGTCTGCAGAAACTCAACACATGCGGTGTATGGCACACATTATCAATCTTGCAGCAAAGGATTTTATCGATACATTCGCGCCCGCAGGGGACACAGTCGCAAATGACGATAACTCCGGCGTTAATGTCATAAACCTTCTTCGACGGCTAGTCAGAGGAATCCGGTCTTCCCCAAAACGACAAAGCTCATTTATTGATTCGTGCCGATTTGTGAAACTGGTTCCTCTATTACCAATTATCGATGTGACAACTCGCTGGAATAGCACGTTCCATATGGTCAAACGAGCCTTACAGCTACGAGAGGCAATGGACAAAATATGCTGGATTGAAGATTCTTTGAAAGATTGGTCAATAAATCCAAAGCAATGGGAGGTCCTACAGAAGATCCGGGATGGTTTGAGTGTTTTCGAGGTTATATCAAAGGCAATCGAGGGGTCTAGATATCCAACACTTCTGCTTGTTATTCCATTTTACAACGATCTTATCGATCAACTGGAGGACCTAGAGGATGCAGAATTAGATGAAACTTTCACCAAAGCATTTCGAAATGCACTAGATAAGCTGAGAATATATTACTCAATCGCTAAGAGCCCGTGTTTAGCAGTTGCTACGGTACTCGATCCTCGTTTTAAGGATCAATATTATCGATTTTCAAAGGCTTGGGAGAAAGATGTAGGAAGGGATCAGGTCACCCTAGTGCGGAAAGTCTGGGAGGAATCGTATAAGTCACGGAAAATCAAGAACAGTGGTGCCGATGTTTTTGGAAACACGCCAGAACGTCGACACGATTCGAGCGGAGCTTCCGGTGATAGACAGAAGAAAACGGACGCTGAACGCTTGAGAGCCATTAGATCCGTTTTCATCTGGCAAGAAGAGATTCCTGAGGAAAAAGATGAGCTGGATCGCTATCTTGGCGATCAGGTACTCCGCGGTATTGATTCTGATGGGAAGCCAATCAATATTATGGACTGGTGGAAGACCGTTGGAAGTGTGAACTTTCCAGCCCTAAGCCAGATGGCAATGGACTATTTAGGAATACCAGCAACAAGCGCTCCAGTCAAACGAAAGTTTTCAGCCGGGGTTGATTTGGTACCTGCAACTCGCAACCGCCTTGCTCCAAGAACAATAAATGCGTTGATGTGCCGTCATGACTTGTTGCATCAATTGAGTGCTGAAGAACCGTTCAAAAATGATTCCCTAGATTCAAAAAGTGATGTTAGTGAGGATTTTGTAAAGGTGCATAATTTTGGCGAGGATTTTGATGTGGTATTAGAGTTGGAAGCAACTGATGATAACCCACTCTTTTAAATATAAATTGTTGTTTAGACTGTTCATCTGTTGAAGTACCGTCCAGGAGTTGAGAAAGCGACCGCCTGGACAGAATCCTATTACAAGTAGTATTTGTAGAGAGGTTGGTTGTACTTGATCGAGATCAGTGAAGTATCAGTGAAGTACCGTCAATGAGTTGAGAAAGTGTCCTGGTGGACAGAATCTTATTGCTAGTAACATTATTAGAGAGGTTAGCTGTACTTGATAGAGATCACTGAAGTACCGTCAATGAGTTGAGAAAGTGTCCGGGTGGACAGAATCTTATTGCTAGTAACATTAATAGAGAGGTTAGCTGTACCTGATAGAAATTACTGAAGTACCGTCAATGAGTTGAGAAAGTGTCCGGGTGGACAGAATCCTATTGCTAGTAGTATTTGTAGAGAGGTTAGCTGTACCTGATAGAGATTACTGAAGTACCGTCAATGAGTTGAGAAAGTGTCCAGGTGGACAGAAATCTGGGAGACTGAGTGTCACTGTGTCTGTCTGGGTAGAATAGGATTCTGTCCCCCCGGACACTTTCTCAACTCATTGACGGTACTTCAGTAATTTCTATCAGGTACAGCTAACCTCTCTATTAATGTTACTAGCAATAAGATTCTGTCCACCCGGACACTTTCTCAACTCATTGACGGTACTTAAGTGATCTCTACCCAATACAACTAACCTCTCTATCAATGTTACTAGCAATACGATTCTGTCCACCCGGACAGAATCCTCTCTATCAATGTTACTAGCCAGTTTCTTTCCTAGCTTATTATTATTTTCAGATCGGGTAGAAAACTATAGTGTCAGGGAAGTATTATAGCATACATTCCTGTAACATTCCGGCTAAGAACACCGGGCCAGTATCTTCCCACGACAAAGAGCACAAACACCATGCCTCGAACTACAAAGAAGCGAGCGTTAAAACAATCCAGACCATCATCTGAAAGAGAATCAAGTGCAGAACCTGTGACTGCACCTGAAACATCTCTGGCATCGGGTTCTGAAGTGGAAGAAGCAGAAGTTGGCCTTGATGTCAAATCGACAGATGTCAAATCGACAGCTCCTTCAAAGAAACCGGCGCGACGTGGTACTAACGGGGATGCTGACTATTTGCTCATCGACGGACTCTGTCCTGCTTCAGACATACGACTTTGGTATCGAAAATTCAAAGCGAGCGGCCACAGCTACGACTCGGAGGACTTCATCAGCAACTGTCAAACAAATCGTGATGAATGCGGCCCAAGATTTGTTCTTCAAGGGTTGATCAACCGACTTAACTCTGACAGCAAGCTAGTTCGTCAAGCCCTGAACGAAATTCACGATGAATGCAGTGGACGAACGGAGTTCATAACAGCAGCAAACGCCTATCGTATGGAGTGCTTGAAAAGCTCTTCCTTTCAGAAGGAAACAACATTTCTGGACTTTTACAGGCGGCAGGGACACAAGTACGGCATTTACAGAGGAATGCCCGTCACTGCAAAGGTTGACGAGTTCCAAGCGACCATCAAACGAGCAGATGAGGACCGTGAAAGGACAAAACAGGTCCTCAAACAGTCAGAACGACTGTTGAACATGACAAAAGATCTTGAAGAGACTGCAATGAACGAGAGAAGGACCCGCATCGCAGCAGAAGTGCGAGAGAAGGCTCTCATTGATGAATTGGGCAGGGCGGGTGCATTGATTCAGCACGGCGAGCACGAAGAGCTAGCAAGATTCAGGGAGATCACCGCTGCAATGGAAAGGGAGAAGCAGGCAACTTCCCAGGAGATTTCACAATGGAAATCACGTGTGACCGCCCTGGAGGGAGAGCTTGCTGCTCTGAAACGACAGCCTGGTCATTCAGAAGCTGCAGCACCTGCGGCGCCAACATCAACAGGCGGCCTAATAAGCATATCGTCGGCTATCAAGGGGATTGGTAGAATTCCGAAGGTACATCGAACCAGTTCTCCAACGAGTTCCCTTGCATTGCTTAGCCTGCAGCAGCATCGTCGTACGACTATCCTTTTGGTGAAAGAGGTCATCCAGGGTATCTGCTTCCAGATGCATAAGATCAATGAGGTTATTTATGACCTCAAATTGCCGTCTCTTCCACCATCAATCAAGTACGTCAATGTAAACTACGAAGTCCTCTCCCGAAATGAGTTTTTACGGCCCATATTTGTTGAATCAGACGACCGCTCAAGCCGAATATCAACTTCAAGTAGCAGTTCTCAGAGCAGCCTTACTCTTCTTAGGGTGCACATTTTGCTCGGAAACTGGATACGGCACAATAATTCGCTAAGTACGTCTGCCACTATCTATCGCATGTTCAGGGCATTAGTGGATGCATATCCTTCTGAGTGGCTAAGGTTCTGGACGGCATACATCGGGCATCTTTCGTCCATAACACTCCCTGAGGTGGATTGGAAACCTTGGAAGACAGGTTTAGCCAAGGATTTCATGCTTTCAAATGACGACATTGATCGGTTCATCAGGACTGGGTTGGCGAAGGACGTAACCAGTGGTGGATGGGACTCTGACAATATGAACCAGATACAGAAGCTGATTTGGGCTGTTCCACCTATCAACTTGTGATTGCTCAGTGGAGTTTTGTTTCTTTTTACGATAGTGTTTCTAAAATACACACTGTCCACACAGACACAAAGTGTTCATGTAAATATCCGTGGTCTAACTCAAAATTCCATCAATCCTCTCCTGTGGAGCAAAAACCCGGCGGGTCAGGGTCGGGTACAGGTTTCAACCACTTCGGGTCCGGGTATTCCCTTTGTACCCATCAGTGACCCGGCGGGTCCCCAGACAAACACGACCCGACCCAAAGGGTTTGGTGCGGGTCGCCACTGAAACCCGGACCCGACCCGGACCCGCCAAACCGTAATGGACTTGTATTTCATGTATTTATTTCCATGTTTGGCAGGTTCTGTGTAGAGTGATGGTGGCATTTAGTGGGGGAATTTGGTGTGGCTTGGTCCTTTGAGTTGATGTGACCAATGTCACAGGTATCCCCACACGCACTGTTCACTTGAATATAGGAGTTGATATGACCAATATCTTTGACCACAGCATTCCCTGGTTGCCTGACCAGCTTTGGTGGTGTACAGCTTGCCTCATTATTAGGCATATACACACACCTGGGAGAACAGGTACTGGGCCAAGAGACGGAACCTGGAGCTGTTGTGCTAGCCACAGTACGCCTAAAAGCGCCCTACCGCTGCCAGGAGAAGCCCTTGGTTTTTAACGTCAACGCGTTTCAACCAGTGTGCATCCATATATAAAGGTACGGCTTCCATTACTAATTACTGTTCCCATAAGAAAGATAGAAGGAAGCCATTTGTATTTTCTGTCCATGCGGACACTTTCCAAAATGACAATCGAGGTTTTGTAACAAACTTTTTCTATCCACAACAGACCTCGAGAGCTGCACTTTCTGTCCACGTAGACACTTTCCAAGAAGACACAATCAAGGTTTATTTTACCTTCTTTTAGTTCAAGTTAAAACGCAAAACAGACAGGGTCAGGGTCTGGTACGGGTTACGATAACTGCGGGTCTGGGTTCGGCGCTGCTTCCTGCAGTGACCCAGCAGGTCCCCGGACATACACAACCTGACATTCGGTTTTTTCAGGTTGACTTTCTAACCCGGACCTGACCCGGACCCGCTGAACCTTAGTCGTAGTGTGTTTTGTGTATAAATGCTAGAGCGACTGATATAGTCTTATAGAGTCCAGTAACTTGCATAATCCAACACACCTTCCCAGTCCTTTAACAACATAAATGCTCCTGACTGAGCTATTAAGGGAAACAATTGAGGATCAACTAGTCGACAACGAAATCAATCCAAAAACATCTCTTTTGGAAGTTGTTCTGGCTGCCCAGAATATGCACATGGATGTCGTCCATTGGATATGCGAGCCAACAAGGAGCTGATACAGCGGCGAAAAGCGGAACTTTGAATTGTCAGCCCGCTACTGCAGCGTTGGGATGTGAGCAGCATGTCCAATCTTCGAAAGGGTGGTGCACTGAAGTCGCCAGCAAATCTGGTCCCCACAATCTGTTGACTACAAATGACGACGCACTTTTTCCGAAATCAATCTCTGCTGGTCTCTGAAACAAGGGACTTGAAGACAGCAGTGAAGAACCCAGTCAAACAAACAGATGCAGATTTGTCGTGAACCACGTGATTGCTCACACAGATGCTCTGATTGTCGCTGCAAGCTCTGGGCACATTCTTGTCCTGCGTACATCTTTGATACATACGGAATGGAACTAAAGGACTTCTGATCTCTTGGGATGCTTGCCAGCAGAGCAAAAATTCCGCCAAAGAAACGAGTTCTGTGTTTCCCTTCTCTCCTGAGCAGCACAGAATGGCCATTTTGATGTTCTGGTGGTTCTCAACAGGTGCATTTGGATGGACGTCAGTCACTGAAATGAAGGATACGGGCAGCTATGACGGGCGCTGGTCTTGGCTTCCATGGCGATTTCATCCCATTTCAACGAAGATGAAAAGGTGCAGATGATGCTTGGATCCGGCTTGCTCAAAGACTCTGTCGAGTCAAAACGCTTTGATGTGGTCGAGTTTCTCCTGAGGATGTACCAGCGTCAGATTGATGCAGATCTCTTACGAATGGCTAATACAGCTGGCTACAATGCAGACGATGGCGGGAGCATCCAAAGAACCAAATCTCAATTTGATCTCCCTGGCCCACTGGGAAGATCTGAAAGCGGCGATTGGAAGGGCATCTGGTCTGGCTCTCCTTCGTGTTATTCGTTACCTCACCAGCTGGGTACCCAAACTCTTATCACCCGACCGCACACCAAACATACGCCCAAGGAAACAGAGCGTGCCGTTCCAGCACAGCGATGCGGGCTGAAGATCCCAGAGCACGAAGATCATTGCATTGTGCAAGCCGGCGAGGAATGGACTGTCTGGGCGAATACTTCTGCCTTGGTTCTTGGATGGGTGCCGGGAGTGAAGCAGTAGTTATTATGGGGAAGTTTGAGATGTGTAATTAAATGGTTGCTGTATTATTATTATTCTTGATCATCATTGCCACTTTTCGCACGTGCCCAAACAACACCCACACAGCACACCAGCAACATTCCTGTGGACGAAACAACCCGTAAACGGCAAAGCGTATCTCGCAGAGAGTCGTGGATAATCGCTGGTACGAGTAACTGTACAATTCTTGGCTTTGCGCAGACGAGTTTGCTGTAGCAAACGAGCCTGTCCGGGCTGTGTACGATTTTTGTTACCTTCCAATGTAGTAGCTTGTATGGCAAGGCGTTCTTCGTGATAGTGCGTTTGTAAGAAGGTGTTTGTCTAAACAACCCCATGCTCCCATGTTGTTCTCCTTCCGATCGGACATTTCTTTCTATTGAAAAGATTTAGGCTCTCCTGCTATTCCACTCTTTATTTTTGGAACTTCAAGCCTGTGTTGTTCTTACCATAGTTCTGACCGTACCAACTCAGCTTTCACGTTTCTTGTACGTTTTGTCATCAAGCGAGATGGATTTGTACAACAGTTTGGTTCGTTTCGTGTGCTTCCCCTTAACTGTGATGAAGGATGTAACGGATGTCAGATTAAGGTGTATGTTTGAGTTGCCGACGGGTACAACATCGAATGTAACTGGAAAGGAATTGATGAAAAGACAATGTTACATGCGCCAGCCAGTACTGGCCTCCCAAATGTCAATTCTGCCCAAAGTTTGCTTGTAATTTTTCTCCATGTTGCGAAGGAAGCAAATTCCGAACTCTACTTTGGCCTGTTCTCGCATTGATTGCTTGTAGACGCTTCGTTCAATACCAGTGTATTCCACTCACCTTTCTTGTCTTTCCTGAACGTCTGTGTTCCATTTGTTTGCCGTACCCCACCTGTGTTCAAATAGACCAGGATACGATCGAACCGTAAACAGAACTAAACGACGCTTCATACGGTCGGCCTTTTCAATACAAACATGGCGGATGATGACGGTTTTGATCTCTACGGAGACGACTTCGGCGGCGGAAATGGAGCATCTGTAAGGCGTTCGCTGTGGTCGTTCTGGGACTCTCGGCTGTTTTTTGACATATTTGCAAGCAGAACGAAGTGCTCTATGATGATGAAGAACATGATCGTGGGGACTCTCGAAAGGG
Organism: Cladochytrium replicatum; assembly: GCA_025526935.1. Taxonomy (NCBI): domain Eukaryota; kingdom Fungi; phylum Chytridiomycota; class Chytridiomycetes; order Cladochytriales; family Cladochytriaceae; genus Cladochytrium; species Cladochytrium replicatum. The sequence continues at coordinate 274,285 of JAHLKD010000039.1, read as the reverse complement.
CAGAGGTGGGGTGTCGTCAGACAACTTTGGATACCACGAAGAGGGCGGAGATGATGTTATCGATTACGATTACGGGTCCGAAGGTAAATCATCTCCCAGAAGACTTAACAATGGCAATGCTGAATAAGTTGTATCGGTAAGTTGGGGAGCAGCCAGTGAAGGGAGGATCTCCTCCAGATGGACAACAGCATCATTACAAAGTACTTGACGTGTCTGAGGTTGGAGCGGACCAGCAGGGTTCTGGGACGTGGGCTGCAAAAGGTGGCCCAGGAGCGCCAGGTAGCTTGAGCACAAGAAGCTTTTACATTGGTGAACTCACATGGGTATGTTGAATGCTGGGTCTTTCAAATTATTATCAACTAAATAATGCGATCTTTCAAATATTAAAAAGTGGACAACCGACGAAGATTTGAAAATGATTGCTCTCGATGCCGGTGTCGGAGATCAGCTTGTGGTCAAATCCATCACGTTCCACGAACATAAAGCAAACGGAAAATCAAGAGGGATGGCGTTCATGGAGTTTACTACTGCAGAAGCCGCACAGGACTGCAAAGATCTTCTCGAGAAGATGTGAGCCAAGTGTTATTCTGAGTTTTACAGTTTCTGAGATATTCACTTAGAGCTCTTCATGGGAAAAAACCTATTGTGAACTGGCTGGAGCCTCACCAGCGACATAACCCATTCCGAATTGTTCCCAAGGATCCAAAGGAGCTGCGAATCGAACAACCAGGCGTGGTTCCTGTGGGAGGTGTCGTAGCCACAGGAGCACCTGGAGTTGGAGTCATGAGGACTGCGGGAATGAATGCTGCACCGATGGGCGGTGCAATCGGCGCGAACAGACCGGGCGGTGGAATGAACACACCATACGCGGGCATGACACAAGGAGGCGGTGGGGGCGCCGGTATTGTTATCGGTGGAGGAAGCATGGGCACGATGATGGGAATGGGAGGGGGTAATCAGATGGGCGGTATGATGGGGGGTGGTATGGGAGGAATGCAACAACGGATGACCTCGAACATGATGCAACAGCCAGGTCAGCAGATGATGTTTGGTGGATCTGCCCCAGGAGGTATGGGTATGCAGGGAATGATGGGGGGAGGTCCAATGCGAAATCAAGCGAACATTGCGGTTGGAAATCGAATGCACCCTTACAACAAGCCACAAGGGATGGGGGGCGGTGGTTCGATGATGGGGGGAGGGAATGCGATGATGGGAGGCCAGATGTTGGGAGGGATGGGGAACATGGGAGTTAATGGGGTGGTGGGTTTCAGGCAACAACCCTTCCCCACTAGCGGAGGAGGAGGAGGCAACGGAGATTTTTATGAAGGGGAGTTCATGGGTATGGGCAATGGGGGGCCTGGAATGGGAGGACCTGGATTCAATCGCGGCGGCGGAGTTTATCCTATGCGGAACGCAGGCATGATGGGTGGTCCGATGGGAGGTGGCGGAGGCTATGGGCGCGGAGGAGGTAAATTTATTGGAAGGGGAGGCGGAACATATCGGTAGCACATTCCGTTACTCTAGTAAACCTCACAGATTCCGGATTCTTTGTTCGTTTCAATATAATTATGGTGTTCCCACGATCCAAGCCACTCCCCGTTGGTGACTGGAATGGAAGATAAACTGGAAGGGTTGGCAACTGAAAATGAGTGGCCGGAAGAACAACCAACGTCGGCTTTACCCCCCGCTCCGCTCGGAGTAGACCAGATGGAGATTGAAGAATCAAGACTGGTTGGTGGGAGCAGCGAAGTTGTTTTGACAACAAATGTCAACACGGAGGAAGGGCGCAATGGCTCAGTGGTGAAAGTAGAACCAATGGAACTGGATATACCACTGCGGCGTTCGCCTTCCGTTAGTCATGGTGGAATTGAAGACATGTCGGAACCTGCGCGAGACCCTACTCCGTCCTTGGATCATGATGTGCCGACCACTGCACAGAACAGTTCAGTTCCTCCACCGCCAAAAACGAGTAGATCCAACTCACGAGCGGGCACACCGAATCCGTCTGTCAAGTCGACGAAGAGCCAACCGTCGGTTTCGAGATCTGGTCTATCGTTCAATCTATACGTATCAATCCAAAACTTGTTCTTGGTGTTGGAAACTAGGGGGTTTTGTTTGTTGGAAGGTTGGAGGATGCATGTCTATCACTCTACTGCCTTTGCATTCAGTTGTGTCGTTGATCTTCGGTGTTTGGCCTTTTGTTCGCATGGTACTGACAGCGTCTTTTCTTGTACTCCATTGTTTGACAACACGCCGGACAACCATTACGAGTCACCAACGGGTTGTGTTAGACATTGACTTTAGGAAGCGATGTATCGAAGGTTATACCGAGCTCACTATCATACCGCTATCTGCTGATCTCGACGTCATTCGACTGAATTGTCGACAATGCGGTACGTGTCTTTATGATTATTTACTCTTTCCCCTGCACAATTAGTTTGACTTCGATTTGCTTTCTGTCCAGAAATTCTCAAAGTTTTGGTAAATGAAATTCCAGCGAAGTTTCAACATGTGGATCCACTAGTATCGATGAGCAAACCGATTTCTGCATCTTCGCAAAGTGCAAATGGGAGTGAATCGTATCATCCAGAATTTAAGGAGCAGTTTCTGATGTCGATGCAAACTGCGGATGAGGGTGAACTAACGATTGAGCGACCACCAGCTGTAGAAATTGAAAAGGTGAGCTCTTTATTATTCTTAACTTGTCAGAAACATCGCTTTAAACAACTATCTGCAGATGGACGGCGTAAGCGTCAACGAAAATTCAGAATCAACGACAAACATTGACCTAGCTTCTGGGCCTGGTGATCAATTTTTGTCGTCAATCGTCGTCCGTGTATACTATCGATTGCTCCGACCAGTGTCAGGTGCATATTTTGTACTCCCAGATCGCGCGAGTGCACCAAAAGTGAGTAGAGCGCAGCAACATCATTGCCATGGTGCCTGATCGAATCTTCGGATCTCAGCGCTACGCCCATATGTTTGTATATAATCAAGTCTGTTCTGCTAGGTTGTGGTTACCGTGCATTGATCACCACAAGGAGAGATGCACTTGGGAGTTCGAAATTCGCGTGGACAGAACACATCAGCTTGCTCTTGGATGTGAGAGTGTCTCTGGTGTTACAGAAGTCAGTGTTGAGGAAAACCGTTCCAAACGGAGGCGAACATTGGGAGATCAGTCCGTGGAGGACATTTTTGAGTATGCTGCGGATGACTCGGAAGATGACGATCGAAATGTTCCGAATGACGGTGCTGCCATGGCGAACGGGCACGCAAATCCAAGGAAAAGATCGATCCAGCAGGGAAGAACGCAATCTGAGGACGAGTTAGCGCAGCTGTCTAAAACAATGACCGATCGTGAGATGATGGTTGTGTGTGGCGGAGAGCTCGTCGAAACAATATCGCTCCCAAAGTCGAACAAGCGAATCTTTTACTACGTATTGGATCAAATGACCGCGGCCCCCAGTATCACGCTCGCAGCCGGCCCATTTGAAGTGGTTCCAATACCAAAGTGGGGCCAAAGTAACTGGGATTCGCATGTTGTGCCATCAACCACAGTCATCACCACACCAGCGATCTCGGATTCTACCTTTCCACCAAATTTCATGTCGAGCATGCCACGACCACAGCAAACACAACCTTCAGTTCTCATGCCACTTCCGGGCCAAACTCAGCCGTACTTAACTCCACTCCCTCTAGGAATGATGCTACCAGGGACCAGCGCTGCTCCAGGGATACCCCCAAATATGTTCTCTTTTCCGTTTTCTTTGCCACCGGGATCATTGCCTCCGAGTGTCTCTGGCGCACCACCATTGCTAGTGCAACAAATGCTTGCGCAAATGCAGATGGGTGCACGACCTGGACTACCCATGAGCCTGCCTCTCGGTCCTCCCATTGTAACGCCGATTCCGACCACTTCAGCTTCGACGCGGCCCAGCGCGACGCCTAATGTTGTACCGATGGGACTGATGCCTTTTATGCCGAGTGGAATACCCCCTGTCGTGCCGAATACAACAGGGTCACTCCTGGCACCACCCCCTTCCACTGCTGGAAAAGCAAAAAAACCTACCCTGGATGTCCCTTCTGTTGTAAAGCCCAATCCGCTGAAAAGTCGTCCCGATGATGGAGATCCTTCTAAAGGAGGTTATGCATTCTGCTTGCCTGGCCGAAAAGACCAGCTGGTATTCACAGTCTCCGTGCTTCACATGGTGAGATCAGCCTCTTCAACGATCAACTCCGTATTGACATGTTTAAACCCAAGGTGTTAGAATTCTTTCAGCAGTACATAGGATCATCTTTTCCATACAGTTCTTTCAAAGCTGTTTTCATTGAAGACGCGTACAACACATTTTCAACAGGGGCAACCATGGGTATATTTGGGTATGGAGAACTTTCCGGAAACACTTTTTAGCAATTACTAAAGTACGTTCGCTCATTGTTAAAGGTCGCATCTCCTTCATGGACCGGAAATTATTGACCAGGCCTTTGAAACTCGTAGGGTTCTGTGCAGAGCAGTTGCAACCCAGTGGTTTGGCCACTACATTGCTCCAAAAGCCTGGTAGGGACACAGACAACTTCACCTAAAGTTATGAACACCGGTTCAGGGCCGACATATGGTTGATCACTGGCTTGGCGAACTACATGACGAGTCTCTTTTTGCGAAAGCATTTCGGCAATAATGAGTTTCGATATCGGATGCACAAGGTATTTGGTTCCCGCTGTGGTTGAATTAAGTCACTGAGTCTCTTCCTTAGGACATGCAAAGAGTCTGTGCGCTTGATGTCAACCAGCCAGCTTTGTATCCCAATCGGGTCGGCGAGGACAAAGAGAAGGAAGGAAGTAGCGGGGGTTCCTCGTCTTCCGTTTCAGTAGATCCACTTCATATCTTCCATTATCATCCCGATGACGAGTCTGGATCGCTGCGAACCGAGCTCATCTCTCTGAAGTCTCCGATTGTACTTCATATGCTAGACAGGCGAATGGGCGGCAAAGGTCATCAAATTTTGAAAGTGGTGAACAAAGTTCTAGTCTCGGCGTTATCTGGCGAGCTTCCGCTGGGCTTGTCGACACACCACTTTCTGAAAGTATGCAGGAAAGTTTGTGGCAACATCAAGGAGTCCGGCGCACAACAATTTTCCCCAGACGCCTTGCGGGCGTTCGCAAATCAATGGATCTATTCTTCGGGAGTGCCTCGCTTTGGGTTCTCATACCGATTCAGTCGGAGAAAAATGATCGTGGAAATACTTTTCAAACAGGAAAACACGAACGCGGGTCATCCTGGTGCAGCACCTTTGTTTAACGGTCCCCTCACAATTCGCATTCACGAGCCAAGTGGAACTTTTGATACTGAGGTGATGTTGAGCGATGCAGAGCAACGGCTTGAGATTCAGTACCATTCAAAATACAAGCGTGTGCGAAGAGCGTTTGGAGATAGGGTTCGTGGTGGACGGGGCTCGAGAGGAGGACGTGGTGGAAGAGGGAAGGGGAAAGTTGGAGGCGGTAAAGATGGAGGGTCCAGTGGACTTAATTTTGGTGAAGATGACGACGAGGAAGATGATGATGACGATGGAGGACCGGAAGAAGGAGGGAATACAGGTGGCGCGCGAGGAGACGACCGAGGAGCACAGGAGTCTGTTGACAGGTATGCACTTTGATAAAAGCCTCGATGATCAAACTCGGTAACTTTGGGACATTTTTCAGGCTCACTTTTGAGTGGATTCGGCTTGACCCAGACAATGACTGGCTTTGCGAGAAATCATTCGAACAAATGGATTTCATGTGGATGGCCCAACTGCAGAAAGACCGAGATGTTGTTGCACAGTACGAAGTGAGTTGAATTTGTGACTTTTCTGGATTTGAACGTCCAGGGGTGCTCAACTGTAATGCAGGCTGTCCAAGCGCTATACAGAATGCCAACCGTATCATCTGCAAACGCATTGTACTCGATAATGACCGACCCCAAAACTTACTTCCGAATTCGATGTGATGCTGCTCATGCGCTCGTTAGTGTAAGTTTGTCAAATCACGTCACGATGGATCACATTAATCTATTTCCATTCACAGTGTGCGACAGAGTCCTTAAACTGGATTGGACTCAACTTGTTGCTCAGGGCATATCATGACCGTCATCTGGATCTGCCAGCTCTGCGACCTCCACCGCTTATGAATGCACTGTCATCATTTAGCTCTACACTGTCATCTATATTTTCTTCAACCGGAATCCCGTCAGTCCCCTCACTGTTTGGTGGCGCCAGACCCCTAGGACTTCCGCTACAACAAGACTCTGCACTGCAAGAGTTTCCGGGTGGAAAGCTTGACGTAACCTCTCCAATGAGTTGGTGCATGCCCAAACCCAACCAGTTTGAATCATTTCAAGAGTACTTTGTTCAAAAGGTTTGCAAGCTGCTGTTCGACTTTGTTAAAAGAGTTGACCAGTTCGCAGGCAATTGCAGGTGCGATTGCGACAGTACGCGACTCTGAGGGCTTAACCCCGACAATGATTCGACGATTTGTGCTTGACCTTCTGAAATTTAATGACAATGAAGGCAACGCAGTAGGATTAAGTTCGTTTACTTTGATTTCGTTCTGACACCTTGCCTTGTCAGTATTCGGATTGCTTCTTTGTTAGCGAGCTTATCTTGCGGCTTGGATCTTGCTTTTTGCCGAGTTACCTTATTCCGTCCCTAGTAAAAGCGCCAAGACCAGTTCTGCTGAAGGGAAGTGCGGTTTCTGGTCCTGGCGGCAATGGCCCTTCGGGTGCAAACGGGATACTTTCCGCAGGCTCAAATCAAGGTTAGTGCTGGCAGATTCTTTGTTTGGGCTTCTCACTCATACAAAAACAGCAAAAGATCAGTCAGAAATAGTTGATTTAAACCTGGACTTCTTGGAGGAACCGTCTAGTGCACCTTCCACTAGTAGAGAAGAGTCAAGGATACGAGGAGCCACATCTCTTTCTGGTTCGATTGAGCATGGAGCAACGACTGAGGGCTTGGGATATTACTTGCCGGTTCGAACGTACTTCGGTACAGAGCGAGACCTTGAACTTTTCCGTCTTGCCATCAAGGCAGTGGAACGTCAGATGAACAGAGACCTGATCATGCCTTCGTATCACAATGTGCTCACTGCTTCTGGACTTCAGGTTGGTTACGGGTTGTGAAGATTTTAAATTTGATTATTTTATAACGATTGTACCCAGGTGTTATTGCGCTGGAGCTTAGCTGGGTTAATTCCAATTGATTTCCCAGTATTTCTTTTACACTCAAGGTAGGATGAATTAAAAGCTCTTTAGCTCACTTGAGTAATTTTATTATCATTTTTGTAGATATGGCTCGTTCCTTCACATTCGGCTCGCCGCATTCGATGCATTGATTGTTCTTGGACTGCTGAAGCGTGAGATTCTTCTTTACCTTGTTGGGGTGATTCGAGAAGACCCGTGCTCGTACGTGCGGTATTACGTCGCTCGGAGCCTCTCAGCCATTCTTATTGTCGCAATGCACTCTGGTCCCGCGACCGCAGCAGCAGCCATTGGTGCTCCTGTAGATAGCCAAAGTCTGAGACACACTGAGGGGGCTGATGCCGCTCAAAAGTCTTCTTCCATCGATGCAGGGGGTATCGGGAATCCGAGTGGGTGGTCAGATGTTAAGAAATCCCTAGGGGCAATGCCGCAAGTCAAAGCAGCGCTGTGGGATCTACTTAAGTAAGAAACACTTTGTCCGCTGTAACCGTTTCTTACATCTTCGCATTAGTTCTCGTTACACTGCATATGACCACCGATTGAGGATCCATGTGCTCCAAATATGTGACATCCTGCATGATCATCCAGTCGAGAAGACGTCGGTTCCAAAACTGAGGTTCAAAATGTCGATATCACGCAGAGCGATGGAACGAGAAGAAGAGGTTCGATTTAACAGTCCTGCGTTCTTAAAATGCCATTCAATCTTTGAGATTTTACAGAGCTCGGCCAGCGAAGACGAGGGAACCACAAAATCAGGAAAAGTTGTCGTTCTAGAGCCAGCGAAAGTTCAACCAACAAAAGCCCAACCAGCAAAATCAAAATCTTCAAAATCGGCAAAGAAAGGAATCGATTACGACAGCCCAGCTATGCAGCAGACACTTTCGTCCCGTCCTATCAACCCCAAGTTCGTTGCGCTCGGAAATGAGCTTCTCAACCGCCTACGTAATCATGGTGCAGCTGCACGATTCATGGTTCCCGTTGACGAATTGCAAGCGCCAAACTACTACAAGATGATTAAGAAGCCGATGGATCTGATGACCATGGGGAAAAAGCTGGCCGCTGGATCGTACGGAAACGAGCTCCCAGCTTTGATCGCTGACGTTCGGCGAATCTTCTCAAACTGCTTCGCGTACAACGAAGATGACAGCCTGGTATACAATCAAGGGAAGCGACTTCAGTCATATTTTGAAGAGGAGATCTTACCGATGGTGCAGAGTGGGCTAGGGGAGGCAGGAGTGACGAGCACAACGGCGCCGAAGTTGGTGCTCAAAACTGGAAGCAAGGTGCAGAATGCCGACGCAGGTGGAGTGAAAAAGGCGGTCGATGTGGCCTCAGATGTGGTGATGGTGCAGCAGCCCTCGTCGTCGGATACTCCAAATGATTCCAACATTCCAGTTGATGTTGATGCTGGCACGGGACCAGAGCCAGCGATACAGCCTACGACACAGCCTGCGACACACGTCGAGATAAACGCTGGCAGGCTTCCATCAGCGAACACATCAGGTGGTGGAGCCGTTCCGGATTCTCCAGCGAAGACTAAGAGCAAAGATCAAGACAAACAACAAAAGGCTAAGGAGAAGCGTCCGAAGGCTGTCTCTTCGCCGTCGGTTAGCAAGCCCGAAACAAGTGAGCCAAAGGTTGAAGTTCAAACGGGTAACTTGGCCCCGAACGATGCGAAGAACTGCAAGCGTATTTTGAAGGAGATTATGAAGCATCCGAGTGCACGCTGGTTCATCGTTCCGGTAAATATATCCCTCCACATTGAAAGTCTTGGCTCATTTCCGGTCCACCAGGTCGATCCAGTTGCACTTGGGATTCCGACTTACCTTTCGATCATCAAGAACCCAATGGATTTATCCACGGTCAAAAGCAAACTCGACAAAGGCAGTTATTCAAATCCTTCCGAGTTCGAGAGCGACATGCGGCTCATTTTCAATAACGCGATGACATTCAATCCACCACTCACCAAGGTTCACATTGATGCCAAAGTGGTTCTCGGTGCGTTCGAGAGCCAACTTACTGGTGCTCCTTCGAAGATTTCCACTAGCACAAGCATACCCCAGCAGGCTCCGACTGTCATCACAGGACTCAGCTCGGGGGACAAAAAGCGATGCGAGAGGGTTTTGAAGGCAGTAATGGCGCAACCATGTGCGCTGCACTTCCTTGCTCCGGTGGACACGAACATGTTTCCGGAGTACAGAAAGCTCGTCGAGGCGCCTATGGATCTTGGGACCATGCTTGCCAAAGTGCAGTCAGATGCATACACGGCCGTCGATGGGCTGGTGGAGGACGTCAAGCTGATGATCAAGAACTGTTACACATTCAATCTGGCGGGCACATGGATATGCAACCAAGCGGATGAGGTCGGACAAGCGTTCAACAAGGAGTGGGGATCGCGGGCGATCCCACCTGGAACTGAGCTGGTCGCCATGGACACAAACAAGAAGGACTCAATTGGGTCGCGGGCTAGCAGCGCTGCTGTGCCTCTGAAAGAAGCGGCGGACGGGAAGAAGGCAAAGAAGGTGCTTCAGAAGGTTCAGAAACATAAGGCTTCATCGCCATTCCTGCAACCAGTAGATCCGATTGCGCTTGGAATACCAACGTATTTCCAGATCATTAAGCGACCGATGGATCTGAGCACAGTTGATAAGAAGTTTGAGGATGGGACGTATAAGACCCTGGACGAGATGGTGGCGGACTTCCGGTTGATGTTTGACAATTGCTACCTGTTCAATGCCGACCCACGTAAGTCCGCCGCAACGTTTACATGGCTGACTGTTTGTTGATATCATTTATTTTCAGTTTCTCCTGTGCACGTCTTAGGACGACAACTGGAATCAGTGTTTGAGAAGGAATGGATCGCTCAAAGCTTACCGCTTAAAGAGCGGTCGGGGTCGATCGGACCATCGAGCTCACAACGTGCGGGTAAGCCGACGAGGGCACGGATCAGTGGCGTTGATCGGGCCAGGGTAAATGCCATGCTCGAGAAGCTACGAACACACCCAGACGCACTCTACTTCCTTGAGCCCGTTGACGACACGATTTTGCCGGACTATAGAATAAAAATCAAGAACCCGATCGATTTGCGGACCATGCAAACCAAAGTGGACGGTGGCGACGGGAAGAGCATTCAGGGATATTCGAACATCCCAGAGTTTGAGGCGGACATGAAGCTCCTGTTTTCGAATTGCTACAGCTACAACGCCAAGCATTCGCAAGGGTACATGTGCGGCGCCAGTCTGGAAAAGTTCTTCAAAAAGGAGTGGGGATCAACGGTGACGGCAGCGACGGGATCGCCGGCGGGAAGCGAGAAGAGCGGGAAGTTGAAGCTTTCGCTCGGAGGACCCGGGAAGCCTGTCAAGGCGGACAGTCCGCTCACCCCGCGTCTCAAAGGTTCAAGTAGCACACCGACACTGGAGAAGGGAAGCGGAACGCCGATACGGATAAAGTTGGGCATCAAAAGCAGTGGAAGCGATGTGGGTAGCAGGGGCAGCAGCGCTAGCAAAAGCAAAGGGTCGACAGCAAAACGAGACGGAAAGGTTTCCTCTGGAAGCAAAGGAGGATCTGCAACGGCTTCGCCGTCAATGTCTGTTTCTGTACGGGAGCCTGTTGTGCAAGCACGGTGTATTGAGGCACTCCAAAAGCTGATCGAGCACCCATTCTCAGCGCCATTTTTGCAGCCAGTTCCTAGGGAGACCCCAGGGTATCACGCGCTCATCAAGAAGCCGATGGACCTTGGTACCATCATGAAGAAACTGCGTGCGGGCGGATACAAGAACGCGGACGACGTTTTTGCGGACGTTGAACTTGTATGGAAGAATTGCCAGACTTATAACGCTGAGGTATTGGAGTAGTTACAAATATTTGTACATGAGGACTAATGAATTCGGTTGAAGGGATCGGAGTATTATGTTCGCTCGCAGACGCTGGACCGATTCTTCAGGCAAGGTTGGTCGGAGGCCCTGGATTCGGGAACGGATGGGCATGAGGGAAAGAGCACACCGGGCGGTGGTGCTGGTGTAGTTGATGGTGGATCGAGCAGTGTAGCTGCACCGACAGCAGCGAGCGATGGTGATGATGGAATTGATGATGATGGTGATGGATCGTCCGAGGCATCAGTTCATTCTGATAATGAGGACTGAAGATTCGATATGACTGATAGATCATAATCTGCACTTTTAATAGTCATATGAACAGCTCCATCCATAAAAGAAAACTTGATGTGTTGCTATGCAGCTTGGCAAGCTTTGGTTAGTACCAGCTCTTCGTATATTAGACTCAGTTCACACTTGCAAAAACGCATCGACATTGATATACCGATTCACATAAAACACCCCTTTGTTAAAAATTTGGAATCAGATGAGTGATGAGGGGAACTTATGATACAGAAAATGCTTATCACTGCAATTTCTCCCGCTTTTACTCCTTTGAGTCTGGTTTCATCGACGCGGAGAGAAGACAGAATCAACCACTGAAGCAGAGCTTGTTGTACTCTTTATTCCTCTTGATCTCAAAGATCAGCAGCACCTGCGCAGTTATGATACTGTCCTCTTTGGTCGCAACCATGACTGATCAAATCTCTTCTTGTTGAAGAAGTGAGGAGATGCACGTTCAATCTCCTTCTGAGCAGTGTCGCCCGCAGGAATGTTCTCATCACAGGTGAGGACAATTCCGTTGTAAACATAAATGATCTGATCAACTCTCTTTAGTACGAAAAACAACGGTTGAATGGATCAATAGCGCATTGTCAAACTTGGTATCGGATCCGCGCTGGGAGACCGCACTTGTATTCATTATGTCAGTAGTACATGAACTCACCTCACTGAGGCGCTATAAAAAGTTAACTTCGCCGAAATGTCTTCAAGAAGGGGAACATCTACAATTACAATTCCCACTGACTATAACCAAAGGTTCAAGGCTTTCTTGGCTAATCAAAGGTTGAAGAGGAAGGCACCGATGAATTGATCTCAGTATCCATGCCAGCGAAAAACAAGTTCAGATCACCCATCACTGCTGTTGGTGCTAAGATCAAGTTTGGATCAATGGGCAGTTGGGCTTTGCCTTTTCACAGGCAATCTGATCAAGGATGAGCTCGGTCTGTGAGTATGCACTTCAGTTTGAGGAACACGGGATGATGGCTGGATCCTCGAATACGCCGGCAATCGCTCGGCAAAAGAAGGTCAAGACCGCGTTGTCCAGAATTGATGTTTGTAAAGGTTTTAAATCCGCGAAAGTGACCATAAAAGATCATATTTGGAGCTGGTTGGAGCTGACCTGATTCACAATTCAGCTGTTGGCCCATCTTCAACATCCCAGAAAACTCAGGCTTAGAAAAGGCTTTCGACATGCAATAAGAGAAACGTGACAACAGGTTTTTGGCTTCGTCGGTCAGCTGTGTCAGCCAAGCGACAAACGAGCGGTCCGGTATATAATCAATCGACTGTGGCCTGCCAACTTGACATGAAGCCGACGATGTTTCATTCAACGAAGGGTCCGGTGTCCAGTCTGCTGTTCCGGAAATGTCATCCATAAATTGTGTCCCGCTGCATGCAGATGAAGGCGACAGGTCCAATGTTGGATCTGATGTAGGATTCAGATAAGTGGATTGGGGCTCGCATCCTATCAAAGGAATGAAAGACTTCTTCAGTTATCTATTTTTTTGGATGCACTCGGTAAGACGACAATGCTCTTCCAAATTATTTAACCACGAAAATAGATAGCACCCTCCATGTTGCCGTCGAGTTATTTGACTCTATCGGGTCAGCCCTGTCCACAATGCAATGGGACGGTTTGGGTATGGAGAAACACAAATGCTTGATGCCGTATGTTTATCCAATAATGTTTATAGAGTGCAGTGTGCTCACCTTTAAAAGCTCATACTAAAAGTTGATTACACTTTGTTGTCGGAACAGCTGATAACAAGGCAGAAGCAAGTCTACTCAAGAGCAATAATGAATAACTGCCGGCTCCCGTTATTTGGTGCACGGGTTTACCAAGGAAAAAACTGAAATATCCTATCAAATGTCTATTCTAAACAGTCAAGTATTACAGAATACTGCAAGGCATCCCACAACATCGTACTTCTTCCTCATCAACCACGATCCTCCCCATACCGGCCATCGCAGCGCCACGTCCAGCCTGCAACTTCTTACGCCGCTTCTCCAAAAGCTCTGCTCCAACAACGGACAGCTCCTTACGATTCGGAGGCGCAGGCGCAGGGTTGTTGCTCGTAGTTCCCAGATCCCTGTTTGGAGCTTCTTCATTGACTGGTTTTCGACGGATCAAGATCGTGTGCTCGGCTTCAGGGGGATACAGATACATAGATGCCAAGTCCTCCTCGTTCCGCTTCTTAACCTTTTCAACCGACTTTCTCAGTTCTTCATCGTCCTCGTTCCCGCTGAGTGAATGCCGACTCCGCGAGCGGCTTTTGGAACGGCTCTTCGAGTACGAGCCATTAGCTTCGGCCACACTCTTTCTGGCTCGTGCTTCCGATTCGAGGGTGTCAAGCTCAGCCTCGGCCACTTCGATCCGTTTTAATAGGTGAACACAGCAAGGGCAACGCCAGTACAGCCGTTGCTGTTCCATATCGATGCGCCAATCGCTCGGACACTCGGATGTCTCATTCTCATCTCCTCCAGTTCCGTTGCTTAGGTTGGGCCTGTAGTTCTCCAAATCGTCGCTGGTCCATATTTCAATAGCTTCGAGCGTTGGGAATTGAATCCGGGGAAGATAAACCTCCACCTCCAGTTTGTTCACTTGTTCCTTAAGTTTGGTAAGCTTCGACCGCGTGTCCTCCAAAGTCGCAGTCGATTTTCTTCTGGTAGATTTACTTCGTTTCGGCTTTTCGTTCACTTCTAACTCGGCGGGGGTGAGGACACTCGAACTCAAGATTTTCTCTGCACCGGTACCGTTGATCTTGGGAGCCTTTAAAGATATCGTGTTTGAAACTTCGTCAGAGCTCGGCCACCCAAAACGGATCAGAGTGGCCTCACGGAGGTATTCCTCTGCAAGAAACGCCGAAATGCCGTCTGGAGTGGGATGCCGGAAAGTGAAAACAAACAGTCCACGCAGCATGTCAAATGAACATTGGATGGGCTCGCCTGGTGTGAGAATCGGATATGGTCTGATCAGAGCGGACAGGGCTCTCCCTCCTGCATCCAAATCTTCCGGTATCGTCCGTGGCGAAGACGTCGGCCCGATCACCGTAGCCACTGGCGTTATTAGATCGGTGGTGGGTGGGGATCGAATGGTTTGTGCGTATGATTTGTCGGTTGATCTCATCTCATAGGGATCGTTTGTTAATTCTTCCATATCTCCATCATCGACCTTCCGTGCACTTCCACGCCTTCGCATCACACCCGACTCGTTATCAACCTCTTCCATTTTACTCAGCATAGTTTCGTCTTTCAATAAAGGGGAAGTTGACTTCTTCATTTCCTCTTCAGAACTTGGAACTGGTCTGGTCCAAATACTCAAGTCTTCGCCATTCCAGCCATCACCCCATGCATGTGTATTATCTGGGCAATAATTCCAGATCGTTGAGTGCAGAAGGTTCGTTTCGACAGCATACATATTTGCATCCATTGCCTTAATTTGCATTGAATAGTCGCCGGTCTTGTATGCATACTTGTTGCTCATGTCGAATGGAATTCCAAACTCGCCCATAATGCAAGGATATTCTCCTAAGTAACGGTTATCAGCTAACAAATAATCAGAGGCTAAGCTTCGTACCAAATAATTCCAATCCTTCGTTCCTTATAACGTCCAACTGTTCTCTGAATGATTGTCGGATGGCCCGCTCTCCCCATTTAAGCGCACCGACTTCGTGGAAGTATGC
This sequence comes from Cladochytrium replicatum, assembly GCA_025526935.1. Lineage (NCBI taxonomy): Eukaryota > Fungi > Chytridiomycota > Chytridiomycetes > Cladochytriales > Cladochytriaceae > Cladochytrium > Cladochytrium replicatum. The sequence goes on along the minus strand of JAHLKD010000039.1, from coordinate 259,214 downwards.
GTTTCGGAGCACGCCAATTAGGTCCGGGCTGACCCAATCGTTGAAAGTTTTGGTTACGAGGGTAAATCCGTCGTACCAATGCGGTGCGAATACAATTCGGTCCACAGGGTCACCATCCTCTGGTATCCATTTAGGGGGTAGGTGAAAAGGTGAAGGTTCGACAAAAAGCATGGCCGTAGTGTGAATAGCTCTGACGACGTTCTCAAATTCTCGCACAAACGGTCGCCAAAAATCCCGCGCAAACTCCATGGGCTGGTGAGTCACAGGGTGGAAGTGGAAGTAGTCTGGTTTCAAGAGCTGGCGCGTTGCTTTGTCCCAAACTTTATGTTGTGCCCAAATACATTGTCGGCTGTTGGACCAGGCTCTGATGCCCTGTGGATCAATTGTTCTCTTTCCAACGTATTGCGGCCCGAGGTTCGTCAGCACATAATAACTGACGTCACACGCGATTCCCTCTCCAAGCATCATTGCTTGGAACGCAGTTGGAGCAAAGCCATTCTTCACCTCATCTTGTCCTCCATTTTTTGCAAGATTGCGCTTTCCGATCCAAGATCCCATTGGCTCATTAAACGTATCGTATCCCAGTACAACGGAATCGGGCAAACCTGGAGTAGAGACAACTCTTGTGATGAGCGCAGCAAATGCTTTCATGAAGTGGGATTGCAGGTACTCTTGTATGGGAATCCCATCCACTTTGAGCAAAGGTGCAAAAGTGTCTCCACCAAAAAACAGTATGTACATCGTTCCAGCAGCAAGCTTCCACACATTCGTGTTCCAAATCATGCGCGGGTACTTTGCTGGCTCCGAAGACGTATTGTGAACGATAGCTGCACCAGTCTGCATGAAATGCGACGGATCCAGGCCCGCAACTTCGAAAGTCCATCCCGGAGCACCAGAGCCACCAGAAAATCGGGACCACTGGGACACAAGTCATAAGCCCACCATTAATCATGGAATCTTTCTCACCCACCATGTCTTGGTGTGGGTCAATATAGCACCTAAACCCGTGCTCCTTTGCTTTCAAGAGAACTTTTATCACGTAGTCCAGGTATTCCTCGTCGTATACCCCTCTGTGACGTAATCAATCAGAACAATCGACATGCCACATACTTGGTGGGTAAAACTCACGGTCCTGCGTGTTCGATTGCCTCCCATGCAACGTTGAACCGTAGGAACGTGAAGCCCCAGTGTCGAAGTCGCAAGAAGTGTTCGTCCGCTTCTTCGAGTGGAAAGGGTCGGTTTACGAAACTGACGTCTCTGTGATTGAAAAAATCCCTCGACTCATGTGAAGGAGTGTAAGGGTTATATGGCAGCTTCGAGTTTCCCGACAAGTTGACTCCGCGTAGCCAGACGGAGCGACCCGATTCGTCGGTGAAATAGCGGCCTTCGATTTGAAGAAAGCCCGTGCCGCATAGCGACACAACCAGGGGATTCCCATCGTCCGCTGCAACGATGCGCTCCTTCCTCCGCTTTGCACGCACGGGCAGCTCGACGGACTCTGGTTCCGCGGGGGGCATTCGGAGGTTTGCGGTGGAGAGAATGGCTGTGGCTTGTCCACAGTTATAAATGCACCGAGGTTCAAGGTTGGGATGGCGAACCGTTGGTTGCGAGTTGCTAATGGCAAGTCTCTATCCGAGTTTTCAACCTCTGGTCAGATTATTGGACCCACCTTAACAGCCGCATATGACTATGTGCGAAAAGCATTCGGCAACTTCTCGTCGTCAACCATTCTTCGCTGCGGAACTTACTGGAAGTCCGAAAAAGAAGCCTGTGAAGCAGGAATGATTTAACTATCTGAATGCGGAAAAGAAGCAAGATCGATGTATGAAAGCTGAAACCCCTTGTTCATTTATTTGTGTGTTCGTTCACCACTTCGCTCAGACAAAACAATAAAGCGAGCTAATGCACCAAAGGAGAACAAAATTTGTCCAACGAGCAAATCATTTCTAAAATCGTTTGCCTCGTGGCTAATGAACTGGGCACATGATTACGAAAACGATGTCGAATCGATTGCAATTTCGTTTTATGTGTGTTTCCAAATAGGCAAGCTTGAAGATGCAGCAGACCCAGCCATGAGATTTCAAAGCGCTCCGAGCCGGAATTAACCAAAACCAACAGGAGACCAAGAGGGCGAAAGAGGCCAAGAGAGAGAATACCCTTATCAAACTGTTACCGTGGACCTATGTACGCAATTCTCAGGGCTTGAGTGGATCGTGAAAAGGCTCAAGCCGGAGAATGGAGTTTGGCCGCCTAACGGACCTTTCGGGCCTTTCGCGATACTGGTCTAAAATGACAGCTAAGGAAATTATCTGGATCAGAGAGTATCTCATCAACTGTGCATACAGTCTTACGATTACCTCGTACGATCCTCAATGGACTGATCACTCTCTATGAAGACAACACTGCTGGGGTTTCCCAAATTAGACCAGGTTACTTCCGCGCTGATCTTAACATCCGTACAGATTGGAAGTCTTAGCCACTCCCCCATCATGACGGTACCAAACTATGAATCTATGTGTCACCAGAATCACCTCTTCTTAGAACGTGGTTTACCCTCACCAAAACGCTTGGCCGTGTCCAGTTCTCCAAACATTGCGACTCCCTCGGTCTCCGATCTCTCGCAGATATTCGTTCTATGCCATTGTTGCAAGGGTGAGCTTCTTCTATGCGCTAACGATCACGAGTTAGCCAGCAATGCTTGGTTTGACGGGGAGAGAGGTGTCATTCATCTTATTCTAGTGCTGTGCTTTGGTTCTTTCGTGGCAAAAGAATCTTATCGTTTTCCATTTCTTTCCGCTCTATGTTTCTTCATTGCTGATATACTTCTTAGGTCAATATGCTTGTTTTTTTCGCTTCCCTACATTTATTCAGACTGAGGGGAAGTGTCAAACGTGAACTCTTCTGGAATGTTCCCCTGTAAACCAAGTACACATAACCACGTTCCTACACATACAGCAAGCAGCAGAGATTGAGAATCAATGACGAGGTGATTGCGGGTGATCTGGACCCTGAGTTGCAGAACGTCAACTACTTTGAAGATATATTTGTGTTAAAATCATGCGCAAGGAAGCGAGAGTTCCTTGCTTTGACTTCTTCGATCCAGCTTTGTACATTCGTCCTATCATTCAATAGCTTGTGATCACTCCGCGCAGCCTCTGTTCTTAGTCTTGTGGGATCTGAAATGTTTGTTTAGGCAATGTACGATTAACACAAGCCAAATCTCTAACCGACAGATAATAAGAACATCTGCGATCTTGTAAATGCTCTCATCAACAGCTCCCGTCCTTGCTCTGAGCACGCTTCCCCAATTTTCTGGTGTTCTCTCTGTCTCTGTGGAGTTTCTCCGAATGCCCACTCAGCAAACCGCATCAACGCATCCACATGCTCTTCGACTCCTATCGGATTCGCAACCCGCACCACAAATGAACCTTCGGGATCGCATGGGTAAACAGTCGCTTTTGTCCAGCATGGTGATATTGATACACGTTGTCCGTCAACGAAATCACCGGTAAGCGTGCGGTCGGAATAGGCGATGAAGCTACCCAGAGAAGGAACATCGACAATTCTACTTATGATTTTCCTGGGAGGTATTGGGATGGCTGCAATTCCAGATTTGCCAGGCAGGTCCGTTGATGGAAGGAGGGCATCTGTGCTGCGCTGATACAGACGAAGACAATCTTCAATTATCCTTCTCAATGGGTACCTACACAACAATCAGTATGATTCTTAGTGTCGGAGAAACAACAAATACCTTTCGGATGTTCGTGGATGAGAGATTAAAGAAGGGAAATCGCTCACAAGAAACATATTGTCATCTAGTTCTCCATCGAACACCACTCGTGCAAACTGAGCGCTTTCCATGAGTTGTATAGTTGTCCCATCCTCGATCATTCGTGCCTCCACAATGTCCTCCTTCATGTGAACTCGAAACAGAGTATTCTTTGTGCACATGAGATAGATACGTTTGGTGGGTGCTTCCGTTGGGTGGAAAAGTGCATTCGCGGTGGCGGACGGTGCGGTGATGTCTGTGCTTTGCTGAGGGATGGAAGTTGAGACATACATCTGGCTATTCTCTATAGCCTGTCGCGCAAGGCTAGGCGTTGGGGAATTAACTAATGGAGACCTAGTGAGAATCCTTTACATTTCGTTCTGCAAAGAGATCGTACCGTTTGCCATGGTACATGCTAACCACGCAGGGTACTCAAGCCAGGAAGGCAAGTTCTTTACAGAATACTGTTGCGTAATCCATAAGTAAGAGTACTTTCCACCTTTACGTGTCACAGGCAATGCCCGATGTTCAGCAATAACTTTAGAAATTCGCCGTTGTTGGTCATGGACGAGAACAGGATAGCGGACTGTTATCTCCAGAGTCCTTATCAACAGTCTCACTTCGATCCTCTGTCCATCCACGGTAGAAACATGAATGGATGGCTCGGGTTCATCCGACCAGAACTGCTCGGCGATCTGCAAAACTGATGGTGGTGGCCATCGAGCTTGCAGAATCTTCACATTGGTCTAGCTTTAGAATTAGATCATTTCTTTCGGGTCGAAGTCTAGACAAACCTGAACAACATCCCAAAGAATAGACGATTCATCTAGGAGTTCTGCATCCACAAATGGGCACGGATCAGATGTCCCTGAGCTTTGACTTTGAACGAAGCGATTTCGCAGAGATAGTGCCGTCTTTACACGGTCGCCCCAGGTCGATGTGCACCCAGCTACACCAGTGAGATGGTGTTCCCAAAGTGGAGTTTGCGACAATCCGAATTTCCCTGGTGGAAGACCGATTTCCAACGCCGTTCTTACACCGGATGGAGATAAATGCACCGCTGGAGCAGCATCCACCCCGCATGCCTTCCGCGCATACAGTCTGCACGAGCTGTCCTCGAACAGCTCGAACACGTCGGTGTCCAACAGAGCCGAACTGAGCATTGGTGGCTTAGTGATGGTGATAAAGTTTATGATTTATGATTTATTGATTTGTTTTGATGGACGGACCTGCTAAAGCTGTGGGTGCTCCGAAGGTGAGATGGGATGCATAGCTTAGCGCAATTTAATCACAAGCTCAATTAGCGTAGCAGACTGGTTCTCCTTCTCCTGCTTCCGGTCTTCGTCATACTTTCCTTTCTCGTGTGGAGCATAGGGAGCTTGAACAAAACATCATCTGAACCCATCCAAACATCTTCGAACTCAACCAACCCTGACATAATAACCCGTCATAACGAAGGTCCTCCCTTATCCCTCATAGTTGTCATACAGATATTCAGTCTTTGCATCATTGTTTTGTTCGGCGTCTCCGGAGGTCTCTTTGCCGAGCGCTTCGATCAACCCCCAATGCTGGGAATGCTTTTGTCGGGAGTGGCCGTCCGCAACCTCCTCGGAGGGATCACTGTGCCTGTACCTCATTCATGGTCGTCCAAAATTTGGGCAGTCGCACTATCGAGTGTGCTAGCGCGTGCTGGCCTTGCGATCAGAAAGGACACAGTCACCTCGCGCGGGTGGCAGGTGCTTCTTTTTGGGAGTTTACCGGTTATCTTTGAAGCAGCATTCCTGGGCAATCTCACCGCTTATACATTCAGCATGCCCTCGGAATGGGCAGCAACATTAGCTTTCGGCGTCGCATCTATATCTCCCGGTGTCGTAGTGCCCCTCCTGTTGAATCTATTGGAAGACAATTCATGGAGAGGTTCCCGTCTTCCCAATGTGCTATTAGCAGCCAGTGGTCTTGATGTCCTTGTGGCGACGTCGGGCTTCGGGGTGGCCCTCGCCGCTATTTTTGGACATAAACATGAATCTGGATCGCTTGCTGAAACCTCGAGACACAGAAATCCCCAGAGTTCTGGTAACGCAGATCAGGCAACTCATGTTGTTGTAGATCAGCATTCGTTCTGGGCTCGTGGATTGGAAGAGGTTGGCGGTGGCCTACTCGTCGGTTTTCTTTTGGGTTGTCTTGCTCTCTTGATCCACAAATATTCTGTTTCCCACCAAACTCGGTCAGATGAAATCATTACCCGATCCAACCATACAAACGACGAAGTTCATGAAAACACCGACCTTCCGGCTTCTATCTCCGCCCCAGCTTTTCTCTTCCTCTTTTCTCTCACAGCTGTAACGACGGCCGCAATCAAGTCTTCTGGCTTTCCTGGCGCAGCGACCAGCAGTGTAATAGTCGCATACTGCATTATTACAAATTCCTGGGACGAAACGAGCGTCGCAACCGCGAATCGGGTTTTAAAAGTAGTCTGGAAATGGGCGGAACCGTTCCTGTTTACCCTGATCGGTGCAACTATCGCGTTCAACGAGTTTCCCGTATGGTTACTGTGCAAAGCGATGGTCGTGGTTCTCTCATCAGTCGTGGTACGTGCATTCGTAACTTTTGCAGTGGCACATATGGCTGGCTTGCCTTGGAAAGAATGCGTTTTCGTCAGCGGAACATGGTGCGGGAAAGCAAGTGTTCAGGAAAGTGTTGCAGCGTGATTATTTGATTGCGGGACATAATCTATTTTCCCCAAAACAGGCTGCACTCAGTTTTGCAACAATTGAGTATGTTCATCGCTACCACCTAGAGGGCACGATCGAAGATGGTTACTCAAAAATCGTGTTTGCTTGCATGCTCTCAGCTGTTATTATCGGTGGTCCGATTGCAGCAACGTGGGTAGGTCGGTTTGCTGGTTGGACAAGATGGGTGGAGGAACCAAACGTTCTTCCATCAGTTGTCAAGCACTTGGAGGAGGATTAGAATGAAATTAGAATGAATGTACTCGAATCATCTTTTTTTGGGTTTATAGAATATATTAAACTGAGCATCAGAGAATAAGAAGAGGTCCAATTTTGGTCGGCAAGAAGTATGAAATGGCCAAAAAGAAAGGAAAATGCTACTGCCAAGCTCGATGTTCCGATTCACCTAGATACATAGATATAATGTCGATCGCCCTTTTTACGCTGCTTTCTTCTTCTACTTTCATCAGACGAGCAATCCTTTCGGCACTCTTGGTGAACCGAGAATCTTCCAAAACAGTCGAAATTGCCGAGAACAACGAATCTTCATCAAAATTCTCGAGGGGAAACGGTGGAGGAGCAACGCCTTTGAAGTTCAAAAGGGTAGCCATGAACCACTGATCTGAGATATGGGGAATCACCACTGATGGAATCCCCGCTAAGCATGCTGTTTGTGTTGTTCCTGCACCCCCTTCGCAGGATTTGACGTTAAATGGAAGGATTTGGTGTTGTGTTTTTTGACTTAGCTCACCATGATGCACGGTGATGGAGCAGCGAGGAAATAGCCAAGTGTGAGGAACTGGGCCATCAATGACATAGACAGTTTTTGCGATTACGGCCTTCTCTAGCAATTCGAACCCCTTGGCCCGGGGGCCCGCCGATGAGCAACCGTGTTGTTTCCACGAGAAGTTAAAGATTGCACGAGCTGCAGTGCTACTTCCTCTGGTGGATCGGGATGCGTTTATACGGTTGATAACGTTGATCCAGGCAATGATATGCTCTTCTTCTTTTGAAGAATGGTCTGCGGAGCTGGGCTTCCCGAGAGACTGTAGTGAGCCATAACCGAAGTAAATTGGCTTCGGACCATTTTCTAGCCAGTCTGTCTAGAAAAGCCCTTTCAGATTTCTCTTGATTGAGGGGGTAATAATTTCGTACCAAGGACGTGGGAGGTTCCCATTCTTCATTCAACACAAAAGGTCCCGTCTGGAGAAAGTACTTTGATCTTTTCGTTCCGCTAAAGCAGACAAGATCAAAGCAAGAATAGGAATTGTCATCTATATTTACGTACATGTCCATTGGAACAGGAAGCAATGCTTCACTAAAGTTGGTGATTGTGAGAACCTGTCGAAACTGCCGACGATGGTCCATTATTCCGCGAAGGATGTCAGCGGGCGCGGTGAGCTGGAACGGGAGAAAGTTGCTTCTAAGTCCCAAAATATCCCGACGGTGTGTCTCGAGCGGCTCGCGGAATAGGTTGGCCGTCATAAACTCTTGTGCGTACCACTAATAAGTATATACAGATCACTGCGGTGAGTTACACATCACTCGTCCATTTTAATTCAATACCGAGAGCTTGTTTAGGGTCTTTGCATCTGGATCAAATCCAATTCCGGTCAGAGGTGCTCCATACTCACACGTTCTATGGGATGGTTGCTGGAGAATATATCCGTAGGGAATGGCATTGAGTTCGAGCTATAAAATCAGCACAAAATCAGCTCAATAAAGTTCGGAACTTAAATTTCATACGTAATCAGAAAGAGCCAGCGCAGCGTTCGAAAGAAACACCAAATCGACGGTGTTGGCTGGTTCGTTGAACGGTCCACAAATATCCTTGACCGTGCGAATCAGGAGCGAAACTAGCGGTTTAAACGCATCCATAACGTGCTGGACACCAGCTAAAGTTCCCGCATTGTCCGCGATGAGTTTGGCTGATGATGCAGGGTATCCTTCGTCTGTATCGAGAAGTAGATCGTCCTTTGTCGATTAACACAGTTAACTTTTTACGAGGTGACAACCTTGAGTGGTCTCACGATGCAATTGACATGCTCCAATTGTAGCCTTTTTAAAAGTGGTTTCCATCGATTCACTGTTGCGACACGAACTCTGTGGCCGAGTCGACGAAGGTTGGATCCAAGTACAATGCAAGGCATCACATCGCCCCGAGATCCGAATGCGTAAAACACAAAGCAGCGACTCTGCCTGTTGTGATTGATATCGCCCATTTCAAGATTCTGGCTCAAACATCGGGGATCATTGCTCATTTATGCAGGGGTGCACTGATTGAAGTCAGCTCATTTATTCCTGGCGCAGACACAACAAATTTGACATTGTGTAACCATGGTCAATTGGTCGCTCTATGCTTCAAAGCGGGTCCTGTTCACCGGATGTGCGACAGTAAGGATGCTTTGACGTCTATTCTTCTGATTGAGATAATTTATCCGGTCGCTGTTCAGGGTCTCGGCTCTTTCACCGCAAAGAAGATAGCCAGCAATATTGGAGCATCTGGACACATGCTGCTCGTGGACTTCAATGCACCCAAGCTCGAGGAATTACAACAAGAGTGCCTAAAACTTGGGAACCACACCAAAAACATCACATCTATCGCATTAGACCTGACCGGAACCCAAAATGCTCATCTTGCTGTGCAGACAGCTGTGGAGCGAATGGGAGGCATTGACATGGTCTTCATCAATCACATGGTATCTCATAGAAATTCGATTTCATAGTGTCGCTTTTTCGACTCACCATTATGAATCGAAGAGCCCCAACAACGGCGAAGGCTTTATCACGTTCCTTCAAGATGATATTGTTGCACGATCCTTCCAGCTCAATGTGACATCGGTCATCGCTCTCATCACGGCCGCCCTCCCGTACCTCTACAAGAGCGGAACAGACCGTGTTGACCCATCACGCATCGTTTACACCAGCAGCTTCTCCACTCAGGTCCGCTCACCATTCGTATCGATTTACGGATCATGCAAGAGCGCCATGGTATACTTCCTCTCTTCGCTTCGACAAGAAATGGAACTCGCCAGACGAGCCGCAAAGCGCTCGAAACCCGCAGTGAAGTTCACCATTATCCACTTCGGATCGATTGACACTGCGCAGTATAGACGACTAGAAACCGATAGCCCTGCATTTATGACTACAAAGGGTCAGCCGATTGCCTCTGAGGAAGAGGCTGGGATGTACTTAGCTGAAAAGGGCTTAAATGGCAAGTTCATTGAAGGTTCGTTGTCCCAGTAATTTGTTCCAGGTTGTTTTTAATCTTCCCTCCCGCGCTAGTGGGACCTCATTCGTTGACTCCCTTGCTTCGATTTATGCAATTCCTCTCTCGACTTGCCCCTGGCTTTGCCGCCTGGATAACTTTGAATGTGAGCACAGGAAATGAATAATTGAATCTTGAACCTTATGTTTTTAAATCTCCATAGTTCGCGGCGGTGAAGGATGGTCATTATGACGCACTTATTGGACGGTTGAACAAAGCGAGCGAACCATAAACCACGATAGCTTCACTATACTCGTCTTCAGCGTCATTAGAGCGCAATCATAGACTTGTTCCCTTCCGAAGTTTGTTTTTTGGACGGTCAAACTTATTCCTGACGAATAAAATTCCTGGCACGAAAGCTAAAATGCCGCTAAAATTTTCTAATTCTACCTTTTTGCCCATCAGCACAAGAGCACGTCAAAGCTCGTTCACCAATCATTTATTCTTGATGGTTAACTGGTCGCGGTACGTCCCAGAAAGGTTGTGTTTTAGGGATGTGCAGAGGTAGCTTATCTTAAGTCTGATTGACAAGACAATTGCACTTAACGCTTTCTCTGTCAGGGAATTGGCTTGGTTGAAGTGAAGCTGATTGCCCCCAATATCGGTCCATCGGGAGGTTTCAATGCATCCAAGCTGAAGAATTTACAAAGGTGTATCACAACATGGGCGGTTGAAAAGGTTCATACACGGTGGAACTGACATCCAGAGAGAATGCAAGACTAGCCGGCTGTTCGAACGGCATGTTCTCTTTTTCACTTCTGACTAAAATAATCGATTAGGAAATGCGGACAACACAAAAATCGCAATGAATAAAATCGGTATTAAACGGCGGGGTTGGGAGGCAGGATTGGATGCCGTTCGTATGGTCCTCTCATACACCGCTAATGACGATCTGGACAGATAAACATGTTTGTCCGGAAACCAAAAAAGCTGCGTTCTCAATTGGAAAGCTAAAAGTCGGTATGGTGACGTACGAAGATAGTGATGTGCCCACGAATAGGTATGTGGTTGAATATTTCCGACCATTTCGTAACAAGCTACCCCATTCAATCAGAAAATACTACACCGGACACAAAGCCGAATTCTGTGCAATTGGAGCGACAGCAGCTCCTCCAAAGTATTTGGGCGACAGTATCAACAGCACCGACTCCAGCTTTTGCAGTTATAATTATGAGCCTGTTTGGTCTCCCTTCGTATGGACTCAAGCAGTGTCCAACATCGTGCGAGCGGGCAACTTTTCCGATCGTCCCATGCTAGATGATGCTTTCAACAAAGAAATCGACCAGACGTGAATTCTCTCATTCAAAAAAACAGGTTTCATTTTGATGATGCGGGATGACTTTATTCCTTACGTCGACAACCGATATCATAGTGGAATGAAAGGAATCCCGTGTGGAAGAAGCAGAATCCCAATTGCTCAAGATCGAAAGCGGGATTCCAGTATGATGATTCTATCCCTGCTGTTTGGCAGTATGGTGCTCCAAGACTGAACCAAATGGAATCGGACTTCTCGACATTTGATCGATTTGTTACACTTCAGAATCTGGCGATCTGCAATCTCACAGGATGCTTACAAGCGAAGGTCCTTGCCCGGCTACGCACGACTCGTTTATTTAGTGTGAATGATATTATTCATAGCACCACTAGCGACAATGCGATGTCAAACATTTATCAAATGATCGTTGATTTATCGACAAGCTGTGGTTTATAGTGGGAAGACTATCCCAAGCCCACAGGCGGCTTCTGTGGACCTGCCTGTCGCAAACCCTGATACTCCTGACACTTCTATACCTGCGGAAGTGATGCCAAGTGTCACCAAGTCCAATCCCCGACGGGCCCTCTCCAGATTCCTCCATGGGAACAAGTAACAATGCACCTGTGATTACCACCAGCACGAATGATCTTTCCCCGGTCGCTCTTGGGAAAAGTTCCAACGCCGTGTATTTACAACGAGCGCGAATGATTCCGTTCCCTTTGCTTCTATCGATAAAGCGAATCCCGGGGACCAAAACCTTCGCTTATGCGCCTGGAGCTATATCGACAGATTCGGTCTCAATTTCCTCATTACTAAGGTAAATCAAATGCAGATCACCAGTAACCTACAAGTTACATCTTTTGCATTAAGGATGATAAAAGTAGCTTGATATTCCAATAGACTTCAACCAGCGAAGATAATACCACATTAATCGCTTATTCACCTGACAAAACTCTCAGAGCAACAACTGATTCTAATAGAAGGAGATTCGGAGCAATCATCTCGATTAAGTGAGGATGATGATGATGATGAAACATGCTCGGAGTCATTTCAAAGCGAAGAAACGTCAGCTCAAAGAACTGTGCTCATCAAATGGTCTTGGATATTCCACCACCACTTCAGTGAGATCCTAAGTGCGCGGACAACGGCACTACTACAACAAGCGATTCATTCTTCACACAGACAACGCAAAGTTCAGCGAATTCTAACGTTGGGGCTTCTTTCACAGCCGTCCTCTCTATTGATGCTGAAAGGGAGAATCAACCCTCTGAGATTGACAGCGAAGAAGCTGAAACTTCGACCACATCCGAACTTCTTGGACCATCTGAAGCAACATCCAGTGTGCACAACAGGCAACCGCAACATCTGAGGCGACCATAGTCGAATCGACTGCATTGCGCTGGTGGATGCTTCCACCAATTCTACATCTTAAATGGTAGAAACGACTCCGTTCCTGCAACAACCACAAGGGCTGCCACTGCCGAGTCGTCAACATCTGAGCGTGAAGCTGATGCTGCTTCGTGTGCGAGCCCAGGAAACGTACCCTACTGGAACCGCGATGAGTCCACTGCACGTGAAGCTGCATCTGAGACTAGCAATACTGAATCAGTCACCGAAACAAGCGAGGCAGGCGACGATTCCCGCAGTTGCGTACTGATGAATCTCCCGCTGGTAAAACAAGCACAGATCGAGTCACCTGCTCCGGAAACCACTCCTGCTCACAAGCACGAGAGGATCACAACAACTCTGACATTGAGTCTCCCGCGTAGGAAATCACTTCTGCTCAAGAGGTGCCTCCCTCAACCACAAAAGTCGAGTCGCCTGCTGCGGAAACCACTTCTGTTGTGGAGGTGGCTCCCACAACCTCCGAAGTTGAGTCTCCTGTTACTGCGACCACTTCCACACTCAATAGGTGGTTGCGGTTGCCGGAACCACTTCTGTCCACTGAGATTTGGTTCACACAACTTCCCAGAATGAATCTCCGGCTGCCGAAACAAGCCAGGCACCAGTTCATGTTGCGACAACACTCGTTTCAGAGGAGCCGGAATCATCCACCAGAAACGAAGAAGTTAGCACATCCTCTGCAGGAAAGCCGGTGACCTCCTTCGTCGAAAGCAGTGAGGGAACAAGCACAGCGACCGATTTCGAGGGATCGAACACAACTACAGGTGATAAAATGCTGGAGGAGGCTCTTCATCCGATATCGGTGACTTTGAGCCATTGCCGCCGATCGAACAAGAATGCCCATCCAATTGCACCACTACCCATTCACCTCCCAGCAACAACAATACAACGGCCTTTGCAGCCGTCGGAAGCGGTTTGGGTGCTGCGGGAGCAGTTGCGATGGCGCTTTTATGGAGGAACCGCACTGTTAGTGTACAGATGAAGGAGGCAGCAGCGGCAGAAGACATTATGGCAACTGCAAGAGCAAACCCGCTCTACGAAGCAGAGAACAACGTGGTTGATAACCCACGTTATGAGGCAGCGGAAGGATCATCAGGGGGAGGTGGTTAAGCAGAGTATAGCGGTTTTGATGACCCACTTCATGAGGCACCGTAAGGATCATCAGGAGGAGATGGTGGAGATGGCACAGTTCCAGAGTATGTCACATAGTGTTTTAGCGACCGGGTGTTCAAATCAGTGGATTTGTGATCTGATTCATGTGTTTTGTTTTGTTTTGATTTGTTGTGTTGCTTGGAATAGCATTGCGTTGTGGTAGAGAACATCAAACAATAGATGGCCCTTGAGATGTAGCAGAACTGCCAACTGCTATGCTGAAGACCCTAAAACAATAGCAGTCTGCCACCACCGCGTCGAACCGGCCGTTTCATCACCACTCACCGACAGCACAATGGCCTCTTCGCACGCAGCGCCTGGACGTCTGCACGATCTGTCGTGGTCGAGGAAAGGACATTTGATCCTCGCGCAATGGCAGAGGAGATTGAATCAATACATCGAAATAGGTCTCAGTCTCCTGTGCTGTCTGACGATCAGTTCACGGTCCTTGAAAAAGAAAGCAATTCACCCAGCCGCCACCATCCCTTCCCCGATCAGGCCAGCGACAGAGACCCGACACTTTTCGATCAAGGAGAACCCACTCCCATCTCCTGGTTCGGAAAATATTCCAACAGTACAGACCCCTGTGTCGTTGGAGACAGTCTCTCATATATCGAAGCAAAGCAAACCTCATGATGCGGTGGCCGCATCCGTAACCACACATACAAACGGTTATAACGCAGCCCTCTGTTCCAACCAGGACACATTCCGAACCAGCTCCATTCAGAGCCTCCGACGTGGCAACTGTTACCCAGGAATTGTATGATGACCTCCTTAATCGCTTTCACGATGTGCAGGAAAAGTGCAACGCTTTTGAAGAGTCCAACCGCCTGCTTACACGCTCACTGGTGGAAACGCAGGCAGCAGCTAACCGAGTGGCGGAACTCGACGCTCGAGCTCGTTCTGTTGAGGTGACACTACAGCGATTCCGATAATTATGGCATATCGAAAATGATGTACTCTCCAGCTTCAGGCTGAGAACATCCAGCTGAAAACCTTTATTCGGAATGAAGGCTACGCTAACTCCGACGCTCGTTCCCAAGTTTCACCTCGCTCGATGTCTCCACTGTCAACTATCCCACATGCCAATATCGACACAGACAACGCGCGTGAAGGAAAAGGAGACGCTGCTCGACTTGGGATGATCAGCGAAGACCTGGACACCGCGCGTGCGGGTGCACACGCTGATCTCGAGGAGCTCTTGCAAGAGCGCGCACGAGGGGACGAAGAGCGCGCACGAGGGGACGAAGAGCGTTGCGAGATTGAACTGGCGATTGAGGAAACGGAGCGGGTCAGGGGACTTTGGGCTTCAGATAAACTTCGATTTGAGACCGAGATGGCAGAGCTGAGGCACAGACTCCAGACCGCTGTTGATGCGTGTAGCGAGAAGGTGAATCTATCAGCAGGCCTTGAGTGAGCTACCACCGAAAACGCACGGCTCAGAGCGGAACTTGAAGCTCACCACAAAGCCTCAAATGCCGAACGTGAACGATTGGAGGCGGAGTTGCAAATTGCGCTTGCTGATAAGCGACGATTGGAGGCTGATCTTAGCACGGTTAATGAACATATTGAGGTCTTGGCTTCGAAGGTCCAATCTTTTGTCGACAACGAAAGGCTCATGGAGGACAAAATTGCCGATTTGGAGTCCCGTTCAGTCGCTGGGGCCACAGCTCAGATTCCTGCTGCTCTAGATAACGATTGTTCTTTGATTGCGCAAAAGGAGAACGCCGTTCATCTCAGCGAAGTTATCGCTGGGCAGAGATCAGTTGTGGGCTTGCTGTCCGCCAGCCTGGAGAGTGCGAACCTTGCAACTCTCACAGCCTCAGAAGTGACATGAAGGCACAGGCACAAGCGAAAGCTTCCAATGTTCCCAAAGACACTCACCCGTCTCAAAACAATGTCATGTATGCAGAAGCCATTGCCGGCCAGAACTCCATAAGTGCATCGATGAGTAGGAACTTTGAAGCTTCTGAGCGGCGGGAACATCAGCTGCGTCTTCAACTTGAACAGCGCAACCACGAACATGCACCTGCCGCATCAACCACCAGGGTCAACAAGGCACGGAATCAGTAATCCCTCGGTCGGTGAGTGATGCTGAGGTGATTTCGGGACCACGGTCGATTATCGCATTGTTCAGCGGGAGCATCGAAGCATCCGCCAAGCTGAAAAGCGTCTCCAGCTGCAGCTCAGCCAACAGCCAGCTGCATCGGGGAATGTCGAAGTCAGGAAACTGACTGCACTTTCTGTCGCTAATGCCGAAGCAATGGCGGGACAACAAGCTGTTATTTTCGCTTTCAGCGGAAGTATGGAAGCTCACGTACGCTGGGAAGAGCAATAGCAAGGCAAGCTTACATACATGTCGCTTGCGGTACCAACGGCCACCACAGCGCCTGAATCCGAGAAGGCTTCAGCACTGAATGATCGTGGTCAGCGGAATACCATCAGCCAACTTGCATCATTTGTTGGAGAAGCAGTAGAGTCGCGGAAAGGTATACCGATCGTTGAAAGTGGGGATGCTGTAACACCAAATGGAGTAATTCCGCATGGTGGAAATTGGGAGGAGGTTTCGAGCATGCAAGAGCGTGCTATTCGGAGCGCAGAAGTTGCGGCGGGTCAGCAATACCTGATTACAGCACTGACCGAGTGGAGAGATGCGTTCGTGGCAGCAGCTCCCGCCGCAGTTTGAGTAGCCCAGATGGGAGGACCTCTAAAATATTATTTTTGTTTCGGCATTCAATGATGAGCAATTGAATCCGATGGTTCTTCTAGAGACAATTGAATCCGACGGTTCTTCTAGACAGTGAGTTTGTGTAAAGTGCCTCCGCATTGGACCCTGAGAATCCCCAAGGTATCCCCACAAGTATCACATCGTATCAGGCCGGAAGATCAGTGGAACTCTCGCATGGGCAACCAAACGTCTCGCACTTTGCATGAAAAGAAGCTTGCGAGGAGATCCATGCCAGCACCTTTCCGCCAGAACAGCTCCTCCTCGGCCATGCCGGTCCTAATGCGTGCGACGAGCCTCCCCCCCAACGCCACCATGTCAGCCCCGGAAATGTCGCTTGTGGTCTCACACACAGGCTCGAATCAGCCGCATGGAATGCCCATCACTTCGCTGCTCGACAATGACTTGTACAAATTCACAATGCAGCAGGCCATCATGGCTTTCTATCCCGGAGTGCAATGTACGTACAAGTTCAAGAACAGGGGAGCTCAACGGTTCAGCAGAAAGGCATACCTAGTCTTATTGGGCTGGATACAAGGTACATTGTTTCATCTGCTCATCGCTCGCACCGGATAACTCTCGCATGTTTGACAGATCTTTCAAAGCTGAAGCTCAAAGACACCGAAGCGACTTTTCTGGCATCGATCGCTCCAACGGGCACACCCCTCTTCTCCGCCGAGTACATCCAATTCCTCCGCAATCTCACTCTGAACCCTTCCTCGGAAGTATCCGTCGATTTCCTCCCGAACGATCCGTCCAATCCAGACTCCCCCGGCAACTTAGACATTAAAGTCATAGGCGTATGGGACGTCGTGATCCTCTACGAGGTCATCGTAATGGCGCTGATTTCCGAGGCGTATTTCACCGTGGACGACCAGACGCCTTGGGATCTACCTGGGCAGGCCGAGCTCGCGCGCAAAAAGTTTGCTGCGCTAGCCGAGGGCGGGTGCGTATTTTCCGAGTTTGGAGGGCGGCGGAGGCGGTCGTGGGCCGTGATGGATACTGTTGTGCGGACGTTTGCGGAGGAAGCTGCGAAGAGGGCGGCCGGGCCAATCGTGCTCACGGGAACGAGCAATGTGCAGCTTGCGATGAAGTACAACTTGCGGCCCATCGGCACCGTGGCTCACGAATGGACTATGGCGATTTCTGGTAGAACGCTCCCCTGCTTTGAAAAACCCCCATTATATTTTCAACATCTCTTATTCTGTGTTTTGTTGCATCTCCAGCACTCGAGAACAAAACCGACAAACCGATCGATTTCGAAACAGTCAACCCCACCGCCATCCTCCGCTGGAACGACTACTACAAAGGCAACCTCGCCATCGCCCTGACAGACACCTACACCTCCGCCCTCTTCTTCTCTACCGTGACCGGCAAACTCGCGCAGTCCAACAGCCTGCGCCAGGACAGCGGCAACCCGTTCCAGTGGGCGTGTGCTGCCGCGAGATGGTACTGGACCGAGTGCCTGACGGACGCACAGCGAAGGGGCGGCGAATCACCCCTCCCGGACAAACTGCTCGTGTTCAGCGACTCCCTGAGCGTCGAAAAGGCGGTGAGGATCCAGAGGTTTATTGGATTGTTGAACGAGAGCGTGTGGCACGCGATCGCGAACAAGACGGACCTGCTGCAAGTCCCGTCCGAATTACCGACAAAAGGAGCTCAAGCGACACCATTGGCCGGTGCAGTTGGCCCGTTCAAAGCCATGTTTGGGATTGGGACGCACTTTACGAACGACTTTGAAAAGAGCCCCGCGTTGAACATTGTCATTAAGCTCTCCAGCATCGAGGTGAAAGGGGTGCAGAAGCCCCTGGTCAAGCTGAGTGACGATCAAGGGAAACACCAGGGTGATTCGGCCACGGTTGAGAGTGTTCTGATGGAGCTGGAGGAAATCAAAAAGCGAAGAGGTTTGCAATAGTTTAACGTTGTCCATGCCGTTCCGATTAATGCCTCGCTTCTGGTCTGGAAACATCTTGCACTAGGTCATATATAATATAGTTTTTGTGCATAACATTGGCTTCCCAGTTCAACAACTTCCAAAAGGCAAACAAAAGATAAACTACATCTTGATATAATTCGTCAATCACTTGGACAGGTGCTCCGTATGCCTTCTCATCAGCCTCCAATGCTTTGCAGTTTTAATCATCATGCACAATTCAACAGTGAAAGAAATGAATTCAAAACTCACATCCGTCTCTTGTCTGAAAGTGACTCCATCGCAGAATTACCGTTAACAACAATAGGACGATTTAAAATGGCAAAAAAATTGCATCGCCCACGAAAAGAGGATGAATCAGTTGGAGGTTTCCTCAACTGTGATGAGGTGAGTTTCGGGCTTGCTTTGATTGTCGGTAGAAGATAGTATTCCCACTTACCGGTGGTTGCTAGTGGAACGCTGGGAAGACTTCGGCCGACTAATGAGGGAAGGCAAAAGATCTGTGGATGATGATCGGCAGGGACAAAAAATTGTTCAGAGATCGGCAGGCTTTGATGAACAGGGAACTCCATTAAATAAACAATCTCAAACAGATCCCTTCGTTAGCAACAAGCGGAACATAATGCTGTCAAGGGATAACAAATACAGATTGTATACAAAAAGGACGTTGAAAAGAGCAGAAGGAAGAAATAAAAAGACATGACAATTCGAAAAAAGAATGACATTTGTGGCGTTTGAGATGTCTAAGTTGGCAAGATAAAAGGAAACCAACTAACTATGACGCAGTCACATTGATTTCGGGACCAAAAGTTCAAAGTCGTTCGGGTTTGTGTACTTGGACGATGAAGGCATTTACTCTTCATCGTCTTCTTCCTCCTCGTTCTCCTCTTCTTCATCGTCGTCGTCCCCGGCCTTTGACTTGCTGCTGGCCAGCTTCGCTTCGTACTTTGACTTCTCTTGCTGTTCCATTGCCTTGTATTTCTGAGTAACATAGACTGGTCAGCACCATAGTTATGTAAAGGGTTGGCAATTGACCCACCTCCTTCTCCTTGTCAGAAAGTGCTTTCCACTGGGCACCGAGCTCTTTGCCGACTTGACCTACAGAGAAAGTCAAAAGCGTAAGAAATTGCAACGACGAAGCGGATTATCGGTGAAAAACACTCACCGAAGGTCAAATCCGGTTGCTCTGCCTTCAAGATAGGACGTGTCTCTTGCGAGAAGAGGATGAAAGCGGTGGGAGGCTTCTTCAAGTCTGTGGGGCTCTTCTTCTTGCGAGTTTTGCGCTCGGTGGTCTTCTTTGGCTTATCGGCGGCAGCCTTCTTTGCTCGCGGGGGCATGGTGACGGTGTGTTGGTGCTTGAAAAAAGATGTGGTGGATGCAGTGGCTGGGAAACGAGAGAGATCAAAATAGATCGAGACGACAGTCAAGCGAGTAGAATTGGGCTGGGATTGAGATGGGAGAGCAGGGAGTACTTGGGAGTCCTTAAATGGGGGGGCCGAGCGACGGGGGTTTTTGTAAGCTGGGAAAATGGGGGGAGGGTGGAGGACGCGAATCTGGGCTAGTGTGACCGTGCAGGGACAATCAAGCCAGATTTGGTAGCACCAAGTAGGGTAGAGAGGTAGGGTAGGGCGAAAATCTGACTGAGGAAAGGAGGGAGATTCGTGTCAACGAACGCGTCAAAAACAAATAATAATAATAATGAGAATGACAAAGAAACCGATCCTCCGTCGCATCGGAAGCTTAGCTTTCCATCGATGGCGCCCACCCCGCGCTTCTAGTACTCCAGACCATCCAAAAAGAAGATAACTCGAAGGAAAGAGTCGTCAAAGAGCGAAAGGCAGGCAAAGTAAAAACCACGGGAGTTCAAGCAAATAAGGTTCGGGGAGACATACTGGGTTGCACGGGCATCGTTCGAGAACGGGCAGTGTCGTGATAGCATCATGTGGATTAACGTCGGCCACGTTCGACTACTTTTCAAATGCAGGCATTTCAACAACGTCCAAACTGGCTTGCTGAACGGTTGTAAATAACGAATGGCATCGCATGCGTTTCACGCCGAGACTCCAAAACACCGGACGAGGTCCGCTCCACCTCATGCATACCAAACGTCAACGCACTGCGTTCCGGATAGCTACAAACGGCTCAGAAAGGCAGATCGAGCCAGTTCTGGATGGGAACCGAGTGGTTTTGATTGCATGTGCATGGTGAGTGCGTGTGTGTTCGTGTGTGGATGAAAAACGCGGTCTTGGCTGGGTGGGGACGGGACGGTCTTATATGGGCACTGATTCTGTGTGGGGACGTCCCGTTCTGTATGGACGCTGTGACTACTGGAGGGGTGGGTGTGAATGTGGCTGTGCTAGGCAGCCACGTGGACACGCGATGCGTTGCGTTGTGCGTCTGTTCTTCTATTGTTTGTTTTCCCATGCCGTCCCCAAGATATAATGGCCAGGTGGCCCATGTGTTTCTCCGTGCACTCCTGCGTCGCTTGGCTTAAC
This sequence comes from Cladochytrium replicatum, assembly GCA_025526935.1. Lineage (NCBI taxonomy): Eukaryota > Fungi > Chytridiomycota > Chytridiomycetes > Cladochytriales > Cladochytriaceae > Cladochytrium > Cladochytrium replicatum. Next base: position 238,484 of record JAHLKD010000039.1, on the reverse strand, counting down.
CGTCTGCTTGTCATGTTCCACTGCGCCCGTTTTCATGGCAATCGACTGCTTCCTCTTCCCTTCGTGAGTATCTGCATGTATGTTCGCCCCGGGTGCAAACGATCTTCGGCGATCAAGATCTCTCTTCCCATATGGGGGGCCCGGTGGTGGCTTTGGCTTGCGAATGCTCGTTCCGCCGTATGAGATGGGCACGCATTTCATGAATATCCTGAAGATCAGCACATATGGGACTTGGATCAATGCCAGTACGATGCATACGAGCCAATCTACGAACAAAATTCAGATGCAGCGAAATTTCCGAAACTCCCATAGCGGGTGATACCTTTCCAGTCGAGGAAAACAAAGCCAAACAGCTGGTACCCAACACACATGATAAGGATCTGGATCGCCACTATGGCGAATTCTATGATCAAAAACAACTGGTTGGATCCCAATCCTTTGAAGATGTTGAGCTCGTGGTTCAGCTGCCGTGACAAGGTTTCATTGACCACTTGCATCAGCACAAAAGTGTTCGAGATCATAGAATTGACATATTTAGTCGTCCCCACAGAGAGTTCAGGATGGTAGAGAGGGATCGCTGATGGAAGAGCATATAACATGGCTAGCTGTATAACGATCTGATAAATAGTCTATGGAAAACACTGTGATTAGAATGAACTCATGATATGAAAAAGTCTGTATACCTGAAATACACAGTACTGATACATCTGCGGACTAATGATGCTTGCATTCCGTGGATGTGGTGGCTGTTGAAGTATATTTTCATCTGGACTGTCTGTCGCTAAAGCGAGTGCGCCAAGACTGTCCATCACCAAGTTAACCCACAGTAGAATTGCAGATTCAAAAACAGGTTCGTCCCTGAGTGCTGAACTAATGAATGTTATAATGACCGCTGAAAAGTTGACGGAAATCTACACTCGGTGAGGGCCCGAAAGATAATTTTGGGATGAAAAAGTTACCTGGAACTGAAGGAACTTGCGAACGCTATTAAGTACATTTCGTCCCCATCGAATCGATCGAACGAGGGTTGCAAAGTTATCGTCCAAGAGTACAATATCCTGAAAGAGCTTCAAGTGAGCGGAGCAAGCTTGGCTAAGATGTTCTGGAACCTACTGATGCATTAATCGCGATTTGTGTACCCGCCATACCCATAGCAAATCCAACGTCGGCCTCCTTCAACGCTGGTGCATCATTTGTGCCATCCCCAGTCACCGCTACGATTTCTCCCATTCTCTTCAGCGTCGAAACCAGAACATACTTATCCTTTGGGGAGCTGCGTGCGAGGACTTGCAAGGTAGGTATGACATGCATCTTTTCCTCTTCTGAAAGCGCCGCAAAAGCACTCCCCTCCATCGCGACACCTCCTTCCTTCAAAATCCCACACTCTTTCGCAATCTTTGAAGCTGTCAGGATGTTATCCCCCGTCACCATCCGCACCGTCAGCCCCGCGTCCTGACACTCTCGCACGGCCTTTGGAACCTCAGCCCGAACCGGATCCTTGATTCCCACAAGCGCGATCAGGATCAAGTCTCGCTCCAGCTCAGCACCCAAAGCGCCCATGGCCTCGGGGAGTACTTCTCCAGTGGCTTCGTCGTTGACGAGCTCGGGAATCATGTCCACGCCGCGCACTGCTATCGCAAGCGTGCGAAGCCCCTCGGACGCCCATTCCCGGACCTTTGATTCGTACTCGACCCGCTCTTCGAATCTCATCGTCGAGATCCCGGCGCTGTGCAATGAAGACACACATCTCCGCAATATTATCTCCGATGCGCCTTTGACGTGGAGCCTATACGGTTTCACGAACTCGTATGAAGCCGCCAAGGGACCCTTGCTCGCGGATGCAGTCGCGACCAGCGTGCTCATGGATTTACGTGTCGAATCAAAATCCCACCGGAACCCGTTGACGTATTCCGTGCGGCCCCTGAGCTCCTCGTAATCGATCCCAAGCTTCCGCGCAAACACAAGCAACGCACCCTCGGTCGCGCTTCCTACAAATACCTCCTTCGAGCCTTTCGCCACGCCCTTGCCGTCCTTTTCGTCCTCGAGCTTGATGAAACAAGTCGAGTTTGCGGCTATCGCCTCACACAATAGGTCCCTGAGTTCCGCGTCGAGAGTGCCAGAGCCAAACTTGACCGCGTCCTTTTCCCCCGACCCTTCGCCATTCACGGTCCTGCCACCGACGTGAACCCTCACCACAGTCATTTTATTCTCTGTCAATGTTCCGGTCTTGTCCGTGCAAATGCACGTGGCCCCGCCCATCGTCTCCGCCGACGCGAGGGTTCGAACGAAGCAGTGTTCCTTGATCATCTTGAACATCGAGAAACCGAGGGACACTGTGACAGCGAGGGGAAGACCGTCGGGGACGGCGACGACGACGACGGTGACTGAGAGGGTGAAGAATTTCAGGAACTGGAGAGCAGGGGCACGCCAGTCGACGGGAGGGGATTGACCGAGTTTCATGGCCCATTGGATGACGAGGACGAGGAAGACGAGGATACCGAACGCGAGACCAATTTTGCCGACGAGAGAGCCGACCGCAAGGAGCTTTTGTTGGAGAGGCGTGATTTCGTTTTGAGACTGGATAAGGATTTCTTGGATTTGGCCCGAGCTGGAACGTGATCCTAGACGGTTTGAAAGAAACGATCAGCGCTTGATTCGGATGAATAGCAAGTTTGAGTGACTCACCGACGGCGGTGACAAGCATGACGCCTGAACCTTCCGTAACCTGACACCCCGCAAACATAAACGGTGATGTCGCCCTTTTCTTCACCGGGAAACTTTCGCCCGTTAAGGGAGACTCGTCAACCACAACTCGTGTGCCGCGCACATATACTCCGTCGGCTGGAACCTCGTCACCAGCAGCTAGCTCCACGAGATCTCCGACGACTACATCCCAACTTGAGATCTCGTCCCGAACGCCGTTGCGAATGACTTTTGTCTTCTTGTCCGTCTGGAGCAACACAAGCTTCCGGAACTTCTTCTCCTTTGCAAAGTCGTTGACCGAGGACACGACCGTTACAATGAGCACCGCGATCACTATTGCAACCGCATCTAGCCATCCAGTCGCAGGATTCTGAATCATTCCGATGATACCCACGATGATGGCTCCGACAACAAGAACCTGAGAGTGTGGTCAGATATTATTGGAATCGAAATTAATATTTTTGTACCTTGATAATAGCATCATCCTTGATCTTATCCCAAACAATCATGTATATGGGCATCGTTGGAGGCAATGCAACCATGTTTCGTCCATACACCGTCACCCTTACAGCAAAGTCGATCGGCTCCATTTTAGCTGCAAGGTTAAGCAAGCTCTCTCCCGCCTCTTCCACTTTCTCTTTCCCTCCAAAGCCCATCTTGATCGTTTCCACCGCCTTTCCAAACCTTCTCCTCAGCCCTGCTCCTCCTTCACTGCCGTCCTGATCCTCCAGTTCCTTAGGCCTGGAGGTCAACCCATTTGCGAGATCCGTTCTGACCATATACGCAAGACCTTCGACGCCGCCCTGATCCTGGCTGTTCAGCAGCCCAACTTGCATCGGGTTGTTGCGGTTCTCAAAGCTCACGAGCTCGCTCAGGAGTTGCGCCGTCGTCCCAAAGTACGGGATCCCTTCCAGCCCATCCCCGTTGTCGATCTGGATTACAGTATCCAGCCCCGGATCGACTCGACGTTGCCGGCGCCCCTTCGGGGCGGACTCTGAAGTTGCGGAGCGTTCGGCATGGAGGACGTCGGAGGCATCATTCGGACTTGGGGATAGGACTGGTGGGTAGAACTGCTCTTTTTCGGATGTGTCCAGAGGCTGCTCTACCCAGGGGGATATGTGCTCGTAGTTCATCTTGAGATCAGGAAACATGATGGAAGTTAGAACTAGAGAGTAGGGTTTGATTCCACACTAAATCTTTCTGGGTTTGAACTGTGAAGAGAGCGATCGATAGGTTTGTTTTGTTTTTGGCTTCATTCGAATCATTCAGTTGAATCAAGGTTCGACCAATCCCAAAAGAATATTTGTCAAGCGTGCAGTCTGCACAATTGTACCTGGTGCCGTTCTAAAATACACGTAACCATGCTCCTCTACACACCAGAGCTTGTAGAGACTAACACTATTTGTCAAACGTGCAACCTTACTAGTTTGAGTCTTCAATACATTCATCCATCGTTAATATGTATGTACTCCAAAACATCGTTTTTTCCTTAATTTCTACTAAATCATTCTTCAAATCGTTCCCGTGGCTTGATCCCTGCGTTGCCCGCGATTTCGAATGGACATCCCCGTCCTCCCTCCAGAGGTCCTCGCCCACATCTTCGGATACCTCTGTCCCTCGGCCACGATCCCGCCAGTCTCAAGCTCTCTTCACTCCACGCAGTTCTACACAACCTCGACTGCCCTCGATTTTCCCACTCCACCTTCTTTCGCCGCTCTCATCCGTGCGACCTCCGTGTGTCGCGGATGGCGCGCCGCGTCGCTCAGTATGTCCCTCTGGTCGGTTTTTCCGTTCGGCGGGTCCCTGGGAAGTGATGCGTTCTTGTGGGACGTCGAAAGACTAGCACGGGTCCGAAGACTTGTTTTGGAGCATGTTGTTGAAGCGCCGGTGTCAAAGCGCGTTTCCATTGCGCGCGCTGAGGGTCGTGCATCGGTGAAGAAACGGAGCGTGGAGGCGTTGGGCGGGACCGCGTCGTCTACCGGGGGTTCACCTCATGCAATGGCTCAGCGAATGAAACGCCCTAGCCCGGCTTTGGGGCTGGGAAAAAGCATTGAAAGCCCTAATTTGCTTGAAGGGTCGTCGAGTGCTTCCCACTTCGAGCACTCGCTCCTCTTTGGACTGCTCCAGCGAGAGCTGAAGCAACTGCCTCAGGACTGTTACATACAGAATATTATGATGGGGATCCCCGACCTATCGCTCATATCAGAGATATCATTTGGAAGTGGGTTTGCAATTCACCCCGCGGTGATCATCTCTGTTATTCGACTCTGCCCAAATGCCAATACCATAACATTTGGGCTCACTCGCACTTCCATGAACCGAAACGGCTCCATGAGCTCTGCGTTTGCTCGCCAGGACCTCCACTCGCTCTTTCTTATAACTGCCGGAAGCAACAGCGTAGACAACCCTGGCATCTCGAAGGACAGACTGATCGGTGATCCGTTGTTTCGTTCACCCCGGAGCCTACGATTGGTGCTTCATGGACCCGACGCTGCGTCCACGTACAATGGCTTCGTCGATCGATCGCTGAAGATCTTTGCCGCAGCGAAAGAAGTTGCTTTGCGCACGAAATGTTCTGTTGCCAAACAGGCGCTCAGCACCATCGAACTCATTTGTCCCCACTGTGCTCCACCCGGGTTGCATCTTTCCCACCTTGCAACAGTCAGTGTCCCGGATTCGCTTCTACGGCTTATTCTTCACACTCGAATCGCAGACTCTGGCGATCGAACATCGCACACGTCGATGTTTGGATTGGGTGTTCCACGGCCGTACCTGTTTGCGCCATTCACCAGCCTCACGGAGTTATTCCTTCAGCTTCCGTCCCGCAATATGCGAGCCACCGCAGTAGAGTTCCCACAGGGGCCACCTCATATGAGCAGAGAGATCACGTTCGTACATCTGCTGGCCAGTATACCGCATAGGGAGAAGCTAGTTTCCCTCGAGATATCCGGCGGTGCGCCAGTGTGGACAGAAGATGACCGCGCCGTTGAAGTACATGAACTGCTACAGTTGCAAGATCCCGGATCTAACCAACCACCAACCACAATCATACATACCCTCCCTTCACTTCTTGTCGAGTGCTGCTCGCTTCGGAAACTCATTCTGGACGCTACTACATGGCATCCTGTTCAGCTTACATCTGCCCTCTCTGTTCTTCCTGATTTATCCACTCTGGGTCTCTTGCGATTGCGAAGATATAGTCGCAGGGAGATGGTCTCGTCAATATGGCCTATTAGCCAGCTGTCGAGGCTGGCGTTTAGCACGGATCAGTTCCAGACCGTTGATACTTCAGATTCGGACTCCGTGGACGAAAGTCCAGTTGATGGGCCAGTTTCAAATTATGGAGGAGGCTTCGAACTTGACTGGACTGTAGAGGGCCGTATCTTGGTTGATCGCATACGCAACGCAAGTGATGTGCTCATTCAAAGTGACGCAATTAAACAACGCCCACCAAGTCTGAACATATTTCTGCGGTGGAATTCAGACGAACTGGGGCGATGGCTAATAGACAGTTGAAACTCTTCAAACTTGCAAGTTATGTGAATTTTTCATTAGCTGCAATGAAAAGTGGTGCCGAACATATGCGAATATCCATTTATTTCCAAAGAAATGTTTTTGGTTGAAATCGAAAAGAAAAACTGTATTTGAAATGGAGAAGAATATGATGACTCTAGTAAAGTACATAATTGTTCGAATAAGCAGGGGATAGGTTCAACATCCATCATGCAGAGCTGCCCCAGAATGACCCCAAAAGTGAGCCGACCATTGTCTTGGGCTTCTCGGGAATAGAGTGGCTGTTCACAGCGTCGCCACTGTGGAAAGCTGCTGCTGCCTTTGCGGATACCGAGTCAGGAATCTCCTCACCGTCACGGACGTAGTACTTTGCGAACAGGTCGTTTTGGATCCACAGCAGTTTGGACCAAGCACCGAGGACCGCAGCCTTGGTTTCGTTGTCGATCTCGTCGATCTTGGCGACAGTGGAGGCGACAAACCCGTGGAGCCAGCCAAAGAGTGCGTTTATGTGAACGTATTCGACGTTGATGGTTGATTTTTTTGCGGGGTTCTTCAGGTGGATCCATCCGACTCGGTCAAGGTAGGCGAAGAAGGCAGGGTCGGCGTAGTCGGCTGTGACGAGTTTCTTGAGGTAGCGGGTGAGGTGACCCTTGCGGATGGCGACCGCGTCAGCTTCGAGGTTGAGTTTTGACAGATCGTCGACAATCTTGTCGCGATTCTCCGTAGCGTCGAACTGCTCGTTTTGCTTCTTCGTGAAGTGAGCCTATGAGAAAGTTGAAATGAGAAAACGTTGACAGATTTTGGGTAAAGCAAATGGTGTACCTTGGTGATATCAAATGCGAACAGACGGTCATAAACGGCGTCGACAATGGCAGGGAGAAGAGGGCCAATGTACTTTGCGGAAGCCTTGATTGCGGCTACATCGGCCTCACCGAAATCGATGAAAGCGGTGACGTACTGGTGCCGGTACATGGCATCAGTGTAGAGCTTCTCACGCTCGACATGGCGAGGAGCGGATGTTGAAGGGGCGGCGTTGGTAGACATGTTCCACAGAAGATTAGGCAGGTGTGAAGCTCTAGACAAGAGTGGGGAACAGATCACCAAGAAGGGCCGCTTTAAACGGGAGACAGTCGGACGGGTGAGTCAAGATCACGGATGAGAAATGAGTCATAGTTTGTCTCCCGCCTTCCCCCATGTCACCCTGATTCACTGGAGAACCGCGGTAACCTGCCTTCGCCACATTGTCACCCAAGACAGATGGAATGCTAGTAAACATGGGTGGTCGATTTAATATCTGTTCAAACAATTGAATAGGTTTCACGCCTCATTCGAATGGATCCCCGTTGGACGCAATTTTACGTTCTTGAGAGTTTCATCAGTCACAATAAATGGATGCGCCTGCTGCAACAAAGCATCTGTAGGTTTGCTGCGACCGATTACAATGACGATGAAGTAAGCTAACTGAGCTCTCGAGCACGTACCTCGAGCGGACGAAAGAAGGGGAATTCCCCAGATATCCCTCAACAACCCTCTTCTACAGTCGGGTGTTATTGGAATTGGCTCGAGGGCTCTCGTGCTGGAGCGATCTACTGCAGATTCTCTTTCTCATTATTGATCTGGGCGATCGCCCTGTAAAAGCTGATGTTCAAGCCAGAGTTGCGCTTCATTTGAAATCGTCTTACATAGGAACTACATTTTGTTATTTTAGAGTACACGACCTCCGTTGAGATAAGCAGAGCGAGGAGATTCACTGGAAACGCTTCAGTTAAGCGAATGGTCTCATTCATAATTGGTCCTACTTTATCATAAGTGGCCTTCGGACTTGCGTCAGCTCCTTCAAGACTTCGCTCATAGCAGGAATAGGGACGCCCGACGACCGATCGGTTTCTGATTATCCCCTGATAGCGTTGCAACAGAAGGCATTGGCGGCGGCGGGGGAACGCCATTTGTAGCTCCATCCATGGAGCGATAACAGAAGCGTCAACTTGGCGTCCATTCCCGCCAGCCGCGATTGCAAATTAGGCTCGACATCGAGGTCGGTGTGAGTAGCTACAGTTCGACTGCCAATAATTCCACCATGATGCCCACGCTTCGATGTAGTTGTGAGGTCCATTTTCGAGGCAGGAAACTAAAGGCTAGCCTGAGTGCGAAGACGCTTGCGTGGGCGCGCTCTCCATGAGAATTGCGACAGCGTGAAGGAAGATGAGTTTGAGCGTGAAGATCGATCGGATACTGAATATAACCTCCATATGCCTGAAATTAAGATGGGGTCAGATAAGGATTGGTTTCTTAGAGGCTGCTCACGCACAACGACAAAGAAAATCAGTTCAAGCGCCGTTAAGTTTGACATGCTGGATGTTTGACCGCTCCACAGATTCACTGCATCCAAAGATGGCAGTAATTAAAACACGTGGAGGGCAGTTTTTGACAGCTTCACCGCCAGAAAAACAAACCGCATCTGCGAAAACTCAAAGATTGAGCCATGTCAAGACCAGCGCAATCGGTTATGGAGCTTTACTCCGACCTTGCGTCCATAGATGCATCACAGCGCCTGAAAGCAGCACACACGCTCGTTTCGGTGCTGACAAAGTTCCAACAAGAGTTCAAAAAGCAGTCTGATTTCGCGGACCCTCCGCTTCCCGAGTCGACCGACGCAATTTTGGAGCAGCAGTGTGCACATGACGTATCGTATGGGCTGAAACGACTCGTTCGTGGTCTTCCGAGTTCGCGTGAGGGTGCTCGCCAAGGGTTCGCTTTGGCATTGACGGAGGTAATTGCATGATGAGTACATTTTCTCTGTGTTTGCCAAATCAATCAATGCCCGTTTCTCCCCGCATCGCAGCTCCTTCGGTTGCTTGATTTCCTGAAGATATCTGTCGTTGTTCAGATGTTAATGAAGTACACGGAGATCACTGGTGGAATGAAAGAGCAGGAGGTGCGAGAGATGCTGTTCGGTCGGATTTTTGGATGCATGGCTATCATTCGAGCGGAGATGCTTACGCGAGAAACCACTACTACTTCTGATGTTGAGCAAGTGGCGGCTATCCTCCTGGAATGCACAAAAGCGAAATCATACTTACCTGAAGCTGGATACTCCGCACTTATCGAGCTTGTGATGCAGGTGTATATCTAAGCCAATACGTTAGATCATCTCTTATGAAGAACTAGATCCGGAACAACGAGGAGGCATTATCAACGGTCATAAACATGGTTCTGAGCGAAGGAGTAAGAACTGTTGAAGAACTTTGGTTTGCTGTATCGATTCAAGGAGCAAAAATCGTAAGCTCAAATTCTGCTGAATCATTCATGTTTAAGTTTAGCCCTTTTGATCATAGCCATTTGATCTTCCTTCATCGAGCGGCTGGAAGAAGGGTACCATGCTCCTACATCCAGTTAATAAGAAGTATCTGGTTTCCATACTGAAGGTACGTCGCACTTTCTTGATTAATGTACTGTGCTCACGAAGGACGTCATCGCTGGCAGGAAAGTGTTACGGGAAACTCTAAACCACACTCAGTTTGGAAGTCAATACTGGATATTCTGCTCCAAGTCCCAGAGATCGTTGGTGCAAACACCAAAGATTCGAAAATGCCACTCATCACGTTCTTGGAATTTTGGAAAGACGCTGTTGACGGTAGATCGAATGAAAATCAGTTCAAATGACCTTTATTGATTATGAGACATGAACGGTTTCTAGACGCCCTCTTTTCCTCTTCGAACGAGCGGAAATATTTAGGTTTCCAGATATTCGAGTATGTCCTTCCTCGTGTTTCACACGACCAGATCCCGTTCATATTCAGCGATAAGCTTGCGGAATGCTTCATCTACAATCTTTCCCATCGAGAATCTCACTTGCACAAAGCCGCACTTCACATGGTATGTTACACAGTATGAAAGAGACATCAAGCTCAATATCATTCGTTGGTAATCGCAGGCGAAGGCTCTCGCGACCTTCGCAAAGGAGGACAGTTCCGCGGGTCTGCATATTGTGTTCCAACTCGTCGGGAGAAAGAACGGGGCAAACTTTGACCAGCTTACGAGGACCAAGACCGTTGAATCAATTTTGTCGAATATGAACGCGGAAGGAGTTCTGACTTACGTTAAACACTTGGAAAACTACTTCATCGAACGTAATGATGCAGTGTATGTCGTCTTTTGAATTTCTTTGACCTGAATCTGACCCGTATATCTGCAGGATAGAAGATGGGGATTCAGAAGCGGAACGATGGAGCGTTGTGGCTGTCCATCGCACCTGGGCAATCGACAGCATGATGCTTCTGCTTCGAAATACGAAAATCCCGAGAGCTACTGGTAACGAATCTTGGAACAATCGGATACCTCGCTTCCTCGCTATGTACGGGATGCTCGATATGCAAACGGCCGTGGGCGATTACAAGGTAGTGTTTGGTAGCGGATCAATGGATCAGCTGCAGCTAAAGATCCATACACCAGTCACCGAAACCTCCCCTCTCCGACAAAATCAAGCACTACTGCCTTGACCGGTTCCTTGCTGCCGCCGGAGAAATTGCTGTTGCAGTGAGACCGCACGGCGAAAGTATGTAAAACTATCCGTATCATCAAGAATTGGATTCATTTCTCATCCCTAGCCCGTTCGGAAGAGGACACGGAGAGCAGTCTTTACGAACTTACCAAGTTTGTTTTGAATATTCAAGAGAACCACAACTCAAAGTTATCAATCAAAGTATCCGAAGACGGATCAAAAGCTCGAAGTGCCGCTATGGATGCGGTTAGCAAAATTCGCTCACAGGTAACTGGCTCTATTGTCAAGCATGTGTGAAATGGTCTAACGCTACTGACAGCTTTCTCAAGAGCCACCCTCTCGCGACGTAGTTAACCAACTGAACTCCCTCCAAAATCTTTTGTTTTTTATTATCCTCACCTCCTATCGAGAGTCTGAAGACTTGGTCGATGTGCTCCAAGATCTTGTGAAGTGCCACAGTTTGCTTTATGGGAAACCAAAGGGCAACAGAAAGCGTAAAGGTAACACCCCTTATCAAACTTCAACACAAGTGAGCTTAAATTTCTTAAAACCTGGTTTAGCACCCACTGAGGGGAATGAAGATGAAGAAGAACCGCGTCCTACCGATGTTCTCGTTGACATTATTATCAGTTTGCTTTCACGCCCATCGGCCCACTTGCGCACATTGTCCGAGCGGGCTTTCCGGGCATTTTGTGGAGAACTTACCTCCACCGGCTTAAGTTTGCTAATTCAGGTAAACAGTCGCATAGAGCCTTCAACTTTCTGCCAGCTTCATTTCATTAAACAGGTACTCCAAACTGAACCTGGTAGCACCGATTTTGAAAACAACGATGAGGAGGATGATGTTGAAATGGTTGACGGGGAAAGTGGGAAACCGGTGGAAGATGCGTCAGAAAGAGAAGAGGAAAACGAAGACGGGGAAAGTGGCGATGACGATGATGACGATGATGACGATGAGGACGATGAGGACGAGAATGAGGACGTCGATCTTGAGCTGCGGAACAAAATTCAGCATGCGTTGGGGGCGGCTGCTTTGCCTATCGATATAGACATGTCGGATAACGACGAGGTTGACAATGATGGTGACGACGACGGGGATTACGATGAGGCCTTTGATGATGATCAAATGGAACAATTTGATGGGAAGCTCGCAGAGATCTTTAAGGAAAAGAAGAGAATGAAGACCGAGAAAGAGGGTAAGATACTCTTTTAGGACTTGGGCAAACATTTGGGGCAATGCTGATCTTCTATACAGATGCCAAGAGGCAAATTTTGAATTTGAAGCTTCGGATCTTGGATTTGCTGGACATTTGGTTCAAAAAGACACCATCTTCACCGTTGGTTCTTGAAGCTGTTCTCCCGCTGAGTGATGTGCTCCACACAGTTTCTACTCGCGCAGCTGGGACGGGGGCACTCAGAGAAGCAAACCAGCAGCTATACGAGAAGCTTGCGTCCCTCATTAAGAACAGGATCGGGGGTAAAGCTGCGGCACTGAAGTCCCAAGCAGATGTGGATCGTGCTTTTGAACTGCTGTCGGAAATTCATGAGCGAGCCTCGCGAATCAAGAACACCACTCAGATTACAGGGATGTATGCCCAGTTTGCTAATGTGGTTGTGAAAGCGCTCGTTCAGTATGAGTCTACCCTACCAACTGCAACGTCAACCCCAACACTCCCAACATCATCAAAGAAGAAGAAGAAGAAGGATGGGCAAGCACAAGAGGTCATTGCATATCGGCATAGCGCAACCATTCTGACGCATTGTGAAATAGGTGCTGCCTTCACAGCCCGCAATTAGCGAGAGCGTTGCCGAGCTTTACAGCGGATCACTGCAAACATTTATGACCAAAAAAGGTCGATTCCAAACCGTATTCTTCAATGACTTTGTCTCTCGGAATACTTCGCTTGGCTGGCACCTTCTGCCAAGTCTCGCCATCTACTCTACACCCGGACAGTCGATCAATGCATTCCATTTGACCCAGTCGTACGTTATTCTCAGCAATCTGTTCCAACACTCGTCGAAGAAGGTAAACTTGTTGGTTGTCGACAGAATTCTAGTTTTTAGCGCTAAATATCTCGTTAAGGAATTCGACGCACACAGGAGCCGAATCAACGCACACTTTCCCCGTTTTCTCAAATCGGTTGAAGTCATGATTTCCAGCGCAGCATCGACATCCTCTCCAGAAACTCCCGCTGAAGATGAGCAAAAGCTGAGCAATAAGAAATTGAAGAAGAAGAAGTCGGAAGAACATGAAGAAGTGGTAGATGCAATGGAAGTCGATGCTGAGAGCACCAACGCGGGGAACGAAGTCAGAGATTGGTCGGACGTGGGTTGGGCACGGATCAAGGAAGTGCTACGATTGCTTGCAGGATGTTCGAAGCGGATTAGGCATTGGACGGGCAAGAATGAAGCGGTGAGCGACTCTGCTGAAACTGATCATTGCGAAACTGATAGATTTTCTGCAGGATGGGGGAGAGCTGCTGCGATGGGATGGTATCAAGGCTGGACTTTTGGAGAACATTAGACCAGAGACCGTGAGACATCAGGTTGAGCAGCTGGTTTCCAAGATTTCAGAGTAAAAGAGCTTAAAATATCATGTTATCAAAATAAACAAATAGACAAAAAACTAAGAAAATTTGCCATGGCACTGACAACGCTATCGGATTGGATTTGATGTGCCGTGTTGGAAAATGAACGTAGCACGGCTGCAGATATTGAACAGCCGTTAGAGGCGTTGGGTGAGGTGAGGATCCCCTATCAATGTATGGTCAGGATCAGCAGCTGGGAGAAACTCAGACTGACACAGTTTCTCAAGGCTCTGGTGTTCCGATGAGGCGGTAGGCATGACAGTTCTTTCACCGTCTCCCGAGGCTCGCAGTAATAAGTAATAATGAACAGCCAGATAAGATTGTTGCTGTCCATCCAACGCAAATGCCTTTGCAAGAGCTCCAAATTCGTTACAAGTTTCGTGGGCGGTGGGCCAGAAACCCACGAAAGCGGACTGCGCGAATTAATCTGTGCCACACACACTTCAAAAATTTATCGAATTGTCCCACAACTGCACAGTTTAAAATTGTTTTTTCCCGGGATTGTTGCTTTGTGTAAGCACAATGAATCCTTCTCCGGCAAACACTGCGAACGTTGTTTCGCAATTCACTTTGTCATGGCTTGGTGTACGTTTTGAATGGACTCCAGACTCCACAAGTAATGGTGCTAATGTTGGATGTTTTGCAGCCGTTCCTACGTTTGGCTTCCACAAAGGACCGCTATCTGCAGAAAAGCGATGTTTATGATATTCCGTACCGCTACTCTATTGGAAGGACTTCTCCAATGGTCCAGAGAATGGTCGACAACTATCGCAAATCGAAGTTGAATGTCAACGAAGATGCTGGAGAGGGAGATAAACTCGCTGACAGCATACCCGTCGATGATGGAGAGGCATATAACCCTCCCAAGGGAATCGACCCTTTGGATGCAAGCTACTACAAGAAGCATTTCTTCATGTCTATGTTAAGAACGTTTCAATATGAATTTCTTCTTGGTGAGTCCAACTACGGTGCTTCTTCGACAGATTCTTAAGCGTCAGTTTATTAGGCGGGTTTTTCTATGCACTCCAGACAATTTTGACCAGTGTAACGCCAGTTTTACTGTCTCAAGCACTCACTGCCTTTGGAGCTGGCGACTATACAAGGGCTTACCTTTGGGTGTTTGGGCTCTTCTGTTTCCAACTCACTGGCTCTTTTTCGATCAGTCAAGTTCAGCGCTTGACAGTCCAAGCTGGTATTGGTTTCAAGGTGATATATTCGGCAGGCTTTCCTTGTTTTCCCTATTCTAAAGCCAATTCAGGGACTCCTTATCAACACGATCTATCGCAAAGCATTGAGACTTAGTCCCGCTGCACGGCAAGGCGTTTACCCCAACGGTCGACTGTCAAACATGATCAGCGCTGGTAAGACAATGAGACTTCAATTCTGAATGCAGCGGACATCTTACCGACAATACGCAGACGCTACCACAATTGAGTTCTTTGGGTACGCAAAAGTATGTCAAATTCATGCCCTTCTCTTGACACTTGAATCTAGAACATTTTGTCATGACACTTGGGCAATCCCGATCCAAATCGTTATCATGAGCGCACTTTTGGTCTACTATGTTGGAGCAGCGGGCTGGGCTGGCATTGGATTCATGATCTTGTCTCAGTTCTTCCAAGGCTACATTGCTGGTTTGATTGCGAGGTTTGAAGCCTCAGTGCTCAAAGCCGCCGACAACCGAGTGAAGATAGTTTCCGAGATGCTTAATGGTGTGTAGCTGTCTTTGGCACAACTCCCAATGCTAACTCAATGACTATCCAGCTATGAAGATTATCAAGTTGTTCGCACTGGAGAAGGTATTCTCGGAGAAAATCTCAAAAGCTCGTGAAGCGGAACTTCAACAAATTTGGAATGGTATGCGATTTCAAGAATGAAGCGCTTGATCTCATATTCGATTTTCAACAGCTACCACGATGAATGCTGTTTTCTATGGTCTCACAGCGATTATCCCGTCGCTTGTTGCTGTCGTTACCTTTGTCGTGTACTATGTACTTGGGAACCCGTTGACGCCAGCGATTATCTTGTAAGTGCCGCGGACACCATCGTCTGACTTTACTTTGAACTTTGTATTTCCCAAGCCCTGCATTTTCTCTCATCAACTTGTTGCGTGTCCCTCTTCTAATTCTCCCGCAAGTTGTCACTCTCCTGATTGAAACCAACATTGTTTTCAACCGCGCCTCACGCCTTCTTGCTGCTCCCGAGCTCGAGTGGGATCCAAACTACCACCCGACCTCCGAAGAACCCAAGATTGCACTTCGTGTCAAGAATGCATGGTTCGTGTGGGATGAGTGGGTCGACACTGGATCGCCAAGTGATCTGAACGCGGAAGAAGAGGACAGCATGTGGAAGCTGTTCGTCAACAAGCTGTTCAAGAGAGGAGAGAAGAAGGCGGAACGCCAAGCCAAGGAGAAGGAGGACGAATCTGGTAAAGACAAGGCTGAGTCGGAAGGCGAGACAGAAACGGAAGAGAAAAGGAAGTTCAGATTTAGGCTGAAGGATATCAACCTTGACATTCCGCGAGGAAAGCTTACTGCTATATGCGGTCCCATCGGCGTACGTATTTGATTTTCAGAGGAAAAGCCTTATTTATGAATACGTCGCACAGAGTGGAAAGTCGTCGTTGCTATCCGGCATCATTGGTGAAATGAGAAAAACCAGCGGCAGTGTGGACATCTACGCAAACCAGCTTACTTACGTCCCGCAGCAAGGATGGTTCGTTCTTTGCCGTTTTTTCCGTTTGAACAAAATCACTGATCGACATTTTAGGCTACAAAACGACACCATTGAACACAACATTTTGTTCGGGAACGAAATGGAAAAGGGTCGATACAACCAAGTTTTGGAAGCATGTGCTTTGGACAAAGACATTGCAATTCTTTCGGATGGAGATCAGACTGAAATCGGGGAACGCGGAGTTACGCTATCTGGAGGACAAGCGGCTCGAGTCAATCTCGCCAGAGCGGTTTACAGTTTGAAAGGGTCCGAGGATTTGATTATGCTTGACGACCCGCTTGCCGCTGTAAGTATACATTTTTCTTCGATGCATCACTTCTGATTGTCTTCCAGGTTGACGCGCATGTTGGTCGTCACATATTCTCTAAGTGTATCCGTGGCTACATTGAAGGAACCACTCGCGTGCTTGTGACACACTCTTTGAATGTATTGCCATTCTGCGATCGAATCATTTACATGGAAGATGGCTGGGTTAAAGAGCAGGGCTCGTTCAGTGAGCTTATGAGCATCGAAGGCAGCGGTTTTGCGAACCTTATGAACG
This sequence comes from Cladochytrium replicatum, assembly GCA_025526935.1. Taxonomy (NCBI): domain Eukaryota; kingdom Fungi; phylum Chytridiomycota; class Chytridiomycetes; order Cladochytriales; family Cladochytriaceae; genus Cladochytrium; species Cladochytrium replicatum. The sequence continues at coordinate 221,902 of JAHLKD010000039.1, read as the reverse complement.
AGTACGGGGCAGTCGCAAGCTCTGAAGAGGAAGGGGGTTACTTGGATAAAGTAACAAAGAAGGAGGAAAAAGCTGATAAGGAGGACGTAGTGGTTGAAGACGACGGAAAGAATGCTCCGGCTCAGTTGATGGTTGTAGAAGAGCGCGAAGAGGGCGCAGTGGCGCTGCGGGTAAGAATTGCCCGCGAACATTCTTAGGCTTCTTTAACAAGTTTTCCAGCATTACCTTCTATACTTCTCCTACGCCGGTGGCTACCCTCTCGTATTTATCTTCGTATTCCTTCTCTTGACTCAAGGCACCCGCATTCTTAACGATTACTGGATTGTATGGTGGACCAATTCATTCTTTGTTGGGCAACCAGCTGCTTTCTACATGTCGGTTTATGCCGTCTTGGGTGTCGCACAAGCCGTTTTTGGTGTGTCTTATGCAATCATCGTTATCGTTGCCGGGATCAGAGCTTCGCGTTCCTTGCATCAGAGAGCACTTGCCGCTATCTTCAGATCGCCGATGTCGTTCTTTGAGACTAATCCTCTTGGACGCATATTGAATCGCTTTTCGAGGGACGTTTATGAGATTGACCGTTGGCTGTCAAACTCTATTAGGGCCGCTCTCAACTTATGGGGAAATGCATTCGGTGTGCTGGTATTGATCGCTTACGCTGTTCCTCCCATTATTGGTATTTTTGTACCAATTGCAGTTCTATATTACTTTGCTCTGAGATTCTATCGCAAGTACGCTTTTAAGCTCGTTTCCTCTTATTGTATTCTTAATGGCGTGTTGCTTTCCAGCGCTGCTCGAGAACTGAAACGGATCGAAGCAATCCAGCGGTCTCCTCTTTTCGCTCATTTCGGAGAGTCCTTAACGGGGATGTCGACGATTCGGGCGTACAGAAGCACAGAGCGCTTTATTGAGGTTCATCAAAAATACTTGGACCAGTCGAATGCGCCAACAATTCTTCGCTACCTGGTCGACACATGGATGGAGTTGCGCGGCGAAACTTTCATGGCAGTGATCGTGCTGATGGTAGTTTTTATAACCGACACAGTTTATTCTGCATACTAATAAGGGTTGTATTTTCAAAAAGACCGGCATTTTTGGTATTCTTACACGAATTAACTCCTCGCTCCTGGGTTTGGCACTTTCATACACTATTTCGGTCGGGCAGCTCTTTAACTTTGCCATGCGCATCTTGGCTGAAGTTGAGAGTCGCATGAACGCTGTTGAGCGTTTAGATCATTATGCCACCAAACTCGACCACGAAGCCCCTGACTTCATCGACCAGTCGAGTGTTCAAGTCTCCCTCAAAGAAAATCAGGCATCAAAGGAGTATGTGCCACCTCCTGAAGGCTGGCCAATTCACGGTGCCGTCGAATTCAAGAATCTTGAACTGCGTTATCGCCCAGAGTTGGAACCTGCATTGACGGGGGTCAGCTTCAGCATCAAAGCGGGAGAGAAGAGTGAGTTTAACTTTTGTTCTGCCTATTCTCGATATGCTGACAAGTATTTTGGTTGATTAGTTGGTGTGGTCGGCAGGACTGGATCGGGAAAAAGGTATTTTGGTTCCAAGGTTTCTTTGATCTTCATCTTAACAGTTGCAATCCAGTTCGTTGATTGTGGCTCTATACCGCATCGTCGAAGCCTCTGGAGGTGCAATCCATATTGATGATGTGGATATCAGCACTCTTGGTTTGCATCAACTTCGCACATCAATGGCCATCATTCCACAGGCACCGATTCTCTTCGACGGAAGTATCCGCTCAAACTTAGACTTCCTTGGCAAAAGCACTGATGAAGAACTGTGGGGGGTGCTCGCAAGCTGTGGCTTGAAGTCATATGTCGAAACGCTGGAAAAGAAGCTCGACTCCCCAGTTGCAGAGAACGGGGAAAACTTGTCAGTTGGACAGCGGTATGATTTAGTAGTTTGCGTTCCACACTTTTGAGTTAACTTGATTGCCAACAGCCAACTCCTTTGCCTCGCAAGAGCTATGTTGATGCGTCCCAAGATCCTCCTCGTCGACGAAGCAACCGCCAGCGTTGACATTCGCTCCGATACAGAAATTCAAAAGGCCCTGCGTGAGGAATTCAAGAGCTCCACGATCATTACGATCGCACATCGATTGGCTACGATTATTGATTACGACCGCATCATTGTTATGGACCAAGGCCAGTTAGCGGAGATCGGGACTCCGTCAGAGCTGTTGTCCATTGAGGACTCAAAGTTCAGCAACCTTGTTGCTGAGACTGGTCCTGCCAACGCTGCAATGCTTCGACAGATGGCATTTGGGAAAGCCGAGTCGAGTGAGACAGTTTAGAGTGAATTAATGCAACATTAAGCAATTTACCACCCTCATTTTTGTTTTTTCAAAGACGGTATGATTCATCGTGCTCAGCACTTTGTACTTTTGCATTAAAAATAGCGTGATCGTGAATTGGCTTTCCTTGGGTTGATTTCACCCACCCTGCTGCGAATTGGAGCGAAAAAATCTGAAGTTCTTTGCGCTCCTTGCTGCGTTTAGACAGAATGCACTGTTTAGTTCATGAACTTAGTTCAAATTGAGGTATAATAAGTGGACAATTTCTCATGCTTTTCACAGACCTGAAGAGTGAAGACACATCAGCATGACCTTGTTGCAAAAGTTGAGAGCTGGTTACGAAAGGTGGAGATCGAGTCAATGCAAACAAAAATTATTGTGCCAGCTTTTTCTTTAAACTGTCATTCAAAATATCTTATAGAGTGATAAATATATTTAGCCAAATGGTGAGAGTACACAGTGTAGGAACATGGCTTGGAATGCCATAGGCAGCTGACTTGCAATAGCATGGAGTATTATGCTTGAACAGCTTGTGTACAGGAATTCATTTCATATATAAAAAAACCCGTTCACTCACCTAACAACCTTTTCGTCGAGTGCCCTTTATGATACATAAATGATAATGTGCCATAAAAGACTAATGTATTTGATATATCTCTCTCACAACAGATGATTACTTAACATCCATGACGAGTGCATCTACTGTTGCTGGTCCTACCATTGGTCCAGCAAGTCTTGAGTGTCAACTCTGATCAACTTTCTCCTCAACTTCCTTGTTTTTGGCTTCTCAATCTGGTTATATTTCAATATAAAGCCAAAATTGCCTGGCTTCCAAACTACTTACATTCATGTCATAGTTATTGCTTTTGCCTTTACTTAGTGCTAATGGTAAGGGCTTATCAGATCCAGGAATTTGGTTGTCGGATCTATTTGATGCTTCTAGTCCAGAAATCTGATTTTGAAGATATTCAACATGACTTTGTGCAGCCGCTAGCTGTAACGAGTCCTGTTGCATATCTTGCTCTGATACTTCTAATCTGCCATAGTGTTTACACCACTCTGTGGAGGTTCCACTTTGAGAGTTCAAATTGTGGACACAGTCATGCCCATCTTCTGCTGAAGTGATCCTTGAAAATGCTTTAGGAGAATTAGCTGGCAGGATCCCAGATTCTGCAGACCCTTGATTAGGAGTATTCTGCAAAGTTATTAGAAAGGTGAAACAGAATTAAGCAAAATAATATTACCTGCTGTTGAATTTTTGTCAATAAAGAAAGCTCATCCATAAGATCAGTCTTCTCTACCTCAAGTTTTGAATTCTTTAAAAGATTAGAACAACATAGTGACAATTCAGATAGAAAAGTATACCAGGTCCTTCAGATGGTTGTTCTCTTCTTGGCATGCATCTAAAATCTTCTGAAGATCATTGAGCTGATTGTTTAATGACTCCCCTCGTAGCTTTGCTGAAGACAGGTCACTTTTCAGTACTTTATTTTCTGACTTTAATTGGTCAATCTGAAAACTTTTGTTAACTTAATTAAAGTGATGACAAGGTGAGTTCACCTGGGTTTTCAATTTATTTGTTGCTACAGTTATCGCTTAGAGAAACCAAAGTAAACTTTCATTAGGAATACCTGCAAATTCTATCAACTCAATTTTGCTTGCTTCCAATGCCCTTGAACGCACTTCGTTTTCAACCAACATGTCTTGATAATGCTGTTCCAGACTATCAATGTTTTTCACATTATTCTGTGTCGCATCTAACACAATAGTTCCAATTAGCGGATAATGATTCCTGGTGCAGAAGCTACTTGCCATATAGCTGTTGTTGTAGTGTATTAATTTGATTCTTCAGAATACTACTTGAGTGCATCCATTCTTGTTGTGCATTTTGATAGTCCTGTTCAAGCTCCAAAAGCTCATCTTCACGCTTCATAAGCATATCTATCAGAAAGATCAGTCAAGCAATTTCCCAAGTTTTATGGCAAACATTACTCTGCAGCTCAGATACTGTAATATCTGCAGAGGAGTATTTCACTCGTTTTCTGCTCTGAAGATCATTTGGCAATGCTTCGAGTTTTGATAGCATATCCATGAAATGTAACGTTGATCTTGCCTCATTCAACTTGTGAACTGAAGGATCAACTGGAGCAACAATGCATAAGCTCGGACCATAAAAGATATCATCACATACTATGTCCCACAACATGAACAACTCCACCACTAAAGTATGGTGAGAGGACCTGGGTAAGAACAGAGTCACGCCAAGGAATATGATGGTTCAAACTTGAGGTCTGCATATCTTTCCATGTCTTGATGCATTTCCTAAGCGACTTACTTTCAAGATTACTTCCTTCAAACCAAACACAAAACAAAGATTTAAATACCATTAAGCTGGAATTAATGTCGATTCCTTCATTTTGCTGTTGTTGGTTCGCACTTGCAGATGCATGTTCAGTTCCAGCTAAATCTCCAATAGTGAAAACAAAGCAGCAATTTTGTAATGTAGAATTCTGCTTTGAAATTCCCACTAGCTTGAGACTAGTAAATAGATGACTACGTGACGAGTGGGTATGGACATTTGTTGCCCCAGTTGCTCTGTTCTTCCAGGAACCCTCAATCAAAGATCTGGCATCATCAACAGAGCTGATTTGCCGATGAACCAAACCATTGAGAAATCTCATAGTAGTTTCACCGCGAAGCTCCAAGCGGTTTTTCTGGTTTAGGAGATCAAATGCCTTTCAGAAAATTTCCGTCAGAATGCTCAACACGATAATGCGTGTTCCAATATATGGTAAGTACCTGCTTGTTGTAAATTTCGAATACCGACAGGAAAACAGCAACTTTGCAGTTGGGGCCATTATCAAGATCTGACCACGAAGTTACTTCCACTTGATTGAAGCCCGTGTGCGCTATTGGCAGAGTGTAGAGATGATCCTGAACCAGATGCAATATGTCCGAAACGGCACGAAGTAGAGTTCCGTTAGAACCTTTGAGCCGCTCGTTGCGTCCCTGGACGGTAAACGTCTTTCCCGATCCGGTTGGTCCGTAGTGCAATGCAAGAAGTGACCTCCGCTCTGGTGTTTTTGATTCTACAATACTTTTCATATTTCGACGAAGATGACGCCCAATTACTGATTCGTAAATTTCTTCATGCCCAGAGTCAACCCCGAACACCTCCTCAAAAGCATATGGCTCGAAGATCTTCAATTTTTCGTTCTGTAAAAGAAAATGAAGGTTTAAAATCGAATCCGTCCAAATCACATCTCCGAACCTCGATGAGAACCTGCGTGTCCGATATGCTCGAGAAACATGTGTCACCTTCAGTTGGCTTCAGCTTCAAGAAGTTCTGCAGAAGGTGTCAGAACACAGCGAGGCTACTTCAAATATGAATCTAGCCTTAATGGTCTTCTCAGAAGCCTCGATTCCAGCGATCTCTGTCTTTCGTTTTCGTGAGATGGGTGTGAGGGCCGAGGTGGATGAACGCGATGTCATTTTTACCCTTTCTGGAAGAATGACCCTTTGTTGACTTCGGTTCCCCCGCACACCGACGGAGTTAACTTAGAGCCCTGGCTTCAGAACCAACGACGAAATGAAACTGACCAGCCTCACTCTCTGATCATTGGACTTCAAGAACTGCTCTCTCAATCCTCGGCAGCCATTTTGGTGGCAAATACGTGGAGTGGAATTCGCACGAGAGCGACACCTGCATCAACGATGGGCTGCGCAGAACCAATGCTTCTGGGATTGCAGCGAACTGACCGAAAATTCTTTCTGGGGAGGTAGAGAGATCCCACCCAGGCTACAGGTGTTCGTTCCAGCTGGTCGCTATTGGGCTCTTTATCTTCGCTAGCGGACGAAGGTCCCCTGTCTTTATTTCTCAATGCTTTGCAACTGCCCACTTTCAGGGCCACGAAAGAAGACAGTAATTCGGCAGAAGAAATAAAGACGCGGCGTACTTCCTGCGGTCCCTCAGTTTGGTCTCGGCGAATTCTCAGAGAGCTCACGAAGACCTTTTGACTGCGATGCTGTGTGGCTGTTTGGTGATGTCAACTATCGACTTTGTCGGATCTTGCGTAACAATCCAGAGAGAAACGAAATATTGCGTCTTATTGCCGACAATGACATTGATCGCCTATTGGATATGGATGAGCTGATCCACCTACTTCGTCGTCGATCAAAGTCTCAGAGTGATGTACCAGTCCTTCTGATTCAGTTAGCCAGATATCGAATCACCTCCGACGTACATGTACGTCGCTCAGAGTCGAATCAGTGATAGTCACAAATTACCTTCGGATTTGGATACTGTTCGGATAATGTTTTCGGAACAAATACTTCTAGCGTATTAAGACCGAATACGCTTTGCAGCAAAAGCAAATTGCGATCTTCGGAATCCGACGATGAAAGAGCTCTGATAAATATTCAACTACACCGTTATCAATTACCGAGGTACTTGTCGGTGCATGACTTGCAATAGTTGCGGGTCGATGTTACTGGAAGAGTTTCAGAAAGAAAGAGGGAGGAAACAACCAAGGAGCTTAGGATGCCTATTATTTTGTCTGGCCTTTCACGACTCTGGCATTTCGGACTTTTTCAACTGTGGTCAGCACTTTTTCTTTGTACTTCTTATTCAAGATCTGGAAATTCTTAACATGAATTTGTTGCGAATTCGTCGTGCGCATATGTATAACTCCCGCAGAATAAGGGAAACTCATAATTATATTGAACTCGAACAGCTTGCACAAACAGCGTCCAAACCCGTTTGGGAAACCAACACACATGAACATCTCGATTAGAAAAATGTGCCCTCCTGAGGTTGTGGTAGCTTGCGGTTGTTTGGGTTAGCCATCTCCCTGATAAAATGCAGATGAGTCAGCATATCGTTTCATTACAGGTCTAAAAGTACCTTCGCAGCTCTGCAAGAATCGTCTCAATTGTGTACTTTCGATCCCATCGAGACAGGCACGAAAGCAGTCCCTTTTGAACCTGTGAACATTAAAGTGATTAGTCGGATTTTTTGTGTGCGGGGCATATTGGGACATACAACTCCGGTCTTAGGATCAACACAAGGCAAGTTAATCCGCGAATTGAACTGAACAGTTGGTGGATGATCGGGATAGCTTTCCCCACAGAATATCTGAAGGCTGTAGATACGGTTCTCGTGAACAGTCTGTGGGATGCAAAGATTAAAGAGAAGAAACTCTGTGATTACTGCTCAACATGCATTTAAAGGACCAATGATTGTGCCGTTCCACCTGGTCATCGACATGTCGTCGGTATCTGCAAGACCGTAAGAAGTTGTACCATCTCCGATACCCTTTTCTCCCTTCTCTAGCTCCTCGAGAAGTCGGAAATTGCGCGGGACTAAATTCGGCACATTGGGCGGAGGAAACCCTATTTTCAGCAGGACGATCTCGACAAAACCAGTCCCAGTCACCTTTGGCCATGATGATGCACGATTGAACTGAAGCGTGGCAGTGGAGTGTGGGAAGGTTGGGTTTGGCGGTCACCACCTTTTTTGGGGGTGGTGCGGAGTGTCGCAAAATGTTGGAAATATCAGAACCATGGTTTGCAAGGCGCTTCAGGCGTTCGGAAACCGGGATGGGCTCTTTGTGAGTATTTTCATTTTCTTCGTCTATAAGGTCCCTGGCTCGTCTCTTCTTGCTTCAACTTTAAATAGCTCCTGGCTCTTCTTGAAATCTTAACAAGCATATCAGTGGTTGTCAAAGCATCAATTCGTACACATGAACACTATTCTCGCCATCAATTTCAACTCTGTCCAGTTCCTTGTTTCTGGATTCTTCCTCTTTTAGAATTCTTGAAGCTGTAACTGCATCAGGTCAAAAGAACATTGTTGAATTGAAACACCAACCTGTTGTGATTTGGCCTTGATGCCAAAGTGTCGCACAAAACATCCATCAGCTTCAATTTCACATCTGCTCTCCTATGTTGTTTGTTGCATGTTTTCCTTCTAAAGTTCTGCGTGGGAACTTAGGACTAGTTGTTTTTCTCTGTTCGCTTCAGGATCCTTGATTCATTCCTTTCAACTTGGCGCTTTCCTTGTTTGGTACGTGAGGAGATTTTGCGCGACGTTGGCTTGGGTTGACTCGAACCTGACTTGACGTGGAGGAAAGTTACTGGATGGACGTTGTGGAGGATCAGGTGATGGATCGGGGAGCATCGGATCTGGACATATCAAGAAGGGTTAGTTTAAGGGACAGCGAGAACCTATAAAAAGGTGTTGAGTTTATGCTTCAATATATAGAGACCTCGTATACAATACCTTCAAATTTCTTTATGGTAGCATTGGTTTTCTCGCTCTTCTGAACCAACCTTCACTATCAATTGATCAATCCACCTCATAACTATTCGTACGAAGCTATCAATCGACTCTACGCACATCTCAGCATCATCAACAACGACACCATGAGTGACACCAACACCAAGATCAAGGATAAGAACCTCTTTATCTTTGATGGAGAGGATTATCATACTTGGCGCCATTGTATGGAGACGGTACTCTGTGGCAAACAACTCCGGGATTATGTTCGCAGCAGTATCGGCCCATCGCCACCATTGAAGTCATGACTACTAGCCTTCGTGACAACTATCAGCATGTCGTCAGTCAACTTCAGGACGATGATTGCAAACGGAATCTACAGGTGGCTGAAGAATTCAACCCTGGTCACGTCTACCAAGCGGACAACAACAACGACGGCCGGTTGTGCTGGAACTGAAACCAACCCGGCCACTTTGCTGCCAACTGCCCTTGCCCACATCAAGACCAATCTCGCATGGGGAGTTGGGGAGGTCAGGGACACAGTGGAGGTGGTGCCTTACAAGGAAGCCGCAACGGCAACAGATGAGGTTGAGGAGGTGGTTCATCTTCGTTTTTGTACTTGTCAGAACCACAAAGTCCTCCGCCTTTTCCGACTGAGCACAGTGCCACTCTTCAAGCTTGTTCTTCTCCAGCTCTAGCTTGGTCCTAATTGACTCGATTTGCTTGCTCCCACAATATATTTTGTTTTGTCTCAAATTAAGCTGCCGTAATGTCATTGAGAAATGTATAAATAACAGGTTCAGCAGTTAGCTTACATGATCCATAATGTCAGTGATCTCTTTCTCCATCCTATTGATCTAAGCTGCAGGACGCCTACTCTCACTTTCAGCAACTAGTTTCAAATGATCTTCTGTCTCTATCTGTCGACTATTTACTTCATAAAGAGCCTGATTTATGGAATTTTATGAATAATTGGAGTTGTTATCACCCCGGAAACATTCCTTAGTGTGAAACATGCATAAATTGTCAGTTCCAACTTTGATTTGAGTTGAAGTTGAACCTTCCATAAACGTGCACAACTTCACTTTGATCATGCGAGACTCCACTGATTTCAATGGTTATTCTGTGTTGCAAACATATGTCAGCAATTTGGCCGAAGTGGACTCTCCTTCTGTTGGTCAGACTCAGAGTTCCATAAGCCTGAACAACCCTAGACTTCAAAAATACATAATTCTTCACCAGTGTAGCGCACGTGCGGCCCAGAACATCTTAGGGCAACACAGACCTGTTATTGCCTCAACTGCATCTGCTATTCTATGTCTGACCACCTCAATTTCTGAGGGAATTGCAGCAAACTCTTCATTTGCATAGCCTCTCAGAGTGGCAAGCTCAATGCGAAGTCCTTGGGCTGTGGCTTCCTGCTCAGTGATCTGTGCCTGGAGCTTCTCCAATTCACCGGCACATCGCATTGACGTCTCTAGAGCCATTGCAGCCATTTTCACTTCTTGCTGTTGCAGGCAACCTGACACTGCAGGTCCATCTCTGTCACGCCTCTTTCCTCTTGCAATCCCAGCCCATGTCACATGACACCCTCTGTCCTCAATGTCCATGTATCCGGCCGGATCACTCCTCTCATCAGCACCTCCAAATGCTGTTCCCTGTTTCTGCAGCTGACAGGAGGGAGAGAACCACCTGTTACATTGCATCCATATCTAAAGTGTCCTACACCCCGGCATTTTGAGCACCATGCATCATTTGGATCACCCCAGACGTTTGGTGCAAAGTCATTGTACCTCAGAATAGTCTCCGTTCCTGTAGCACACGCTGCCTCTGAGGGAAACACAAAGTGTGCCCGAGGGAGGCTCAACCTACTTCCTGCTGAAAGCGGTACTTGCACTGATATTGCTCCACGTGCAATTCTCTCCGCCTCATAATTGTCTGCTTGTTCCTCCGTTCCCACTCAGAACAGGATCCGTTCATGTGTGCCCAAAGCTGTTTCCTGAAGCGGGCGATCATTACACACCTGTATGATCATCCCCATACAAAAAATGGAAGTTCCTGCAAGAGTCTTGAAGTTGTGGCTGGATCCTGGAACTCCACATCTGCAAACCCACAGGCCTGCTGCCTGTATCGTATTACATGCGAGAGAGTTATTTTCAGCGCAGGTGCTTCTCACTCAGGATTGACATCCATACTCGGCGACAATGGTCCAGACTCACTGCTTCTACTCTGGGTGTAACTGTGAGCGCAGCCCAAGCAGCGGTCAAAAAAAGCTCAAGATCAGGAGCCGTAACATCCAACAGGACACCATGCACAATCAACGCTCTTGCTTGGTCAACAGTGTGCGTCTCCAGTGCTGCACTACTCCCTCTGTGTTGTACAACTGCACTGGATAGTCACGACAGCCAGTGAGATGCGGCGGCAGTATCAAACCCCAGCACAATGCGCAAGATCAAGAGCTGCTATCTTGATCTCCAAAACTGTTCAAACCGTTTGCTGGATAGCTTCCAAGCATAACTGCATACTCAGAGCAAACAGCAAAATCAGTCAACCTTCAACCTGTGATATCGCCCAAACTGCCCACGGTAGAGGAGCGCGGACACCACCGCTGGAATCGCAGCTGCCAATTCTATCGCTGATAGAGGTCTGACCTCTCTGGGATCGATTTTTTTGTGTCACTAGTACATCACCAGATCTGCCTCAGATCACTTCAACCTCAAGTAGGCCAGGGTGGCGCGCTCAGCTGGATCGGAACCTTCCTGCAGGCGGTGTTGCGGTTTTTAATTTTGTTCGGGCTGCGAGACCCAGGAACCTCGTGAATTGAGAGGCAAACCGTACTGCAGTCGTGACAATTCGCGGCAGGAAGGGAAGTCTAGGCAATCTTGGAAATAATTTGGAGTATTGATTTATAGTCACGTGAGCAGGAACCTGCGGATGCAACGCATGGAGAAGTCATCGTCCTCTCGAACTCAGCCAGCTGACGCTAATTGGACGGTGGAGGAGGAACTTGCGAGAAGAGCGCAGCGCCAGATGCAAGAACAGCAGTGATCGGCTGTAGCTTCAGATATGTCGTCTGCACCGACGTCGCAAATGCCGAGACCAGCAACTCAAACATCATCGGAGCCACGGAGCCCCTATTGAGCGTCAAAAGGTGGTGCCAGAAGATCCAACTTCGCAGCCATCCACGGCCGAAACGAATTTGGCGGAAGATTAGGGTTTTGTTTGGAAATCATAGCAATCTGGCAATTTTCTAATCGGCAGCATATGTTGTTGTTTTTGTGGCTAGCTTTATCAAGTTCAGCTTGCTTGAGTTGCTTTGTTGTACAAAAAGTTCAGGACAATCAATTCATTTTTCATTTGCCATTCTTGGCTCAGTCATTTCGCGTCCCCATGAGTTCAACCCCAGTAGCCCATCGAGCACTTATAGCGAGATCAAAGCTTAGATATGGCACAGTCACTTACATCCGTCCGGATGGAAGCAGCGCTGGGTAATTCATGTACGAAAGATTGAAGATTGGTTGGTCCTCACCACTGCACCCAGAGCATACCCTTTGACCAAAACAAAGTTCTCTATTGGCCGGTTCGTGCTCTCCTGGGATTGTATGTCTTCTGTCCCCTAAAACTCTCTTTCGATTGCAATCCAATTGTAGGAGCGAGGAACGCGATATCCGAGTTCGGAGCAAAGAAGCTTCGGGGGAACACTGTATCCTGACTGTTGACGAAGACACCCAGCCATTCAGCTGCTTTATCACTGATCTCAGCGCGAATGGGACGAATCTCAATGGTCGATGGCTCGAAAATGGCGTCCAGGTTGCTCTCAATGACGGTGACCTCATTGGAATTGGAATTGCACGCTTTCGCTTCAACTCCTTGAGCCAGGTATACAAATTAGTCTGTTTGAAATTTCCACACAATTAAGATTCGTACCAGATTGAGCAAACCGAGATGAATGGGTTCCTAAATGTTATCAATCAGGCCGGAGTGGCTGCCAGCGTTCGATCAATGAGAGGGGAGCTTAAAAACCTTCTTGAAGAAACTCGCGCCATCGAAAGCCCACCGAAGAAAGAATACGAGCTGTTATCCGTCCCAACATCTGAACCATCTCAAATTTCTGCGAAAGCTGTTGTGATGAAATACGACACTGGTCGAAATACGGACCTATCGTGTGCTGAGATTTCAACTGAGCCCATCCTTGGACTGAAACTTTTCGAAAGCCAACCTTCGAACGTTGACCAAGAGACTCAGAATCACACATCATCAAACGTTTTGGAAAGCATTCCGGTTCTACCATTGGACAAACGAGATGACTTTCAAGACAACCCATCACCGCCTCAGCTTCGGTGTTGGGACATTTCGATTACTAATGATGAACGGACCGAGACGTCAGAACATACGGATGGGGTCGAGGAAATGGTTACGGGAGCCATTATGGAAAAAGCCTTTGCAAAAGTTGAGCGTCCAGTGAAAGAAAGTCACGTTTCTGCCAATCTCATTAGCGCTGGGGCAACCGACAACACGCATACTGACTCTTCTCACGCCGATACTGCCCCCACTTCATTATCGGGAGCGCCGTGTGCTCCGACTTTGCAATTTGAGAACGAGCAAGTTCAGGAGTCAATTAAGTCGCCGAAGAAGCGTGCAATGGGATCAGTGGCGGAACCCATTGATGAAATCACGGATTACGAAGATCAGCCTAAAGATTGTGGCTCTCCGTCAAAGAGGACGAAGCTTTCACTGTTAGACCGAGAATTGACCGTTCAGCCAGAAATTAATGATGTACGGGAAGACACGCATCGAGATTCTACCTTGCTGCCTTCGGATTCAGAATCACCGGATGAAATTGTGGCGGATACGATGGTACAATCAGCGACATTTCGAAATGGTGGAAATGCACTTGAATTTAGTACAACTCATCTCGACTTGCCCAACTCTCCAGAATTATCCGCGATACAGTTTTCAGGTTCTAATGGCTCGCCCGTCAAATCCGTTTATGGCCCCGACCAATTGAAGGATGACAAATGTTCCGAGAGTGCGGAACTCGGAGCCATATCGGTCGCCTCAAACACAACTCACACTCAGATGTCGCTGTCATTCACTGATCCGTTGGATGCACCACGTCGTGTCAGCTTCGGTCCTCCTGTTAGTATCTACCTCATACATTTGATGCTATGTCTAATTTGCATCTATAGCTCTCCCCAGAAATATTTGATCGTGAGCTACCACCTGATACACCAGTTAAGCGCGGGCAGCGAGTTTCGTCCCATCCTACTCCTATTGGTGACAATGTGAAGGTTCCAGCTTCGCCCTTGGCCCACCTTTCAACATCCAGAAAGCAGTTCGTATTGAAGTCGGCATTGAAGTGTCGAGACCGGTCAATCCCTCCGCTAACATTTACAACAGACCAAGTAAATCCGTTTGTAATCCGGCAAGCGAAACAGAGCAACGAAGTGGCGACTTCCAGTTCCTCATCGTCTGAAATAACTTCACCGGTCCAACCTGAACGAAGGCAATCAAAATCGAGGTCGATTCCCTTCAAGTACGGCGTCCCAACTGTAATCGAACGAGCGCGCACTCCTACTGTTGCAAGATCTAATCCGAGAAATCAGCCCATCCTGAGGAAATCCTTGCGCCTGATTGCAACGGAGCCCAGAAAGCTTCCTTCGTCGGTCGGGAGGGTTCAAACGACCGGTGACTTCAATAAAAGATACTTAAAGGAGCTGGAGGATCAGACCGATGGAATCATCAAGGATTTTGCCCTCAAGTTGAAGAGGTCGAAAAGCGATCAAGATACCCAAAGCAGCTCACTCGCGGACGCAAATCTCCAAAAGGGTACGCAAATAACCGCGAAGAAGTTTGATATCAGTCAGTTCCGTTTCCAAAAATCCACAGCAATTGACAGTTGGCAAAAGATGGAGCAACGTAAGTTGGTACTAAGCATTCAAGAAACTTCGGTAACGCTTTACGGCGGATCTTTCCTTGTACGCAGCAAGTATCTCAGAACCAGTCAACTCATCCTCGTCTGACCACCCGCCTACGCCAAGCGAGCAAGACGCTAGCCATGATGATTGCTCAGGTATTTTGTTCTCAAAATTTGAAAACGAACTTTCTGCTCATCCAAATAATCGAAGTTGGGTCTGATGGCGGCATTTGCGGTATTCTCGAAGAGTCGAACCAGCAGTCACTCGGTTGTCCACGCGAAGTTTTGGATTTGGATATGGAGAGCCGATATGTGCAATATCCAGAGGAAGAATCCGATGCCGTAGTCGACGCCATTTTGAATCAGGAACTTGTTGTTGCGGAAGGATCAACAATTGAGAACGAGTCCAGTTGCCCAGCAGCGGATAGTGTATCAACAAATGACGCTGGATTGAGGGATGAGCGTAAGACGCTTGCGCTTGGGCCTATATCGATCAGTATGGCGGAGGAAACGGTGGAACTCGACACGTCTGAAGAAGCGCAAGCGTCTTTAAGCTTTGGCGGACTGGTGTGTATCGATGCGAGTTTGAACGAAGAGAGTGCAGCTGGAGCTGCGACGACCGACCATGGAAATGTCATTGCTATCGTGATTACGAATCACGAGGCTGAAGCGAGCGCGATCAATGTGGACAATGTGGACCGCGTGGATGGACCAGAACCATCCTCGAATGAAGAAATTGCACAAAATAATAGTGATACCATTGATGCGGAAAATTGTGTCATGGTTAAAGAGAAAGCTGACATCCGAAACTCGACCATTTCAGGCGAAATGGACAACTCACTGGAACTGCTGGGATTAAATCAAAGTGCGAACGATTTACAGTCGCTCGAAAATGTGGGCGAGTTGGTGGATGTTGCGAGCGTCGAAGATGTGTCGATTCCTCGAGATATCTATGAAGAGCCAACCGATGTCGACTCGGCCACGGTTGGCGATGAAACGAACGGCATCCCATGCGATTCACTTGAAGAGGACAGGGACAAAGATGACGAGATGCACATCAGATCGGATGACGAGGAGTCACATTTGAGCGAGACATCGTCAGGCGTAGATGATGATCGCGAACCCGATGAAGTGCAAACAGGTATTGTCTCTGTTGATCATCTGGAAACAGAATTTTTGTTTGCAGAAGACTCGATGATCCGCACTATGAACATATCCCGCGACTCAGATGATTCCGACTTGGAATCAAGTCACCGACCCCTCCATGAGGCAGCTGCCAGCAACGACGTAATCAATGACCTTCAGGCTACAGACGAGGGTAATCGGGACTGCGTCATGGAGCAAGAGCGCGCAGAAGAACAACAGTTAGACAAGCCCAATGGTAACGACAACCAAGACACCTCGAGCGACGTACAATTCGAAGTATCCATTGAATGCATCGAGGATCTCGAGAAAGCAGTTTCCTTCTTGCTAGAAGGAGGCGATACCGACGATGATGGGCGCAAGGACAATGAAAAAGGTCATCATTCCGAGCAGGTTGTTGAAGCGATCGTCAAGAACTTCCCGGCTGCGGTTTATAACGAACACCAAATGCCATCCAGCTCCACTGATGAAAGCGAAAATAACTCAATTGGCAGTACGATCGTTCCCGCAGCTTTCACATTTGACAATGACACGCAGCCTGTTGGGCGAACGGACCCTGTGATTGAGAAGATCGAACAAGTTGCAGAAAACGAGGAGAATGCACCCACGAAGAGAAAAAGGGGACGTCCCCGTAAAGCCATCCAGCTGTATTCTCATCAAAGGGTGGAGCAGAAGTTTAACGAACAACAGTCAGCTCAAACTGCAACAAAGCGTGGTACAAGGAGAGCACTGGATGAAGGAGAAGGGCAGACAAATATCGATGAGAACGAAGGCATAGAAGCACGGAAGATCAAACGAAGCAGATCGAAAGTCAAACACGACGAACGAGATGAAAAGGAGACAAATCCTATTGAGCCATCGAAAGCTTTAAATGCTCGTGCTGGCAAACGTGGACGAGCTAAAGCAAAGGATGATGTCGTTGAGCACGATGAAAACATCGAGCTATCTGATGGGCCGCTGAAAGCCCCTAATACTCGGGGCGGCAAACGTATGCGAACGAAAGAGAAGGAGGAAGATGTTGAGCAAGATGAGAACCTTGCGCCGACAATAACTGCAAATTCTGATGAGCCACCGAAGAAAGCCTCCAAATCTCGGGGTGGGAAACCATTACGAAAGAAAGAGAAGGACGACGAAGTTGAGCCAGATGAGAATGTTGAGCCGGCAAATACTGGGATTTCTGGTGAGCTGCCGAAAACCTCCAATCCTCGGGGTGACATTCGGACACGAACGAAAGAGATGGATGACTTTGAGCAAGAGGAGAATGTTGAGCGTTTAACGGTCGGCAAAAAACCAGCATCTAAAGTTGCGAAGTCTGGAGTGAGGCGAACAACGACAGTGACAATGGACGGCGAAACATCACCGTTTCGAACATATAACTTTCGCAAGAGAAAATGATATTGTATTGTCAATATTGAAATTGCTTGGTGCAATAAATTCCTTCCTCAAATAATCAAAGTTGGCTTGTGCTTTCGTTATGGGATGTTCGGGTGTCAATCAGTGATATGGGAATTTGAACTGGTGTCGAATCGAGTTGCGATACTGCAGTTGGTCC
Source organism: Cladochytrium replicatum (assembly GCA_025526935.1). NCBI lineage: Eukaryota > Fungi > Chytridiomycota > Chytridiomycetes > Cladochytriales > Cladochytriaceae > Cladochytrium > Cladochytrium replicatum. The sequence continues at coordinate 204,701 of JAHLKD010000039.1, read as the reverse complement.
GGCGAAGACAGTTTCAGCGTCCACCTCCTTGCCTTCCGCAAGTAAGTCAGATGTTTCCTCTTTCGTTGTTACAACCTACCAAACAGCACCAAGCCATCAGCAGTTACCAAAATGACACTATCGGTTTCTTACCTTTGGCTGAGCTTTGGTTACTGCAGCAACTCTCTTCAGAACATGAGCAAATTTCACTGTCTCAGTAGTGAGGAATGTATTCTGATGGATTCCGTCTGACGCAGACCGCTGTTCACCCCTAGCGATCCCATTCGAATTGCCGACGGCTGGGAGGAGTTTGAGGAACAACGATGTGTACGCACGGACCATCATCAGATCGAGTGCGTCCTCCTCAAAGTGACCCGCGTTGATCTTCTTCAGGTCGAAAGCTTTGGTCATCACAGTGATTTCTGTGTGTACGAATTTTGTGCCAGGACGATCAGTTCGCTCTTGGGCGGAGTTTGGTTGAACCTCATCGAAAGTTGTCCCAGACCCTTTACGAACTAAGATTTACTTTGACAAACTTCTTGCAGTTGCAGATTGGTGCTTACCAAAAAATTGAGCTTCTACTACTGGAGCACAGAGATCAAACTCTTGCTTCGGCATAATGCCGCACAGTTGAGCTTTGTCGGCACCCTCCGGAAGAAGAGTTGAGAGAACCTCAGCAAGGGCGACTGTTAGGTTTTGAGGGTAAGATTTGCATAATATACCTACTTGAAACATTGCATCGAAAGCTTGAGTCCAGATCTTCTCCGGCCATAACAAGTGCTCAACTGCCGAGCGAACCTTTCGGCATATCCCTCTAAGGCATTCAACATCTTTCGACTCCTTCAATACTGCAATAAAAAACTGAGTGTACTTTTCGATGTAAACGAAATGCTTCCCAGGTCTGATAGAGAACGTTAGAAACCGGTTCTTTTGTCGTGCAAACATACGGTTCAAACTCAGGCCTCCAGAGGTTGGCGAAAGACTTTCCAGTTGGCTTAACATGGAAAAGCTGCTGGATCTCAGATTGGGCCCCATTTGCGTCACGAAAAACATAGTAGCGAATCCAGGCAATCTATGTTCCAGTTAAATAATGTAAAAAAGCAATTATTGGCATGAACGTTACCCTGTAAGTAGGTTTGTGGTGCCATCGCTTTTTGTCCGTTCCTTTGATAATCTGCAATGCCGCCATGATTTTTCCGAAAACGGGCAGGGCACTTGAAGAAAGCTTCTTCGGTTCAATCGAAGAATCACTCTGGCTCCAAGGAAAATGCTCTGGCGGAGTTTGAACCACATGTGCTGCAGAGATACATTCTTTTTGTGTGGCTTTTGGTATGAAAATGGGAAAAGATCGTTCCACCATTTCCAGTGCCAAATCGACCTAATTCAAGAATCGAACTTAGAATGATCGAAGCGGCTCAAATGCGACACTATACCCCAATTTCATTGCGATAGAGAAGCTTTGAAAGCGCTGAAAGCAATTTGCAGCTCGGATCGATGATCTTCTCTTGCTCTTTGGTGCTCCATTCTTCCGGTACAAGCAAAACTGCACGTGCATATTCCGTTAGAAGAGTCTTAAATATATCAGGTCAGCACAGATGTGAACATGGCCTGAAAGCAACGTACCCGTGGAGCAACACCAAGCTTTGCCATGAGTTTCCCCTTCATGAAAAAGTGATGCCATTCGTGCGGATCCTGCCGTGATGCGTGGCTAAAGCACCACAGTCCCAACGACAAGAGCATTCGTCTTTGCGTCTCAAAATACATCTTAATTTGCTCCCGCTCATCAGTGTCGAGAATTTTTGATTCCAGTTGCCGAGCCTCCACGCCATCCCCGGCAATTGCCGTCTTCTCTTCCGGGACAGCTTCAGCCATGTTTTGATAATCGGGATGAAAAGAAAGTGTAACAATCTGGCGCTCAGGAGCACTTTCATCCTGGAGAGACTGACGATACCGTTTACCCCAAAGAATGTCAACCCGTGGAATGTGCGAACGCAAGACAGCAGCAAACATCGGTTGAGTTGCAGCCATATAGCACAAGTGGCCAAACTCGGGCCAAAATGTCTGAAGTGCTTTGTTGGTTGCTGGACTTCCGGTGTGAGTGTTCATATCGAAGTGTCCTGCATGCTTCAGCCTTTTATATGCTTCAACAAAACAGTGGAAGGACCTCTGTTGCCAAAACAAAGTTAATTCAAATACATTTGGTAATAAAATTAAACGAACCTTTTGCTGGTCTCTTATTTCGGCGAAGTGTTCCGATATTTCAGCAGCACTCCAGCTCAAGTTGTCGTTTGCTGCAGTAGCGTACGCTGTCGCCAGTTGAAACCAAGCCGAGCCATCAGACGGATTTAGATATGCGTGTTGCTTCATGTTTGAAATCAGTATCACAATAGGTTCACAATTTCCCTCCTACCAAAAACAATTCTATGGCTTGCAATAGTAGATCTTGAGACTTCTTTTTCTGTTGGGAGCGATTCTTGAATTGTATAAACAGAATTTGGCCAAGAATAGAGTATAGCTTGTTATACACCTCTTTCAAACAGATGAGCAAACGATCAAATTTCAAGTAACAAACGTCCTTTACCCGGTATTACGTGTGATTGTGAGGGGGGAAGATTGAAGACTAAGATGCATGGGCCGCTCAGCGTGGTCTGAGTTAGCTTGATTTCGGATGTTAGGTACTTCGAGATCACTTCACGGTTCATTGCAATTCGAGCTAGAGCCAGCTTTAACGCTAAAGTAATATCATAAATAATGAATTTACTCACGGTTCTTCCAGGGTGGGTTAGCAAAAGCGTCCGCTATTCGGTCTAGACAATCTCGCATGTCGTTTGTAATTCCACGATTGGTCCTTGCAGAAAGCTTCTTTTCAACATACGCCGCGACGACAGTGAACACTTCAGAGGCGGCATCCTGGTCAAATGGCAGAGACTGTGCGTTATGAAAACTAATTCGCGTGTCAGGTTCTATCTGGAAACTTGTGGTTAAGTGGACAAAATACAGAAAAGAAAATTTAAGAAACGGTACCTTCATAGGGATCCCATAAAGACAATGGTAAGTCTGATACAAGACGAATGTATATTCTTCATCGTTGAGTGCTTTGAAATGCTTGAGGGAATGTTTAAGGAAACGCCCTGAAAATAATTAGCCCATGGGACTTCTTGCCCCTAAAATACTCACCGTGGTCGGAACAGCAGATTCCTACGTCCCCAAGAAGCACATGCATGAGAAGCATGATTTCTCCCAGAGGATCAATGTCCAGATTTTTCCTCCCACCTCGGAGATGTGTTGCCCCTTCTCGGCGCATTTTTCTCGAGGGTTGCTGGGGAAGGCCTACTTTGCGCGGGTCAAGTTCACCTGTATCATCAGCTACTAGTTGACCGTCTCTAAACACGTTGCTTTTAACGGTCGAGGGAATAGGCTTGTCCTCGGTTGTTTCTGGTAGTCCAAGATCGACCGCATCGCCAACACTCACATTTTCGTGATCCTGGACATCTGTCATTGGCATATCACGTTCAACCTCAGTGTCTGCACCCAGAAGCTGACTGCTGGCGTTATTGCCGTCAAAGTCGACATTCTGCGACTTGACTTCGCTCGATTGACTTCTTTCAGCTTCCTCAAGTCCAATTTCGGCCACGTCATTATCATTGTCAGTGGATATGGATTCATTGTCTGAATCGTTCCCTGGAATATTCTCGTCGATTTTCCCCTCCACTTCAATCAATGATCGCTTGCTTTCAACTTCCGCAGACGCCGTCAGTACGCGTGAGTGGACCCCGCACAACTTCCATCGAGCGATAAAGGGATTTTCTTGTTCGAGTTTCTCATATAGAACATCTACCGCAAAGTAGAATACCAGTATGGAGTTTAAGATGAAATCTTGCAGAGGTTGGAATGCAGAATCGTTAGGATCCCTCCCGATGCGGAATGGGCAGATATCTTCTCGGGTCAGGATATCCCAGGAGGAGCGAATGAAGAGAAAGATTTGAGACAAGAATTGGTCGAAGAGATTGCATGGAATGGGGTAGGTTCCTCGGGCAGCAGATATTGAAATGATATTAAGAAGTCTCCCTCCATTATCTGATGAGGATTGATCAGCCCCTAATGATAATGGTGATAACTGAACATACCATTTGCTAAGATATCTGATATGTTGTGCAAAAACCCTGCCAGCTAACTGATATAAATAGATGTGTCTCGATGTGCCTATTGCCTCCATACCTTTGAAAGAGTCAAGGAAAAGTTTTCACTTTCAACAATATTGCTGGCACAATCAAGCACGAGTAAAACTAACGTGACTAGCATCATATCTGGTCTATCCAGTTCTTGGCATGACTAACTATTGTATTAGCATTGAAGAGTGAAGCAATATTTGTGGTTTACCTCAGCTAAAATCTCAATCATCTCGCAACGCTTTGTAAAATTTGGAAAGAGATCCCTCCATCCGATTCGGACTCCCTCGAAGCAGACCATGTGTGACAATTGATCAAGTGAGTGGTGAGATGTCTGTGTAGTTCCATCCACTTCTTCAATTCCGAAGAATACTGGGACTAGACGATCAAGAACCTCCAAGTAGCTTCCTTCGGCATAATGCACACTTGCATCAAGTACAAATTGACGATGTGAGACTACTCGTAGCTTTGACATGATCGCAATTTTGTCCATCCGCTCAGCCTTTTGCCTGCCAAAATTGTCAGATCCATTAGCAACAACTCGTTCAAACTTACAGGTTGGGGTGTTCTATTTCATTGTCATCCCCAGCAACGATAAGAAGTTTCAAGCAGTCTGAAAGCAAGTCCACCGTATCTTCAATGCGACCACTCTCCTCGGCATAAAGTGCAGCTAGCCATGAATATCTGAAGCAAAAGAGTAAAAATGCTGACAATGAAATCTGAAAGGGTAAAGACCTGCATTGGGTTTGAGTATCAATTGTGTCATCCAATCGCGAACTCATCAAGTATGAGAGCTCTCCCCATGCACGCTTAAACATTGCAACAGGACGTGTTGAGCGCGGGTGATGATCTGCCTCGTCAATTTTTAGAAGGTCTTCAGCTGGTGTGAGATCGAACAAGAACTCCGATAGTGCAAGCATGACCTTGAATTCAATGTCAAGTTAAGATCATTTCAACCAAAACTTCCATAAATTGGTTTAGTCACCTCGACTTGTATCTCTGAATCTTGTTGGCTATCAGTCAACAAAGAAGAAATCCCATGGCCAAGAACTCCCAAAAGTTCAAGAACTCTTTCCAGAATGCCCCGCATTTCTTCACTCCATCTGGATTTGTACCAAAACTGCTCAACAGTCCCGTCAAGTGGGACACACAGTGACCAGAGTACGTAGTGACAGAGCAATTCGGCAACGCATGTGTTCAGTGCGACGTCGATATTAGAGGCACTTGCGTATCGAGATACAAATGAATGAACTAGCTCGGTTGGATGAGCATCGATTGTTTCGGAAATTTCCTCGGTTAGAAATCGCGCTTTTTTCAACTCCGCATGCTTCGCCCTTTTTCTGGGCCTGGAATCCGCCTCATTCCTGAACTTCGTACTTAGGGAAATGTAGATTGCACCGCACCGCCGGCAACATACCTTTTGTCATTTTCGACATTCAATGTAACGGAACGGTTGACAAATGCTCTCAAAAATTCAACATTCTCTCCCTTGACCGCAGGGCCCCAAACGGGTGCCATCAGTGGCATTGCTGGGTCTTGCATTCTGTCTTCGGCACAGATGGGATAGTTGTTGGGCATCCATCGATCAATCGACTTTCTGATACTCGGCGAATCGTATGCATCATGTTCCTGCTTTGTCCGTACTCTTGTAGAGGTTCTGATTTTGGTCAAAGCGATGAAATATGAGCAATCACTAAGCTTTGTGCAACGTAAATCGTTACCTCTTTTCTTTCTCGTCGCTCAATGACTTCTTCCTCTTTCGTCCCTTAGACCCAGCAGCCGCCGCTTGTTCATTGGGATCCACTCCCTCAGCCAAACCTCGCTCATTATCAGGCTGAACAGTGGGGTCCACGTCCATGGCATCAGATGGAATAGCTGACAACGCCTCGCTTGTAGCAATCTGTGATACATCGATGGGCTCTTCTGCAGGTTCGTCCATACGCGCTGGTTCAATATCTTCAGCCGCTACGTTCAATGAAATGAGGGTAGGGGAGTTCTGAGTAGCACTAGATGGCGTGTCCATATGTTCCAAAACCTCAATTTGCACAGGTCTATCAAAAGTGAGCTGGAGCCATCAAACACAAGTTTTGCAATACCCGTCGCCGTCACTTCCATTAGCAATTTGCAGTAGCAAATGTCCAAGCCCTATCCAGGACAATTTATGGAGTTGATACTTCTTTATAGGTACTTCGGGCCGAGGAGCAACTTTTTTGGCATTATCAGTACCTCCGCATCCGTACCAGGTGCTCACTTACTAGGTTTTGGCGCCTTGCGATCTCGGCCAACAAATCTTGAGTTCGGAATAGTCAGTTCTGAGTACAGCTCTTCTGGCTGCAGGTCTATGCCTTCCAGTGGATGGTTGGACCTAAAAAAAATAATAATGAGTTCAGCAGCCAAAAAAATAAACCAAAAGCTAAAGATTCATCACCGTTTCCATCTGAGAAACTCATCTGCCACTGAGGGGAGGTAATTTGCTTCGTTGCGAATCTGGAGCATTAGATCAAGCCCTCGCGGGAACGCTGGACACTGCTCCAGAGCCAAAGTGACAGTTCTCAAGCAATGGACATATTCTCCGAGCTCGTAGAATGCCTAAGAATTGCGATAAACATCAGTAGCTCTCCCTACACTCTGCACACGATTGTTTACCTCGCAAAGCCCCTCCAGGCACTTCCACCGAAGGGGATCTGCTGAAGCACACGCCATGCCTGTTTCAAATGCCACGCGAGCGATCTCGTATTCCTTGCACGAAAGCGCGAGCTCGCCGGTTCGAAGCCAAGAGAGCGAGTCGGAAGGATCAAACTTTACGGCCTGTGGGGATCGCGCACATTGAGCTTATCTAAGTGGGAGAAGCATGTGATTCCGTACATCCAGGAAATGCGAAAGTGCCTCGCCCTCTGATCCTTCGGCGTCAAGTATTGAGGCATAATTCTTGTGCGCGAGGTGGAGCAGCTGAGAAAGCGGCGATCCTCTTACGTTATGCACCTAATTATCAGAGCAAATTAACATCATTTTGTCACATTTTGCGAACGCTGAGTGCACCGGTCCGTCTGTTTTGGTTTGATCCTTCCATTTTGAGATGATCTCGGCGTATATCGTCTTTGAGGCAGCTGTGTTTCCTCTGTGGTGTAGCTTAATTGCATTTGAATATACTTCCAGGTCCCTTTCAATCTTGAAAAAGGTGGCATCATTAATTGCGTGCAGACAAGCATGAAGCCCACAAAACCTCGACTTCGTACGGTATCAGTCCCTCCTCGACGTCGCAGTTTTCATCGTTGTTAAGGACTGCGAATCGAATCTGCCGGCCAGGGATTAGCGTCGATTCTAGCCGGGAACGAAACATCGTTACCATCCCCACCAGAGTTGGTGTGGCTTCTGAATGCAATGGCATTCAATTATATAAATAACCAGGATCAGCTACAAAGCATTGAGTATAACAACGCCGAGCCGACATGTGGTGGATGTCTTAAGATCAGCTTGTTGCACTTAATACAGCTACTCTAACCCTATTGTTAGCAGTGCTAAATACATGCATTACAATCCAACCCGGAATAATTCAATTATCCAAAATTTACACCGCCATTCCATCTCAGTTACCGACGCGCGCTCCTGTTCCTCGAAGCACCAGTGGTGCTACTCTCTTGGTGGTCTAAATTTCGCTGTGCCTGTCTTTGTTGCTCTTTCCAGCAATCTTGATTGATTGTTCGAGGCTCTCTTCTCTTTGGACCACTGTGCGTCCCTCTTGCTGCGACTTGCCCTCCATGGCCGGTCTCAATCTCAACGTCGGACTGGGCTCCCTCCCTCCCTCTTCAGAACCTCTGGCTTCAGCTCTTTCCTCTTCGGCTCAGACATCTCAGTTGCAATCGTCTTCTTCTGCCGCTGATTTATCCTCAGTCGCTGCCTCGGCTCTTATGCCTCCGCCCGCTCAACCGTCCGTAAACATGAACCTCACCTACCACCACCATTCCGCTTCGACGAGCACCACAACTCATATGACCCCCGCTGCAGTTGCCGCCGCTGCAAATGCCGCTGCCGTGGCTGCAGCAAATACATTGACGCAATACAGGGCCTCGGGAACCACTCAGCAGTGGAAAGGCTCTGTGGAAACATTCCAGAACCCGCCACCTCCCACCTACAACAATCCGCTTCACCCACCTTCTTCACAGACGAACCAGGGTGGTGCGAGAGCCCACATATACAGCGCGGTTTATTCCGGCGTTCCAGTCTACGAAATGATGTGCAAAAACGTCGCTGTCATGCGAAGGCGTGCAGATTCGTACTTGAATGCAACTCAGATCCTTAAAGTCGCTGGCATCGACAAGGGCAGACGCACAAAGATCTTGGAACGGGAAATAATCAATGGCGAGCACGAAAAAGTTCAGGGTGGATACGGAAAATATCAGGGAACTTGGTGCGTAATTTTGCATTTCGGATTCACCACTATTCATTGCTCATTGGTATCTGTATCTACTTTTTTTTCAGGATCCCCTATGAGCGTGCCTTGCAGCTTGCTCAACAGTACAATGTGGATCAGTTCATTAAACCGCTCCTCGAGCTCGATTCCCACCACGGACGCACCGAGGAATCTACTGCAGCACCCACACCACCAGCTCACGAACTTTCGCGTGGCTCAATGACCTCCTCCTACGATCCTTACGCAGTTCAACCCCGCAAGCGACAGCGTCTCGACGAAAAAGTGTCCCGCAACGGCGGCGTTACCTACTCTGCAGAGAAACCACCAGCTCCGGCTGCCGCTGCCGCTGCTGCCGCTGCTGCCGCTGCAGAAGACCAGAATGATCGGAACCGCCGCCTCCTGATGGCCATGTTCCTCAACGACGACCCCAGCTTCATCCCCGACTTTCTCTCTGTTTCCACTCTCCCCGCGGATCTTGATATCGACCAAATCATTGATGATCAGGGCCACACGTCCGTTCACTGGGCCTGTGCACTTGCGCGCATCGGCATTCTGCGTATGCTCATCGACAAGGGCGCTTCAGTCCGCAAACTCAACTCCGCAGGCGAAACCGGCTTGATCCGCGCCGTGATGGTCACGAACGGATTCGACACGCAGGCGTTTCCCGAGATCATCGAGCTCCTGCACACCACGATCGCAATGACGGACATGAAAGACCGCACCGTGCTTCACCACGTTGCGCTGGTGTCCAACCTTAAAGGGAGGTCGCAGGCTGCAAAGTACTACATGGAGTGTTTGCTCGAGTGCGTTGCAAAGCACGGAGGCGATTTTGCTGCGTTGGTGGACAAGCAGGACAAAAATGGTGACACGGCGCTTAACATCGCGGCGAGGATGGGGAGCGATAACCTGATAAAGCAGTTGCTCGATGTCGGCGCAAGGCCGGACATTGCCAATCGCGCCGGGTTGCAGCCTGCAGACTTTGGATACGACGAGCTGCGCTCCAACACCATGACGGCAATGCCTCAGTCTGCGTCATCGAGCAATGCTTCCATACACACTTCCGTCTCGGAAGCTTCAAAGAATGACGTTGGTGTTACGGATCCCGATGCAATGGATATTGACACAAATGCGGCCGAGAAACTCATGGCGATCAAAACCGGCACGGCGAGCACCCTTACCAGCAGCGAAGAATCATCTGCGAAAGTTGAAGACTCCGGCCCACCATTTACTCTACCTCCCGGCGTTCTCGACGAAGAATCAGTCTCTGCATTTTACGCCTTGCACGATGCTGTCGAGAGCAAGAGCAAGGACATGGCAATCGGTGAGTTTCCAAACAATCGTTTAGTGTGTGAATCGCTCAACTGACGTTCTCTCTCCCAGCCGTCCGCAAAATGGTTCACGGAATGAACCTCGCCTTCACCCAAGAGCTCCAGGTCCGCCAAGACCTCCTCGCCGACACTCAGACCCAGCTCCGCCAAGTGACCAAAGACCTCGCCGAGACCCGACGGCAAGTCCACAGCCTCCGCAAGCAGAGCGAGACGCTCCCCGACCTCGTCTACCGTATCCGCAACCTCGAGCGCTCACTCGAAGACGAGATCTCGCGCGCGACCGCCATGTCCCGCGCCGCCGCCACCCGATCGAACCCCGCCGACGCAACAACGCCGACGCCGACGCCGACGGGCAACACGCAGCACGTACAGTCCGAGCTGCTGCAGCTCCGCGCCCAGCTGAGCGAGAAGGAGCGGTCGGAGAGAGCGCTGAAGGAGGAGCTGGTGCAACTGAAGGGGTGCGCGGGGCAGACCGAGATGCAGTGCAAGCGAATCATTGCGGCGTGCTGTAACGTGCCCGTGGAGAGCGTGGACGAGCTGCTAAGTCCTTTGCTGCAGGCTGTGGAGAGCGAGGGGGCGGACGTGGAGGTGGTGGAGATGGCGAGGTTTATGAGCAAGGTGAAACAGAGGGAGGGGTTGGCGGGGTTGTAGAGAAGTTCGGGGTTTGGATTCTGTTCGAGGTGTGGGCTATATTTGTATTTTGATGGGAATCGGAGATTCTTAAAAGAGGTCTCTTTGTGTGGACTCACTTTCTTCTTGCCTTTTCTTTTCATATTTTCGTACCATACCAATATTTTAATTTATGTGTTTGCAGAACTGCATGAATCTTGTTGTTTGCACCAAAGATAATTGAAATATGTTTACTTTCTAGCAATCGCAATGCTTAGAATATCGATGCGTGACGTCGGCATTATTGACACGCTGGCGGAGAATCCGGTGAGCTGAATGAGACTTCACCTACGCAACGTTTTTGTTACGGAGTGGTAATAATATATGAAGTGTGCGAAAAATCCCAATTTGGGTGCAACAACAGTCGTGGAAGACCTTCACGCGGGGGGGCGGATCGACATTGCCCCGATCCAGAGAACTTGCCCATGGACTGGAACGATATCTCTGATCAACCAACTCGACACCCAGAATCTTATTATGTGCGTCTTGCGTTCCAAACTCAACTCTGTTGATTGCTCGTGCCGTCGAAACCCGTTTCAACTCTGTTGATTGCTCGTGCCGTCGAAACCCGTTTCCTTCCGGAGTGCAAGATCTTCTCGAGAGGTGTCTCCACGATTCGGTACAAATCAAACTGAGTGGTACTGACGCATCTTGCCAACTAAATCTACACGCCTGTCACCGTGCTCACTTCTCAACCTGATCGTCGAGCCGACGAGCTGATGATTAGACATCGGAAAATGAGGTGAATGTGTGATATTCAGTTCATTATTTTCCTCCTCTGTGAGTGAGAATCCATGAGGATCATATCGATGACTGGTGAGTGCGTTTCCTTCCAAATTTTTTGAATACAACCCAATTTACCATTCTCCAGAATTACAGCTCGGAATGAAAAAGTACGTCCGTCAGTATGCGCGTGCCATAGTCTCAACTAGTTTCGACGTCGTCGCAATACAATTCACCCAAAAATCCACATGGTGTCGTATAAGTTACAGACACGGTTCGTTCTCCCACATATTCGACATCACGAAAAACGTCACTACCACACCACTTTCATCGTTCACTCATCGTTTCTGTGGATCACCCTTATTACAGAACACACCCCTGAAGTATGCCTCAAATCGCTCTCCTTCCCACAACAACCCCGTGTCGACCACCAGCCGGATCAAGAGGAGCAACGTATTCTGGTTTACTATTGCCTGACTCGATCTCATGCATATTCATGTGATAGAATCGAGTTCTCCAATCAGCATTGCACTCGTCGCTTACCCAGCCCAACGAAGCCAAGCGTTCGATCGAATCAGATCAGCGCAAGGGTGACTGACCAGGGCAAAAGGACCCGTCACAAAACAGCGGGGAGCAGTCGAGATCCCGGCGGCTAAATGTAACCCCCGCATTTCCATTACCCAAAAGAACGACAAATCAGAACGATCATTCAAAGCAGAAGGGAATCACCGGGGTGAAAGCTCTGTGATAGCCGGGCCGGCACACCTGATCAAAGATGCCGAGGAATCGACAAGAACGAATTCGGGAGAGCACATTTAGGGACCTTCGAATACCTCTGACTGTTCGACCAGACACGCAGACTGTCTAGTGCGAACAGAACAGCGTGATCATGAGCGTTCTCCACCAGTGCACTAATGATCCGGCTTTATCGGTAGCTGTCTCGGAGGAACCCATAACTGTGGGGCGAGACATTGCACCGGTTCTGAACAGACACCGGATCAACTGAACGGAGCCACTCTGCCCATCAAAAGGCCACTGAAACAAACGACCAGAGATTGCAGCGCGAACAGGAGAGCATAAACGTGATTGGGGCCTACACTCACTGCACCTATATCATCCCACAGGAAAGTAGGATAACTTGGAGCCAAGGATCAACAGAAGTGAGCCACTCTATACTGTACATTGGGTACTTGCAATAACAAGCACAATGATCTTGATGACGACATTGACAAACGAAAAGTTTCCGGGATCAAAAGGCCACTGAAACAACAACCAGGATCAAAAGGCCACTGAAAAAACAACCAGAGCTTGCTATGCGAACAGGAGGAAAGAAAGGTGATCGGAGTCTACACTTACTGCACCGTATCATCCCACAGGAAAGGGATGCTGATATGGGATCCCATTTTCTGGATCTCTTCAACGAGAGCGTTGATGACCATTGCGAAGATCACGATCTCCGAGATGTGGACAGGGAAACACGTTTCACCCAGCTCATCAAAGCTGAAACGAACTTGGTAAACCCGGAAGCCTTGTACAATTGATCGTCAATCCTCTTACTAATTTCTTAAAAATCTTGATCTCGAGTCCCACAACACCACCTGAAGCCATCAACCCAAACCATCCCCATCCGCCTGCTCCAGGATCCTCAAGATCGAATCCAAGTCACTTTCGCCTCACACAGTTATTCACACCATCGAGAATTCTAACCCAGAAACCTCCGATGACGTCAACAAATCCAAAACCTAGGTGCCGGGCGTCGTCGGATCCCGAACCTATGGCTCGGGCCAATTTCCACCAAACCATCGACCAAATGCAGTTTCGAATCGAATGCTCCATTCGAGTACCAAGCAAAAGGTCGTATTCACGCAGTCCCCGCACTCAGCAAAATCACCGCTAAAAATTAAGACGTTTCTTTGAAATATAAACAAGGGAAAACAATCACAACCGCGGCGAAGAACGCAGATCGGCCTCTGCCTCGATCATTCAAGTCTGACGAGGCAGATCGAGACATTGCGGTTGCAGCCGAGGACATCGACTTGACTGGGCGTACCAGAATTCGAACACAATTTTTCAAAACGTTAGCACTATTCAGGTAAGTTTATTATCAGCCGAATTTCTCCTGTGATTTTAATGATAGCGACCATGCAACCGCAGCACATGAGAAATCCATTGTTGCACTTCTGGCAACCAGCGCGGAAGTTTTTACCGAACGGAAAGATCCAAACAAGACAGCTACATGCATCAAGGCGAATTACGAGGGCACCGGGCTGCTCGAACAACTGGAATCCGCTGAAGATAGCGACGATCGTGACTTGTCTCGCACAGGAAGATATGATCGTACTTCGCCAAGTCTTTCCGTGAGTTAAAAGGATTAATTTTTTTGCTTTGTGCCTTATTCAAAGGCAAGACCCCTTTCTGGCGCCTACAAGTATGGGCTCCGTACTCCCCGAACTCTGAGAATGGATACCGCCTAATGAGCGAGTACGGAATAGGCTATTATGTGCGTGCAAAGACATCATTTGCACTGTTTGATACTAAGAAGAATCACTTTTCAAATTTCAACCACCCATCGATGACCCAGCCCAGCAATACAGCAATCAGGAGGCGTGTTGCAGCTTATGAACGGCAATGTTATCAGGAGAGTAGATGGATGCAACTGAATGCTCGCACTTTTCCTGCCGGTGGACTCTGGAATTTCAACCAGTGTGGAAGTTCCACCTTTTCATCCCGTATGTGGGATTGGTGCCTTTCCAACTCCGCTGATAGGTGGTTCAAACAGCGTTTTGTCCTCATCATATGTCACCCGTGCGTTTCTTGTTCCTTGTTTTGATATAAAAAGTTTAAATTTATTTCTGAGTGTATTCAACATTCTTATTCCAACATATTCTTCCTGTATGAGATCTCACATTCATCCCCAGAATGCAAACCCGCGTCCTGATGCGATTGTTGCCCTCAGCAATCCGCTCGCTGAGATGCTTATATGACCACCAATTTCTGTGGAGGCCACGCAGTGCGAGTCCAGGGTCATAGTTCAGTAGTCGTCGAAGTTACATAAAGGTGAAACACAGGCCCTATCAGAACGGAAGCACGTTGGCGTAATCGATTCGTCGAATGGGAAAATCTTCTCTCGCTTCTATGGTTCTACGTGTTCCTCCAGCCTTGCTAGAAGCTCTTTTGTACGTAAGGAGTATTGGGTTGGACGATGATCTGGTGTGTATCGAGTGTACCGAGATCGTCAAGCCGTTGAATATGTCTTTGCTGACGCACTTTCTTGTTGTGCAGTTGGTGGAGACATTTGCGAGAGAAGAGGTTGACTCGTTGGACGTCGTTACGACGCTCCACCTTGAAGCGCATCGAGCGATGGGATCCACTGTCGGTACTTCCCTCCGCCTTCTCGTTTCCATCAAGAGCATGCCCAACTGTATCGCACAATGCGTATTCGGTTGACTAACAGCGACTTTACTTCTAGAACACTTGAAGGGACAGACATGTGATAATAAGATTCTTCTACCCTCATCTCAATCCACTCTCTCTCAGACGACGAGCTCCACACCGTAGTTGCCACGATGGTAGCGCAATCCCTGAGTAGGCTCTATCAAGTTCCTGAATAGACATTTGCTTACCAAATTATTGGTTCATTGAAGACAAAGTTGAAGAAAAGGGACGCAAGCTTCGACCGCGGTTCATGGTCGACCGGTAAGTGATATAATCTTAAAGCCTCCAACCGCAAATCCAACGCTCTTTACTGTTTCTGTCAGCCTACCGTGGAACTCTAACCCGTGCTCTCCGCCCCGCAATTCATCATCATCGACAACGACAATGCCTCCATCCTCACCTTGCAGCAACGCCACCGAACTTCATCAGCTCGCAACCTCACGCTCAAACCCAATGTCTCGACCCATCCGCGCTCCGCGAGCGTCGACGGCCGATCGGCGTCCAGGGAATCTATTAGGACGCCAAGCGCGTCGTCTTCGAGGAACGGAAGTCCATCGCGGTGGTGGGAGAAGAGGAGACTTCAGGGGTCGCCTGGGAAGGGTGAGAACTTGGGAGTTGAAAACTTTTGAATGGTTCAGCAGGATGGAGTTTATTGACGCATGGTGGGTCTGTAGCTCGACGGGAGGAAGATGTGGAGCGATGTCGAGTGTGTGAGGTTCCAGCAGCATTCATGAAGATAGTTTTGCACACAGACAGTTTGACGCTTTCAGCAATTGCAATTTCATTCTTGTGGATATGTTTTTCTTTCCTTCTTCGGTTTGTAACGGTCGCATTACTGTCGTAAAGCATCGCTCTTTTTTTTGTAGGTGCATGATTGTTCACAAACCTTTCGTGCTTCGTTTGTTTTAACGCTTTCCTCGTTTTTGCCAATGTAAATAACCTTAAAAAAATCTCATTTCCTTGTTTGTGGTGGTCTGAAGTGCACACATTTGAAGAAATATAGAAAAACAAGTGAACACATTTGAAGAAATATAGAAAAACAAGTGAACACTATGTTCTTTGGGGTTTCAAACTATATTATGAGGAAGGGCGGAGTACAAACAAAACGATTTGATCCTTCAATTTGGAGGACCCGAGCTTCATCTCAGTTGGAACGGCACCACTCCGACGTTGGGGATAAACAGATGGAGCTTGCATAATGGTTCGAATTGCCAAAGGCCGCTCGGATGCACAACCGCGAGACCCCCGTTCCATCCATCTACCCGCTTGACAAACCGCCCACCAGGAAGTTCCCACACGCCTTCATGTTTGTCAACCTGCTGAGTTGAACCGGCGGCGGAAGGCGGACACGGTTTGGTCAGCGCAGAGTTAGGAGCAAGCGAGATACCTGAAGAACTCACATATGTTCCTGCTCCGTACTGGCTGAGGAGTTGGTATCCATTTGGGCAATCCGGAGAGTAAGGAGCCCATGACTGGGGACAGACTACAGGGGCCTTTGCGTGTTTGATCAGAGAAAAGCTTACAATTCAATCGAAACTCTGTGCACTCACATGAAGACTTCCGGGATAATTGTTTGTGATCAAGTTAGCCTGCGGACAGCCGAAAGGGCTGAAAGCTTGTCGGGGACGAGCACCAGCGGAGCGAGGCGAGATGATCTCCGTGGATGGTGAGGCGATGAAAGGTAGCAGGCTGGTTGGTTTGGATCGAACCTTCGTTTGTTTCAAAAGTCCGTGTTAAAATAGTTGAGAAAGCGGAACGTTGGGCTTACATAATCCCCAGCATTACAGAGCGAGGTAACGGAACTTTCTGGTGATTCCGAGAAGAAGTATGAATTGGTAGAGATTTCTTTGGGACTTTTTGAAGCTGAAAAGCCGACGGCTTTTTTGGGGTTCTTCGATGTTGATTGCGCCGGTCCGTTCTCGCTAATGCTTTCATACGGCGTCGTGATTGCTACTGGGTTGCCGGTTGCTTTTGATTTCTTGTCGGTGGTGATGGTTTGCTTCGCAAGTTGGTTGTGCACTGTCGTTCCTTGAATTGATGGTTACTCAAAAGCAATCTTGATATCAACCTGGCGTACCTTTTGTTTGCTTAATGAGAGGCATGTCATTTGCAACAGCGATGTGCTCTTTGTGAATCTTTAAGCCTGCAGCGCGAATCGACAACGTCGGCTTCTCCTCAGCTGTGACGGCGATTCCTTGACCTTTGGTTGAGTTTTCGTTTGCTTCAGTGGTCCCGATAACACATGGCGCGGTGGTTGTCGCAGGTTTCCCGGCTTTCGTTCCAGCCTTGGGCTTGAAGCTCGCTGGCTGAAACTTGATGTCCGGTTCGCTTGTAAGGTTCATGGGATCAGTGTCCTTGGGTGTGAATGAAGAAGGACGACGATTGCATAGCGGCTCTGATCCGTTTTCGCTGCTGTCCTTCGAGTGGCAGCAGGTGGATCCTGGATTGGCTTGCACCACTTGCTCTCCTCGGGAACTCGGAGTGACACTAGCTGCACTTGAACGTGCGGCCTTCCTGGGAACAACAGAGCGGGATCTAGCTGTGCTTGATACAGTGGTGTGCTTCACTCGGTTCTGAATTGCTCGGGTCATCTTTTGGTGGTCGTGGCTCAAGAAGTTGGTATTGGGATCGTGTTTGACGAACTTGACTTGAGAACGTACTTGGATAGTGTTGATCTGCCGTGTTGGGTCGCTAGGCTGAAGTTTCGGAGACTCTTGAACTTGTGTTCGGATTATACGACAATCCGGCTGTAGTGAGATCGCTCGTTGACTGCACGGAATGTAGGATCAAGGGTGAGAATAGAGAACCAGGATAGCTCGTAAAGTGGAGAAAAACCTTCTCGGAAGCTTGTTCGAAGGATGATTGAGAGTTGTGGGAAGGGTGGTGATTGTTAACTGTGATCCGTAAAATGGGACATTTACCGAGTGTATTATCTGATTGGCGAGAGATTCAGACAAAGCTGTTGTAAACAGTGAACTCGATAATCAATGAAATAACATATATTTTGCAGTAAGAAGATATTACAGTGACGCAATCCTACTTCGCAACATAATTGGAAAGAAACTGTTTTCCTTTTGTATTTACCTGGGACGGCAAACCACTCCTGATTGTGCTAAAGTTGTTTGGTGTCCTAGTCTGCGTTTCCAGTAGTTTGATGGTTCAATTTTTTGGTTCGCCCCACTGTTCATCGTAAATCACATACCTCTCAATCTGACGCATTCTCGAAGACGTCTTTGCCAAATTATCCCTTTGGCAATCAAATGGTGATTTGACTATAGGAAGGTAAACCAAACAACTCTTATCACATATTTTCGGACCTTGTTCGCTCATGAGTTGGGCCGTTACTTGTTCCAACTGAAGGAGTGTCCCTCTTGTGTGTTGATGCGCAGGATATGTCAAAATTGCTCAATCTCCACATGGAGTGTGTGGTCTCACTCGATGCTGCCATTTGCTTGACCAAATATGCCTCCAGACAATTCGGCAGCCTTTTCTGCTTTGACTGGGGGTGATCGATTCACAAGGGTATTCAGGATGGTTCTTGCGACTTCTCCAAGCTCACAAGAGAATACACAAACTCCGTAGAGGGGAGAAGCATACAAAGTGGCGAGAACCACTAAGTTCTCCGGGAACATTGATTCCAACCCGATTCGCGTTGCTGATGTAAGTTCCAATCTATTACTGGAAACTTCGGAGAAAATACCATCAACCTTGGTAATTGCCGGACAATTCATCCCAGTCCAACGAATTTATACATCCATCTGATTTGATGACTTTTGAAGTAGAAGATGATGGTTTCACAACTGAACTAACCAAACAGCTCCTATCTACCTTCTGTTCCACTGTTGACCTTTTCGCCATCCATCTTGTCCAATGATTTCTCTATCACTATCCACAACACATGGAACAATGAGCTCGACCTTAAAACAAGCTCTTAGCCCAACCTACCGATATTGAGAAAGATGGTCTTATACTCACCAAAAACAATCTCAACGTCATCCCATCGGATATACTTTCGATTTCGCATTCTCGAGGCTCGTCACGACTCTCCTTTAGCTGGTCATTTCGGAGCAGCGAAAACATTGCAATTAATACTTAGTGATTTCTACTGGCCCGGCATCATCACCAAATAGGTCAAACGTTATACACGTACCTGCGAAATCTGTCAATTCCAGAAACTTGCTCGTCAAACTCCGGTTGGCCTCTACATCCACTTCCACCCAATTCCCCCTTCGGAACTTGGACCATGGATTTCGTTACTGGACTTCCACCAGTTGGCAATTATGATTCGATCACTGTAGTTGTTGAAAAAGCTACCAAGTTTTAGTGATCGCACCTTGCAGCCAACAAATTGATGCAGAATTCACTGCTTACCTATTCATCGAGAACGTCTTCAAAAACGACCCGGTCTTCCCTTTAAGATTATTTCTGATCGCGGTCCGCAATTCACCTGGAAGTCCTGGAAATGTTTCTTCTCACTTCTCGGCGTAGAACCTGCACACTCTACAACATTCCATCCTGAAAGCGATGGACAGTCTGAAAACCTGAACAAAACAGTCCAGCAATATCTCAGATGCTTTGCCAGCAGTGAACCAAATCTCTGGTTCAGATACTTACCTCTCGCCGCATTTGCCTATAGTAACTCTGTCAACGCAACTACCCAAGTAACCCCATTCTACGCACTCTACTGTCGCTACTGATCATTTGATCCAGGGTTTCCCACTGTCTCCTTCGTCCTGAGAGCTGAAGCAAAAGCTGAACAGATCAAAGCAATCCATGACAAACTGCTTGCACAAATTCGACTCACTCAACAGTCTCACAAGGAATATGCCGATCGTCATCGCTGTCCCGCTCCGAAATTCAAAATAGATGACAAATTTTGGCTCATTGCAACTAATGTCAAAACAAAACCAAACAAGAAGTTAGACGACAACAAATTAGGTCCCTTTCCTATCTCTGAAAAATCAATGACCTCGCCTGCAAACTCGTCTTACATGATCATATGCAAATCCACCCAGTCTTCCATTTCAGTCTTCTCGAACCTTTTGAAACATGGGAACTTCGCACCAAATTGGTCAGACCATCTTCTACATTCGATCCGACCGATGTTGTTCTCAACATTGCTCAACCCGAATCGATCATCACAATCTCTGGTTTTCCTAATTCTCCACCTTGTTATCTGATCAAATGGAAGGATAAAACCCAATTCAGAAAACTCCTGGGAACTTGCCTCTTCAATCTCCCATCTCAACTCTCTTCTGGAAACTTAACATGTTCTGCATCCCAGTGCCCCTACTTCAGACACAGCTTCTTTCTTTGTGAGTATAACTTCACCACCGAGGAGGGAATGATGTAAGGATTCTCCTTACATGTGTCACACTGCCTCTCAAATTACGTCCTTTTTGGACTAATTAGACTTGAAACTCTTCCTGTACTTTTTTTGGAAAATATTCTTCAAGAATGTTTTGGAATTGATTACCTTACCGCTTACCATTGTTTATTCTTCATATTTTTTATTCTTGAAAAATTTCTGACAAACGCAAAAGTTTTACATATTTTATCAATTGACTTCTTTATAAGTTTCACCTTTTTCCCTCTTGTTTCTTCAGTTTCTGTTATCGCTAAACTTTAACAAATCAATCTCAATTCTTTCACACCATTCCAACTTACCAAACGATAACGTTCTAGTCGAAACGTGACAATGCCGTGGTGTGCACCGCAAATGCGGCATAGAAAGAGATTTGAGGAAAGAGTTGGGGGAATGGGATTTCCTTTCTTTTGTTTAGAATTTTAATTAATTTTGATTGTTTAGAATTTAATTGATTTTTGATTTGTTCAGATTTATGTTAATGGCAGAAAAATAGAACACGTGACCACAGATCTGAGAGCGCGTTGCAAATAGCAACAGATCATCCTAGACAGACTACTGAGTGACCTGAAGACAATTTAAGAAGCATTAGGCTGGTTCGCTTGCTCCCAACACTTAGCCTGAGTCATGACATCACCCACAGACTACACCAACATTCCAGAACCTGACAGCTCGGCTCAACAACAAACCACTCAGGATACAATTCAGCAACCTACTCCTCAGCAAACAATCAAACAGGACGTACTTGTCATAGAATAATGCTTATCTAAACTTGAAAACCAGAACAAAGAACTCCAAGACTGTGCGGTTGTCATCAATTCGAAGGTCAAGATCAAGGATCCTGAACCTTTCTCCGGACAACGCAACCAGACCCAACTCTTCTGGATGCAAGTCAATGGTGGAAGAGAAGGTAGGTAGGAGCTGTTTGGTTAGTTCAGTTGTGAAACCATCACCTTCTACTCCAAAGTCGCTCCAACGACTTAAAGCGGAATTAGCATTGGCAGGGCCGGGACGGTACTGAATATTGAATTTGAAGTCGCAAAGAAGAGAGGCCCAGCGAGCTTGGCGACAATTGAGGAGACATTTTGATTGGAAGTATCGAAGGTTATTGTGATCGGACTGGACTCTAAAGGAGGTAGGAGGAGAAGAAGAGCGCGAAAATGGTCGAGAGTGTAGACAATAGCTAATAATTCTTTGTCGTGGGTATCGTAGGAGATTTCTGCAGGAGTGGATTGCCGAGAATGGTATCCAATGGGATGGAAACGATCATTGGAATGATGTTGCGAGATAACACCAGGGAGAGCAACATCACTCGCGTCAGTCGTAGGAAGGTCAGGATCGAAATGACGAAGGAAAGGGGCGGAAGTAAACAAAGATTTTAGCAAGGTAAAGGCAGAATCGCAAATAGCAGACCGCACAAATGGAACATCCTTTCGATGAGGCGAGGTTAAAGGGCGAGCAATATGGGCGAAATTGCAAATAAAACGATGGTAGTAGTTGCAGAATCCGAGGAAAGATTGAAATTGTTTAACAGAGGCAGGAGTAGGCCAGTCGCAAACAGGAGCGAGTTTTTGATCATCCATTTTGATGCCATTAGCAGAGAACCAATGGCTGGGAAGTCGATTTCACGAACGAAAAGGAACATTTCTTTAGGTTGGAATCAAGACGGAGGAAAGAAAGGATAGAACGAACATGGTCAAGGTGAGAATCGTAGTCAGGGGAATAGATAAGAATGTTGTCAAGGTAAATGACGACACACTGATCGAGATAGTTTCGTAGAATGTCGTTCATAAAGTGTTGGAAGGCGGCAGGAGCGTTTGGGCTCTTGGTTATCGAAGGTTTCTTTAAGTTAGAGCCTCTTAGTTACTTTCATCCAAGAAGTTGGATTAGTGCCTTTCCGTCTTCGTTGAAATGTTAACTCAAACCAAATTTCATTTATTAAACAAAATGGCATTCTGGGCTGCTAGCACAGCAAACATGAGCCAATTGCATGTCACTGTAATATCTTCTTATTATATTTTTATACTTCATTGATTATCGAGTTCGCTGTTTGCAATTTGTTTTGTTTGTTTGAATCGCTCCCCAATCAGATAATACACTCGGTTGTGCGGTGTACCCAAGCAGTCTGAGGAGCGTCAGACTCTTTTTCGCTAATCTGCTTGCGAGAGCTCGTGGAGTTGATGATGGGAGTTTCCATGCGCTGATAGTTGACGATGGGAGTTTCCATGCGCTGATCAAACACGCAAAGGCCCCTGTAGTCTGTCCCTAGTCATGGGCTCCTTACTCTCAGGATTGCCCAAATGGATACCAACTCCTCAGCCAGGACGGGGCAGGCACATATGTGAGTTCTTCGGGTATCTCGCTTGATCCTAACTCTGCGCTGAACAACCGTGTCCGCCTTCCGCCGCCGGTTCAACTCAGCAGGTTGACAAACATGAAGGCGTGTGGGAACTTCCTGGTGGGCGGTTTGTCAATCGGGTAGATGGATGGAACGGGGGTCTCGCGGTTGTGCATCCGAGCGGCCTTTGGCAGTTCGAGCCGTTAAGCAAGTTCCATCTGTTTATCCCCAACGTCGGAGTGGTGCCGTTCCAACTGAGATGAAGTTTGGGTCCTCCAAATTGAAGGATCAAATGGTTTTGTTGGTATTCCGCCCTTCCTCATATTATAGTTTGAAACCGCAAAGTACACGGTGTTCACCTGTTTTTCTAAATTTTCTTCAAACTGGTGCACTTTTCAGACCACCACCAAGAATGAAGGAAATGAAATGTTTTTAAGGGTATTTACATTGGCAAAACGAGTAGAAATGTTAAAACAAACGACGCACGAAAGGTTTCAAAAAAAAGGAGCGACGCTTTACGACAGTAATGCGACCGTTACAAGCGGAAGAAGGAAAGAAAAACATATCCACAAGAAAGAAATTCACGAAAGCGTCAAACTGTCTGTGTACAAAACTATCTTCACGGATGCTGCTGGAACCTCCCCCCACTCGAGCTTACTCCACCTCTTCCTCCCGTCGAACTGCAAACTCACATCCGTCAATAACTGCATAATGCTGAACCATTCAAAACTTTCCCAACTCACCCAGTCACACCTTTCCCAGGCGACCCCTCACGTCTCCTCTTCTCCCCCCACCGCGATGGACTTCCGTTCCTCGAAGACGACGCGCTTGGCGTCCTATTAGGTTCCCTGGACGCCGATCGGCCGCCGAGGAGCCTCATAAGCCGATCGACGCTCGCGGAACGCGGAGGGTTCGAGATATCTGGTTTGAGCGTGAGGTTGCGAGCTGATGAAGTGCGGTGGAATTGCTGCAAGGGCGAAGATGGAGGCGTTGTCGATGTAGATGATGATGAATTGCGGGGCGGAGAGCGCGGGCTAGAGTTCCACGGTAAGCTGACAGAAACAGTAAAGAGCGTTGGATTTGTGGTTGGAGGCTTTAAGATTTTGTCACTTACCGGTGGACCATGGACCGCGGTCGAAGCTTGCGTCCGTTGTCTTCTAATGAGCAAACAATTTGGTAAGCAAATGTCTATTCAGGAACTTGGTGTAGACTACTCAGGGATTGCGCGACGATCTCGGCAACTACGGTGTGGAGCTCGTCGACTGATACAGAATCAACGGATTGCGATGAATTAGACGAATCTTGTCCCATCCCTGTCACCTTTAAGTGTTCTTGAAGTAAAGTCACTGTTAGTAAAACCGAATACTCTTTGTGGATACAATTGGGCATACTCTTGATGGAAACGAGAAGGCGGAGGGAAGTGCCGACGGTGAACCCCATCGCTAGAAGCGCTTCGAGGTTGAGCGTCGCCATGACGTCCCACGAGTCAACCTCTTCTCTCGAAAATGTCTCAACCCACTACAGAACATGAATATACGTCAGTAAAAGACACAAACCCCGACTTCCTCACATTTCCATAATCATTCTCAACGAGCCACTCTGCAACGCTACCAGCACGCACATCCACACTCTCCATCGCAATGTCTCCACCACTACTGCTCGCCTGCAACCCGCCTCCACTCACATCCTCCCCCTCAGTCTCCACATCCTCATCCACCTCCGCGATACTCTCCACCTCCGCCTTCGCAGCCCTCCTCAACGAGCTCGGCCTCGACACCTTCTCCCCAACACCGCTGCTCGTATTCCGAAACACCGAGCCGGACCATCCGCTCCGACTCCCTGCCGGCCCCGTCGGAACCCGACTCGTGCTCCACCGCTCGCGCACAACAGCCGAACGTCGATTCACGACCGTGCGGTCATCGTCCTCGTCGTCCTCTTCGTACTCGGGGTCCTCGCCCAGTGTTTCGAGGGTAGGGACGTGCCCATTTCCTGGTTTCGGGGTGGGCGAGAACGCGGAGAAGAGCGCGGGGGGTGCGGAGAGACGGTTTTGCGGAGCTGTTGAGGTGGTCGGGGAGGAGGAGGTTTGGCGCGAGGTGCGGTAGCCGTTGATGGTTTCGACGCCGAAGGAGTGGGATTTGCGCGGGGAGGGAACGAGGATGCCGCGACGGTCAAAGTGTCTGCCGCGGGAGTAGAGCTCGAGCTCTTCGCGAGTGAAGCGAACGTCTGCGGCCATTGGGACAGCGATGCAGTCCAGTTGAGGGCTTCGGGGTTCAAAATTTCAGTGTGATGGAGGGGATGGATGACGCAGGGCACGAACAGCCGTAGGAGTTATTTATTGCTACGTATTTCAACAAAAAGGTGGATTTTAATAGCAGAGATGAGGAGCTTACTCATCGCTATTGTGTGTGCATTTACATCACGTCAATTTACAGCTTGGCCCTGCCAGTCGTTCGGATAGGAACAACAGTTGGCTCATTGAGCCCAAGCTCCTTGCGCATGGCCGCAGTCCGCTCTTTCTGGGACTCGAGAACTTGCTGCACTTTCTGCGCGCGACGGAGTTCCGTCTTTGCGATCGTCTGGTTGTGAACCTCATCCGGTCCTATATAAATCCGCAATTGACCCAGTCCCACTTGCAATCATTATCTTATCAAGCTCTCACCATCAGCAATCCTCAAAGTCCTGTTCGTAGCCCACAGATACGCCATCGGGAAATCGTCCGAAACACCGCCGCCACCGTGAGCCTGAATCGCTCGGTCTACGACCCTGTTCACCATCGCGGGCACCATCACCTTCGCGATCGCAATCTGGTTAAGCGCGCCTTTTGCGCCGACCTTGTCGATGGCGTCCGCGGCACGGAGAACGAGGAGGCGACCAGCGTCGATCTCGATGCGCGACTCGGCAATGTCGTGCAGGACCTTGCCGTGCTGGAAGAGGACTTTGCCGAAGGTACGGCGGGACGGGTCCGTAACGCGCGCGATGTGGTGGTCCAGTGCTCGCTCGGCGGCTCCGATGCCTCGCATGCAGTGGTGAATTCGTCCTGTCAATGGATAAACGATTGAGTTGTCGAGTTACAATTTCCTCTCCACCTCCCTTTCTCACTCTCTCACACAGAACTCACCAGGACCAAGACGACCCTGAACAATCTCGAAGCCTCGGCCCTCGCCGAGGACCATGTTCTCAGCACCCACTAGAACGTTCTCAAAGATCATCTCGCAGTGGCCGTGCGGTGCGTCGTCGTATCCATATACATTCAGTGCCCTCAGAGTGGTAATTCCGGGTGTGTCCGCCGGGACAATAATGACAGACTGCTGCTTGTGAACGCTCGAGTTGCCGGGGTCCGATTTGCCCATGAGGATGTAAACCTTGCAGCGCGGGTCACCTGCACCTGAGATCCACCACTTGCGACCGTTGATGACGTAGTGCGTGGTGACGCCCGCAGCGTTCTTGACTGGAGTGATGAGCGTCTCGATGTTAGTGGCGTCCGAGGAAGCGACGCGGGGCTCGGTCATGGCGAACGCTGAACGAATTTGGCCTTCCATGAGCGGCACGAGCCATTTCCGCTTCTGCGCGTCGTTACCGTATTTGATCAGAACTTCCATGTTGCCCGTATCTGGTGCTGCACAGTTTGTGGCCTGGCAAAAAATGAAAGTTGAGTTGGTGACAAGTGAAGAGTGATCGAAGTTCGTGTCCATATGTGCATTTATGAAATGGGCAAAGTGTCCACGTCATCTTTGACCATGTCCATCCCTTTCCATAGCCGATGGCGGCTGCGCGTCCATTCTCTGTCGGCCAACCACTTCACGGTGATGTCTATTCAATATGCATCATCCATGCATACCTCAGGAGCAAAAGCAGAACGACCCATGATCTCGCAGAGGGTAGCATATTCCAAGTTAGTCAGACCAGGACTCTCATTGTAACCCTTGGGGATCCACAGGTTCCACAGACCAAGCGCACGAGCCTTCTTCTTGAGGTCCTCGATGATGGGCGGGACAATCTACATGAGACAAATGGGTGGATTAGGTAAAGGATGATGTCAGAATGGGCGGGACATACACTCCAACGGTCCAGGCCCTTTCCGAGTTGGTCATGGAAGATCTTTTCGGCAGGGATGCATTCGTTCTCGACAAAGGCGGAGAGAGTCTCCTTCAGCTTTTGCACGCGCGGCGAGAGGGCAAACAGATCGACGGTGGACATTCTTGTTGGGGGTTGCGGTGTTTCACACCAACAAAAATATTGAAAGCGCGTATGGGGTTGCCCTCCTGACCAGAAGTCACAACCACGGTTGGCCTGCACAACGTGGGAATGTGTATATTATCGGTGTATGGTCAACACGTGTCACCTAACATAAATGATTGTTACCTTTTTGGATAATGTTTCAGCCGAAACAATTTGCTTTACTTCGCTGTTAATTTTCTTGCCTTTCTGCAATGTTTTCTAATGTGGAAATATTTGTTTTATTTGATTACTAACCGTTTGTGTTCATCCACAATTTTTCCACTTCTTCTTTATAAGTTTGAATGTTTCCACTTGTCCTGTTTAGTTTCTGTTATCGCAATATAGACTGAGATATTTCTTCTAAAGTTACCTTCTTGAACCATCTTGACCCAAACTGGGACCGCACCGATCTGTCCAAGTGACAAAGTATCCCTTTCAACTGGCTGTGAAGATTGTGGCTTGTGACAAGCTGGGAAGTGCGGCGGATCTTAAAACGGAGGCATTTGATCTGTAGCTTGAGATCAAAGTCGACACGGTGAAAAAATATCCAGCACAAACCCGGCGCCATACAAAAGGGAGCGCGTCTGCATTGAAATGAAAACCACGGTACTTTCCAAGTTTGAAAATTTCCAGAACTCCCTTGCAGTACCTGCGTAGGCGACGTTGCTTCCCATTGGCTGCATTGTTTGTGGCTTGCACGTCACGCGTGTCACATGTCGCCCTCGGACTTTAACAAATTTTCTCCTATTGCTAAAAACAAAATTCCTTCCCATTTCCAGACTTTCTCTCCATTGCAACTATGGCTACCTCTCTGCGCGACCTGTTCCCCCTCTCTGTCTCGTCCGTCGACGATGTCTACGACGCAAAGATCGTAGAGAAGCAGACGTACGCGCAAATTACCGTCCTTGCTATTCAGTTCACTCAATGGGTGACTCATGTTGCAGAAACCGCTACCAGCAGCTCAAGGACACATTCGTTAACCGCTTCGGTGCAGCTCCGGACTTTTACGCTCGATCCCCAGGCCGAGTCAACATCATCGGTGTGCATCTTAATTAAAGCAGGGTTTAGACGTTGCTGAGCAACTAACTTTGCTTTGTTTAGGTGAGCATGTCGACTACTCCGGCTACTCGGTTCTGCCCATGGCTATCGACCGTGATGTCGTGGTATGTTCATACACCCGAGGGATAAACTTGGGATACGCACATTGCATTCCTTTTCGTGGGAATAGGGGACGTCTTCGATTGAACTCAGGATTCGTGATTTGTGCTCGTTTCTCACCCTCCTGCCTCATTCACAATAGATTGCTGTATCCCTCAACAAACCCGGCGACAACAAGATTGTCGTTGCAAACGTCGAGTCGGAAAAGTACCCAGACGTCGAGTTTGAGCACAACACCTCCACCGTCGTTGACATTGACTCCACCGTCCTCCAGTGGTCCAACTACTTCAAAGGCGCATACAAGGCCGTCTTTGAGAAAATCGACCCGAACACGTTCCAACCCTTCAGGGCTGTTGTTGATGGCTCCGTCCCTGCTGTGAGTAGCAAAAATGATAACAGAGATAGAGAATGATAATAATTGGTTTTGGCTTTACAGGGTGCCGGTGTGTCGTCTAGTGCTGCCTTCGTGTGCGCTGCATCTCTCGCCGTGTCCACCGCCAACTCGGCCCGCCTAACCAACGTAAATCCCAAAATTATTAACTTTCACATTCTTGACATCTGATCTGCTGTATGTTTTTCAGGGTGACTTGATTGCCACCGCCATCAAGGGCGAACACTACATGGGTGTCCAGTGCGGAGGGTACCATTTTTAAAATTCCGTGGATTCACCCACTAAAAGCATTCATTTCCAGTATGGACCAGTCCATTTCGGTCATGGCCAATTCTGGTAACGCCCTCCTGATCCACTTCTACCCCGCCCTCTCCGCCGACCCCATCCGCTTCCCTGTACCCCCCTCCGACCCCTCCAACACCCCCGTGTTCGTCATCGCCAACACTCTCGTCGTGGCAGACAAGCACAAGACCGCCCCGACAAACTACAACCTCCGCGTCGTCGAAACCCGTCTAGCCTCCGCCCTCCTCGCAAAGCACCTCGGGATCTCCGACTTGCCGATCGGAAGCTCGGACGTCTTCACGCTCAGGATGGTCCAGGACCGTTTCGTGGAGAAGGAGATCGAGGCCGGACATCTTGCCGCGGAGTACAGGGATGTCACCGGGAAGGAGCAGACCGTTCTCGCTAAACTCGAGGCGGTCGTGGACGCTGCGTTGCACAAGGAAGACTACACTCTTGAGGAGATCGCTGGGATCCTGGGGATCTCGGTAGACGCGATCAAGGAGAAGTACATTGGAAAGATTGTGATCAAGGCTGACGCGTTCAAACTCTGGAAACGCGCAAAACATGTGTTCTCAGAGTCCCGGCGTGTCTTTGCGTTCAGGGACGTGTGTGAGCTCAAGGCACCGTACTCCGGCAACCTTCTCAAAGTCAGAAGACACAAATGCAGCTCCATTTGCTAGCAACTCAAACTTGTTTTTTCAGGACCTCGGTGCTCTCATGACCGAATCCCAGGACTCCTGCCGCGACTTCTTCGAATGCTCTTGCCCCGAAATCGATGAGCTCACCACCCTCGCGCGCTCCCTCCCCGGATGCTACGGCTCCCGACTCACCGGCGCGGGCTGGGGCGGCTGCACAGTCTCCCTTGTCGCCGAGTCCCACGTCGACGAATTCGTCAAGGCTGTTACGGAGCAGTACTTGTTTGCAAAGTACCAGAACTTGAAGGATGCCGATGCGGCGACGCTTGGGGATATAGTTTTTGCGAGCAAGCCCGCGAGCGGGGCGATGGTTGTGAGGTTTTAACGAGCTACGAAGGTGTTGAAAATTTTGATCCAGTTGCTGCGATCAGGCTTTTGTTTCTGAGGGTAGTTTACGAACGTGCTGTGTGTTTTTATTTCTATGCATGTGATTGTGTACAAGATTTTATAAAACTTAACAGACAGTCATGGTCTAAATTAACCAGCTGCGGTTGGGTCAACGCGTGGCATCACCCTTAGGAGATCAAGACCTGTCTGAGACGAGAGTAGCTGGTGAGCGCCCCACAGTTCGAGAAGAGATGGCTTCTTTTGTGCCCCAACAATGGTGAAGAGTTGACATGTTCCAAACGCAGTGATTGTAACCCAAACTCAATCAACACAACAGTTTCTCACAGAAATCAAATCAATCACAACCCTGTGCCTGTAGCGCCAACTGTGCACCGAGGAAGAAGCAGAGCCAACAAGAGGAGGAGCTACTAGTTCAGTCTTTCTTTATCTTGAGACAAGATTGACTGACTAATCCTAATAAATTACGCTGTTTGACAAACAACTTGGTTTTGTATGGAAGTGGTTTTGGAAAATATCCGCAACCATATCTGTTGTGGAGAACTAACTTCTTTTAAATACATTGAGTAACAAAATTTTCTCGAGTATCCAAGTGTGTTAAAAACCAAGGGCTTCTCCTGGCAGCGGTAGGGCGTGTTTAGCTGTACTTTAGCTAGCACAACAGCTCCAGGTTCCGTCTCTTGGCCCAGTTGAATATGGGGTGATGATAAAGCAAATTCCCTTGTTGCACACAAGCACTCTGTGGCTAATACAAATCAAGGCTGGGATTGCTAACCAGGAAGACTGTGGTGTGTGAGTGTTTGGTTTGTTCCACTGTCTCCTTTATTTGTACCTGTGGTGTGTGAGTGTTTGGTTTGTTCCACTGTCTCAAGGAACCAGCCACCCTCACACCGCAATAAATATTCCCACACAGAAGAATATTCAACAATAACAATAAAGAAAATAAACAGCATGACTGCCCAAAACATAAATCGAGCAATAGCATAAAAACTTCTCAAGCCCAAGAGAAAAAGCCTATTGCACAAAACAATGGGTAAGCCCTCCAAGGGTACACAGAATTTAACAGGTGCCCCCTCGAAGATGAGCTTTTGGGTCACCAAAGCTCATGTCATCAGATAAACTCAAAAAAGAATGAAAACACCTGCACGCTCCTTGTACTCTGCAACAGTGTCAGCTGAATGTTCTTCCAGTTCGTCAGCAGGTTCCCAGGAGTCATCAGAGGGCGGATAGCCTAACCAACGCACACGAAACTGGAGTTTCCCGCGATGTTTCCGGTGAGCCACTATTCGTTCGACTTCATACCATTCACCATCTTCTTCGAGCTCCGGTTCTGGCCTATCTCGACCTTGCTGCCGGGGAGCAGGAGGTTCATGCTTCTTCAACATTGAAACATGAAACCAAGGATTGACACGAGAAAACTTTTTGGGAAGTGCAAGACGGTAGGTGTCATACTTGCCCACTTCCTCAACGACAAATGGACCAACCCAAGATTCCGATAGTTTCCGTTGATAGAACTTCATATGCTTGGTGGTGAGCATAACATCGTCTCCAACTTTGAATATTGGAATTGGCCTCTTAGTGTCCTGAGCTCTTTTATAATACTCCTGATATTCTGAATAAAGTGTAGTGCACTGGATTTGCAATTCCCTCAATCGATCGACTAGTCTTTCTGCATCAGCTGACCGTAGGGCACGATGTTCTGACGAATCGATAAGGGCTCCTGGACCAGTGGGATTATATCCCAAATCCTGTTCAAATCTGGTAACTCCCAAAGGTTCATTACTGGCTCGAACTTGTGAATTGATTGCGAACTCAACCATCGGAAGGTAACGCTCCCATGCTAACCCACAGTCATCCCCATCGTACACTGCATCAGCTAATTTGGATAGAACTGCAACTGCCAATTTCACTGTGCTCTCTGCATATGGATTAGCCTGTGGATGATGAGCTGTACTAGAATGCTGCTCGATTCCCAATCGCTTCAGGACTGTCTGCGTCATCCCACTAACAAAGGCAGATCCTCTATCTGATGTGAATCTCTCTGGTAAACCATGGAGTGGATAATATCTCTCGTATATCAAATTGCCAACTTCTTCGGATGTTGGGTTGATGTTACACTTGTAGAGATGACATCGTGAAGAGAAGCAGCAGACTACAACAAGAATGCCAATCAATGGATGACAACCACAGAATGGACCTGCATTGTCTAAAGATGAATGAGCCCAACGACCAGTTATGGCTGCAATATTCCGGAGGGAAGTTGAATGAGGGGGTGCTCGGGCATGATCTTGACACACCTGGCAACCTTTGACCCATCTCCTGATCTTATGCAGCATCTTTGGAAACCAGAAGACTGTAGCTAATGCAGCAAACATTTTTTCAGCAGAAAAATGACCACCTCTTTCATGTCTATCCTGGAGGATAGTTGCTTCGGCAACCTCAGTTGGTACAAATACCTTCCAACCTCCAGCATTATGATACAGAATATTATCTATAAATTCCCAAGAGGTGGCAAAGACTCGCTCTTGCTCACTGCACTGCTTCAAATCTCCATTGTTTTTTTCTATAATTGCTAGATAACGCTGTGCTCGTTCATATTGAGTTTTTTGCAGTTCATTCTGTAACAATTCTATCAGGGTGTGGGGTCCTACAGTTCCCACACTCGTCTGATAAGTCTCCCGCTTGGAGTTTTGACTGCAATGCAGCATCCAACTAGATACAGCAATGGAACCATCCATTGCATACAAAGCTGAACGTGTTACTGACCAAGAGTCCTCAGTACGAGGCAACCGTGACAAAGCATCTGGAACAACATGCAGGTAGCCTGGCCTATGCACAATTACAGCGCGATCTGCGTATTCCATAAATTTCAAACACATTCGTGCATATTTTCTGTTGGAACCTTGGTAATTCTTCAACCTCAGTGAAGCTTCATGATCTACAACAATTGAGAAAGGGAAATCCCCATACAGGAAGCCGGCTCTTTCAGCACTTTCCAGTCCCGTAATTAATCCCCAAACTTCGAGCTCCGTAGCCCACAGCTTCATCTCTGTTGGACCACAGGCCTTGCTGTAAAAAGCAATTGGTTTTGTTGTCATGTCTGGTTGTGTTTGCATGATTGTTAAATTAGTTCCAACATAGGAGGTGTCAAAATGCAGTGACATTAGATATTCATATGGAGGTAGCACTACAGCTATGACTCTATCACTGCACAGTTCTTGCTTTAACCTCTCAAAAGCACTGAGAAATTCCGCTGAGTGGTGTACTTCACACCTCTCCATGAATTTCTTCATGTTGCGGTCTTTCTCTCTCACCCTCAGGACATCGTTGTGCATCAGATCTTCAGGAACATTGACAGGCTGAATCCCCACATCAGCTTGTCTCCTTAGATCCTCTGCGATGCCATCTGAGACCCGGTGAGACACCTTCTTCTTTGGACGCTTTGCATGATAACGCTTGACAGCCTCAATGATCATATCAGATAAAATTCGGTAGTCTGTCTGCAGGCCAGGAATTGATTCCCGATAAAAACTGGCTAGACCCCAAAACATCCAAAGTTCGGCAACTGTTTGTGGTGGCAATAAATTCTTGACCGATCTTAACTTGGTTGGGTCAGGCCTCCTGCCTTTCTGATCAAACACAAATCCAAGTGCATTGAGCATTACAACCAAAAAGAAAGACTTTGCCATCTTCAAAGTCCATCCAAACTGAACAGTCCGTCGTAACCAATGGATAACTGCATCAACATGCTCGAATGCAGTTGTTTGTGACAGGTTCTGATCATCAGCATATTTCACCATTATCTTCCATGCAAGTCCTTTGTATGAAAATCTGAGCATTTTTCTAAGTGAGCTGGAGCATTCTTTGGACCCTGTGGCATATGTGATGGAGCAATCACTTGCCCTGATCCAGGCATTCGTATTGCTAATAAAGGCTTTGCTCTTTCTGTGCACACAATTTGATGGAAAGCCTTATTTTGATCACCTCCTGATGCAACGGCAAATGAAGAATTTTGTAACCACCGTAATACCAAGTGCATTGGAGTGAACGGGTACGGAGTCAACTTTGTGTGAGCATTCAATACTGTATAATCTCCGGTAATACGTGGTGTTCTCCCAGATTCTTCAGGGTAGAATACAACAACCACCTCGCTAACATACTCTGCATCAGGTATCGGACCATATCGTTTGAGCCTGGCAAATGTATCAAACTCTTTCCTGGCAGCCTCCACTTGCTTTGGGCTGAATCTCCTGGGAGGGGGCTCTACTGGTAATTTCCCTATCAATTCCACATCAAAAGGAAATTCCTTGAACTCTCCCAAGTCATTTCCAGGATAAGAGAAAGCCTTATGAAATTTGCATACAACCATCAAAGTCAATTTGACCAACACTCTTGGCATGTCAAGATTGAATCTTCCATCAGAAAGCAACACTTTCAGGAATGCATTTGGAACTTCTGGTGGATTAAAAGGATCAATTCCTGCACGATCACAGAGAGTGCTAATCTGCTTCTGTGAGAGTGTTAACTTTGATTCCAAATGTGCTTGTCGAATCTCTGATTTTTCAATTTCAGAGATGTTCTCAATGGTGAATATGGCCTGAAAGGATTTCAGTTCTATTGTTGAATACGATGACATTGAGACTATTAGTGTTTTCTTTGCGCCATTCTTCTCCCTGCCCCCGCACAGAACCAAGTTCGGGGTCGACGAACATGGTACAATTGTCATAGGATCCCGAGGTGATTGCATAAATGATGGCTGAGGAAGAGGGCGGATGCAAATGACAAAACACATTGGACGGATTACATCCATACCAAGTAAGAGAAGGGGTCTAGAGTGCTGCACCAGCACAAACCTGACAGCAATCCGCAATTCACGACCACCATACGCATAGAGCACAATATCTGACACTATCTCCTCAGTGGCAGTATTGGCACCTCCTATGCCCTCTAGTGGCTTGTGACACTCACGTCGTGGAGCAGACAGTCCCAACTCATGATATAAATTGTACGACACAAAGGAAATGGATGATCCAGTATCAACAATAATTGGATGCTCTTTGTGATCAATAGTTCCCATGCACCAAAATGGCACTACTGGCTTAGGAGGTGAGGGGTTGACTGGGTGATCTCTATCTGTTTCCAACGCAGATGTCACTTCAGTGTTACATTCCCCAACAACCTCATCCATCACATCTTTCCAAGGTGTGGTGATAGCCTCCATAAGCGTAGAAAACTTTTTGTGCAAACCATTTTGGGGAGTACGATCAACGTTGTAGATTGGTGTTGCTGCCAAAAACTGCTGAATACTTGGGGTGACTAAAAGATTCAGCAGGCGTGATCCCAAATTTTCAAATGTAATCACTTGATTTGAGAGATTCTGGAAGGATGTCAATTTCTTAATGTCTCCTGAAATCAAGAAAGCTCCAATCGGCCCCCAATTAGGTGGACCCCATTCATCAGGCAATGGCTTGTTCTGCTGATAAAAGTCTTTCCTCTGATTTCTGAATGGTACTTGAGCCGATCTTGGTAAAAATAGGTCTCGCTCTAAAGGCAGTTGAACAGGTTGTGCTTGAAGCAAAGCTTTGATGATAGCAAATGATCGATCCCTTGTCCGATAAGGGCATACTAATAAAGCAGAGCTTAAGCGCTGATTTCTGACCTTTTTCAAGAAGCTCTCAAGCAGATGTGGAGGTGTGTTTGCGTAAAAAATCTCTTCAGTTGGCCAGGGAACACCCAAACTGGTAGGATCCGGCCCTAAACAACCTTCAACTGATAGATCTATTGGATCTTTGCTCCAAAACTGCTTTGCCAATCTTGAAGCTCCATCCCCAAAAACATCTACTGTTGGGGAGACGTTGAAATGTGTACATAATGCTCGGTAATACCGTGGATTTAACTGAGCGCTCGGATGCTGATTCTTTCTAGCAGGGGGAGGGGCATCCGCCAACGGCCTGCTGTGTGTTGTAGTGAATATGGGCTTTGAAAGAGAATCTTCTAACTCGACTATGGCCACCCTATTGCCCTCAAGGGAGGCCCCCAGTAAAAATCCTCCTCAGTCAAAGAATCTCCGCTCGCTACACTACTGCTGAAAATCGTGTAAGATGAGGAAGTGGTAGCTGGAGCACCACTACTATTGTCTCTCCGATTCCGATAATTGGGGCAGTCCAGTCTATAATGCTTAGCTCCTTTGCAAGCAGCGTTTCGACATGGGAAAGGACTGGGATTTGCTTTTCGCCACGCAGGATCTTCAACCTTCACTTTGAACTCTTCTGCTGGCAGAAAGGGGCGTTTTGACTTTTCGGACGCTTCTTTTTTAGGCTTTTGTTGAGATGATGATGGTCGCTGATTCTCAACTGAGTCATTTTTGACATTGGGATCCTTTGCTGTTTTTATCCACTTAGCATGTGCATCAGCGAAAGGGTTTGACTTCAGGTAAGAAAACTTCTTAGCACACCAAACTCCAAATATATCCAAGTTTGTTACAACAGTGCGACTTGGATATGGTATAGCCAATTTGGACCTTTCTTGGTCCCATGATTCCCGAACTGTTGATGGAAAAGCTGAATGGTCCACAATACGTTGAATCAAGGTGTTCTCTGAGATGCTTCCTGTTGGCGAACTTTTGGCAAGTTGGTTAAGACGTGACATTTCATTTAACAGCTGATCCAATGATGGGGATGATTCAATGGGCAAAAATTCCAAAGTTTGCCTGGCGTGGATCAAGAAATCTGGGGAGCGGAAGCGACCAATCAAAGCTTCCTTCAACTTTTCCAAATCCTGAACACGCTCACGCCTCCACTGTTCATCACGATCGTCCCACCAGCGTGACACTGCAGAATTATCTTTGAACCGTAGCACCATAGCTTGAGCTTGCATTGGTTCTGTCCAAGCTTGACTAATTGCAACTTTTGTCACTGCTTTGAAAAACTTCCCTAACTCATTTGAGCTGGCATCATCAGCCTGGCCTGAAGAAGAAGTCCCAGCAAAAAGAGGTATGCTGTTTAGAGCATTCTGGTCTAACTTCTCTGATCGTTTGGTGAGAAGCCCAGTTTGTTGGAGTGCTGAAACAATTTCCAGTCCAATGTTTCCCTGTGGAGGGGAAGATTGGCCAACTGGAAAGCTCTGGAAAACATCCGCTGTAGGTCCATGATAATCACTAGTTCCAAGTGTTTTCACTGTTGGTACAGCTGCATCTTTCAAAACAAATTGGGCAGATGGTAAAACTGGGGAAGCTTGTTGTGATGCTGAGTCCTTTGGTCCAAGCTCTTGCATATCAGAGTGCTGATCGTCAGATGATGATGACACTGCAAGTAATGGTCGAATCTGATCACGATCCCTCTTCAATCTGTCACATTCAGCAATTGATAAATCCAAAGCTTCACGCAATTTGTGGTTGGCCCTGCATTATGCTCGCCACAGACCACAAAATCGATCTGCCAACGTTGGAGGTCCATTTTCGTTTTGTGAAGAGACCTCGCTCCCAAGGCCGCTCTGCTGCGCCATTTCGCCGTCGGGTATGTTGGCGCGATCCAAAGGAGTGCGAAGACTGGCTCCGGCAGCCTTCACTGAGGCCAATTCCGCCTCTACCAGTTCGGCCTCGATGCGGAGTTGGCTGGCAAGCTCTTGGGACGCCTTCAACTGCTTCTCCAAGTCATCCAGAGCTGAAACTCGCTTTGCCTCCACCGATCGAGCCGTCTCTAGCTCCGCTGCAGCACTGGCTGCCTTGCGCCGTGCTTCCGCTGCATTCTCCTGTGCAACGCGAAGCTCTCGACAAGCACTAGCCAGTTCCTGCTGCAGGTCTGCCAAGTTTTGGCCAATTCCATCATGGTTCGATAAATCGGCATCCCAAAAATCGGTCTGGGTCTGGGAATCAGTCCAACGCTTCTCTCCATCGTCCTCGACATCAGGAACATCAATGGGATCAAGCTGATCCGTCGCCAGAACCAAGTTATCCGCAAGCGCCGAGCACTGCATCACAAGTGCATCGTTCTCGATTTCAAGCTGCTCGAGCGATACGGCCGATTCAGCGCGTCCCTCTTCACGCGCACGGTTTAGCAATTCCACAAGTGCATTCGGGACAGCGATCTGGCCAGATCCAATACTGGCCAAAAATCCAGCAACGTCCTCCAATGAATACATCAACAAAAACGCATTCCTCCACGCATTGCGAGGTTCCCCCAAGCGCTCCGCAAGATGCCGCAATCGTTCCCGAGGTTCCAAAGGCTGTCCAACATGAGCCCTCGCCAAGCGATCCTGAACCCTCGAAGTTGTCGACATATTGTGCAAATCAACAAAAGCAGACAAGATAGAATTAAGAGTGGGAGACAATACTAGCTCATAACCAGACAATTTGACCAAATGCAGTTAAGTGCACGAAGAACAAGAACCCACTGGGAAAAAGCAGGCGAAGGATAAAGAGGCCATGGTGAAAGCATATCAATTGCAACGTCAAGAGGTAAGCGGGGATCATCAGGCAGGCTTAAATCAAAACTAGCAGACAAACTAGCACTCAAATGTAAACAAACAGAGACATGGGCACGCGACACTTCAGGGGGATCATGACAGTTCCTACAATAAGGTCGGGGCTTGGGAATCAATTGTCCAAGCCAATATAGCAGGAACAAACAAAAACATACTGGTGGGAGATGTTAGTGCGGGGGAAGCAACAAAGGGGTGACGAAGGTTCAATTGCGGACCTGGGCAAACAAAACTGCTATTGGTCCATTATGCGTAACAGCTAAAGACTGAAAATGCAACATCAAGGGATGAAGTGGGGCACAACTGGCATAGGGACAATGAGATCATTGTGACACGCTGAAACATAAGGAGATGAAACATCACCAACTGGAATGATCGATAGAGTTGGAACACAACAGCTGGCAACAGAGGGCTGGAATCACTAGAGCAAACATACGTGAAGGAGCTGTGCTAAAGGATTAATGAAAACTGAGTACAAGAACGGAGACAAAACAGAACCTTGAAAAAGACCTCGTGGAAGTGAACACAAATCAGAACCACGATTCTCTATAACAACCTGAGAAGAACAATGATCAAACATAGATCAAACGGTTTGGAATTCTGGGAAATTGACGAAGACGTTCCCACAAAAGAAGCCTATGCACTGTGTGATACACTATTTAATGTCTAAGAACAACACAACAAGGCAGAGCAGTGCAGGAAGCCTGTCAAAGGGTAGCATCTAATGCAAAAACACACTCAACACCTGAACGATTGGCCTGGAAGCCAGCTTGGGTGGGATCAAGTTTACCAACATAATCTACAAGCATAGGAAGCAGGGTACGCTCAAAGATTGTTCTATCAAGTACCAAATGCTTTGACACGCTCATGCAATAGCTGGTCACGCTCAAAGCGACAATACTCAACTAAAACAGGATCAGGATCAGCACAGGAAAACAGCTAAAAGGTGCTTAGGAGCAAGTAAGAAGCTCCGTATCAAGGCCACTAAATGTGGCGGCAACAATGGCAGGGCAGAGCGACGACGAACTAAACTGGGAGGTCCAATGCCGAGCTGCCGATGGGCAAGCAGCGCGAGCTTGAGAGGATGCTGCGGCGACTTGTGGCTGACTCGAGTGGGACTGTTTCTGTTCAGATACAGAAGCTAGCAGACCGCATCCTCGATATTTGCATTTGATGAAAATAGATTCGATCTCTTCAATCATCAATCTCCTAATCTGCCTGCACTAAAACTTATGGTTGAATATACTTGACGCTTGTGCTTGTACGAGTGCGTACTGTACGACAAAGTGCACAACTCACAGATCCAGATTACACTGCGAATATTCAAAAGTTCCAGGAACAATTAACAAAAGTTTCCATTGTAAGTTTGTGACGTTCCCACGCTTTAAACAGTAGAATCTCATGATCAATAGAAACATTCCCACAGAGGAACATGTTTAAAGAAATTATCTCTGAAAGTCAAAGGGCAAATTTTACAACCAATCTCAAATTACTACCAGATGGTGCAAAATCGGAGCGGCGTGGCCACTAAGTGAGAACTGGCCAACAGAAGCCAATTCACATGCAGAGAATGATCCATGACCAGTTAAATCAAACTATATTATTACAAATGAATTTGATTTCAATACGGCAACACGACTCACCGAGGGAGGAGCAAGTAGATTGGTATTTACACAACTGCTCAAATCCACTCATATATGTTGATCATCATCGCTTGGGTCATGATTTTGTGTACCGTAAATTACATGTGTCATCATGAAGATGCCGATCCATTATTGTGGAGCTTGCTGCAGCAAAGGAAGTCCTCCAAAGCCCATTTTGTGACGAAATTGCCAGTCACAAACCCTCGGTTTTGACAGTTTGGTAAAGGTAACAAACAACCAAAAGCCCGTAACAAGCAGGTCTAAATAATTTAATATATCCAAATTTGGCACCAAACCAATCATGCACTTCATAATTTGTGCAACTGTGTTGGAGGAGGAGGAACATCAAGAACGATTGAAGCTGGCCTACGCATCCCTCCTTCTTTACTGAGTGCAGACATCTTTATGGAATCAAAATTGCCTGTTGTCTCAGGCACTTGAATCATCGTCCAACAGCCCATGTAGGTTTTATTTTAATGTGCTGATTATGCATCGTTAATGATTGTGGCCTCATTGACAAGAGCCACATTTAATGAGCTTCTGTTAAAAACCAAGGGCTTCTCCTGGCAGCGGTAGGGCGTCTTTAGCTGTACTGTAGCTAGCACAACTGCTCCAGGTTCCGTCTCTTGGCCCAGTACCTGTTCTCCCAGGTGTGTATTGCCTAATACTCCAACAGGCTGTACACTACACCCAAGCTGGTCAGGCAACCAGGGAATGCTGTGGTCAAAGACATTGGTCACATCAACTCAAAGGACCAAGCCACACCACATTCCCCACTAAATGCCAAGATCACTCCACACAGGACCTGCCAAACATGGATATAAATACATGAAATACAAGTCCATAAATAAGAATGAAGAGGGATTGACAAAAAAACTCTCAGGTCAAAGAGAAAAAAGACAACCCAAAGGATAACCCATATAGCAAACAGTCTGATATGCTAGTTTTTAACAGATGCCGCCTCGAAGACGATACACTGGGTCACCGTGTATCGCTCATCAAAAAAGACAAAAAAGAAAACATACGATAGAGAAACAGAAGGAATGTGTGTGGAGTTCACAACTAAACTTACACAACCCCCAATCCAATATGACTGACTTCGAAATTTAGAAAGGACCAAAGGGATAGAGTACTCTGCTCGTACCATTTCAGGCATTCTAGATCAAAGATCAAGGTAGACCACAATGGGCCCATAACATACGAAACCCCAGTGTGGTGGAATCGCAAGCAAAAGCGCAGGTGCAAAGCTAAACAACAATGCAAGTGCAGAAGCGGTGAACGAGACTAACTAGCAACGTTCTAATGGTAAGTGTCAAGGAACTGAGAGTGCAAGCTGATGAATGCAAAAATCAGGGATCCTCCATGACAAAACCCAAAGACAAAAGAGTGGAAGCTTGTGCACTAGCAACACCAGCTACGATAGGGGTATATAACACAAAAAATCCAGATTCAACTGGCGCAGGTGGTTTCTTCAAAAGCCGTTGACAAATGTTGGTCTGTAACAGATCGAAAGGAAACCTCTTCATGGTATGCTGTGTCCAGAAACCAAGGTGATGTCTATGTGAAGACAACCGTGGGAAACAAAACGCGTCACGTGCTGCGCCACATGCCCGAATTTGATGGAAACTCGTCAACGTGAAGTAGACCCCAATCTCCAAGCCCAGAAAAGTCCCGCAAACTTCATGTATCCGCGTTGCGCGCGATGCATCCACAGGCAATGGAGGTGCCATCTCAAGAAACAATGGAGTTGTTGAAGGAAACAAAGTTCATGATGCATGCATACGGACATGTCACCATAACTCTGCAGGCAGCCAACGAAACCGAGCGAGCAATACACGAATCGATTCGCAATGCGTAGGCGATGGTTTTGATAGGCACTTGCCGTGGTCCAGCGAGAACTGACGGATCAAAGCTGAAAGCTTCGAAATGCTGTAGCTCCATGAATCCTCCGCCAAATGACGCGAGCTGGGCACCAATCAATCCGGCTTGATGAGACGGTTCTTCTGAGGTACTGTTCGCGACGATCAGACAAGAATTGGCGAAATCAAAAATCGAAGACCTCTGGAGCAGACCAAAGGTAGTGAAGTTGGTCAAAAGGCTCAGGAGCAAAGATAGCAACATCAGAAAGCGAGGAAAGCGATGGTCTGTCGGAATTCCTCTCAAAAAAGTGTGCCAGAGTCCCCAGAGCAAAAAGAAGGTTGAAACCACCAGGGATGCTCGAGATACATAAGGAGCAAAACCCGTTCGCGTAGGAGGTGAGAATCGATCCTGAGATTCCTCCGTATCTGTAGTTCCATGTGTCGGTCCACACCGACTGAGACAAGAAGGTAATAGTTCCTGGATGAAACCACCACCTGTTAAAAACCAAGGGCTTCTCCTGGCAGCGGTAGGGCGTCTTTAGCTGTACTGTAGCTAGCACAACTGCTCCAGGTTCCGTCTCTTGGCCCAGTACCTGTTCTCCCAGGTGTGTATTGCCTAATACTCCGACAGGCTGTACACTACACCCAAGCTGGTCAGGCAACCAGGGAATGCTGTGGTCAAAGACATTGGTCACATCAACTCAAAGGACCAAGCCACACCACATTCCCCACTAAATGCCAAGATCACTCCACACAGGACCTGCCAAACATGGATATAAATACATGAAATACAAGTCCATAAATAAGAATGAAGAGGGATTGACAAAAAAACTCTCAGGTCAAAGAGAAAAAAGACAACCCAAAGGATAACCCATATAGCAAACAGTCTGATATGCTAGTTTTTAACAGCTTCTTGAAAGGTATGTAGTTTACAGAAAAGATTCAACCTTTCAACAAGTTTACTTTGTTTTACACCGTCAACTCATGGCACATTTGGTTCAGGCAAAGGCAACAAATCTAAATTTGTGAAGACCAGAAAAAAACGGTCTTCACAAATTTGTGACGCGGTTTACACCTGATACAAGTTGAAGTTTGTGATGCGGTTTAAACCTGACACAAGTTGAAGTTTGTGATGCGGTTTAAACCTGACACAAGTTGAAGTTTGTGATGCGGTTTAAACCTGACACAAGTTGAAGTTTGTGTGGATACCGAAAGCGTCACAAAGGGGTTTTGGAGGACATCCAAAGAATTAACAACATACAAATGAGAGATCCAAGCATAACGACACGACCAAATGAGTAAGGAGCAAAGATTGCAAAAACCAGACTTTATGGAATCACAGCTCATCAACAGCTTGACACATCCACAGTCGCACACATTCATCTCAAATACCCAGAACAAGAACAAGCACACATTGATTTCAACGAGGATGCTCAATGGGTTCCACATAATACTCAAACAAATGATCTTCTTGACTACATCTATCGAGGCAAGGACCCCCATTTATCGACAATTGAATCATTTAGCCAATTG
Source organism: Cladochytrium replicatum (assembly GCA_025526935.1). NCBI lineage: Eukaryota > Fungi > Chytridiomycota > Chytridiomycetes > Cladochytriales > Cladochytriaceae > Cladochytrium > Cladochytrium replicatum. Next base: position 161,682 of record JAHLKD010000039.1, on the reverse strand, counting down.
AATATACAGCATTAGTAGTTCGTCAGCACTGTAGCGAATCAAAACGAATCCCATATTCCTCTACATCCAAAAGCTATTGAATTCCAGCAGAGACTCCTTGAAAAACAGCTTACACTTCTGTCCACCCTGAACCTGAATGTGACATATGGATTCATTGCAATAGCCCTTTATCCATATGTCCAATACTGCCCACTGCTTTTTCAAAGTTCATAGTTGTTGGATTATGAATGTTACTGGGCTCTATTACTACAGTCACTTTAACAACCATACACATAACACACTATGACATAACAGATAGACTGGAGACGTCCAGAAGTTCATGGGTCAACTTACGACGTACAATACGAGTGAATGGCAGCCGGCCAAACAATGAAACCCACTAGCACGGTTTCAGATCACAACAAGTGGACTCTTCTGACAATGTTGACAAAATTCCTGAACTGCTATTCATCTTGAGGTGACGAAAATCATGGTTTGGGACAACATGTCAAAGGACACGCATGTTCAGCTACAGTTGAGCTGAAATCTCTTGTGAAACTGGTGTTGATCCCATGGATCCCTGCGTTCTTCATCCAGATACACCTAAAAAAGCATACAAACGCTGAGCGATATGTTCAAAAGAAGATGCTGGGAGCAAAGGAGAAAAGGAATAGTCTGGGATCACAGTCGAAGCCTTCACGGACAAAGACTGGTGACGGTAAGAACATTGTATGTACCTTTTGTGGACAGAAAGGTTATATCCAGCCGAAATGTACCTTGTACAGTAAGGCGAAGCTGCCAAGGCAAAGAGCACAGACGATGTGGACGTTGATTCTAATTCAGACAATCAATCAACTCCCTACTCGAAGGTTAGAGTCTCCCCACACTAAGTGCTGAATCTCGCACAGCCGCTGTCAGGACTGCCCTTGCTGGCTGTGACCGCACTACGCATGCCTTTGTGGTCCTCGGCCAGTTTTCTTCTATCCACTTACCTCTCAGCTGCTGGTTTCCCCTATTGCTGATCTTCAGGCTCGTGTGGCTGATTTGACTACTGTGTACAGCAAGGAGATCCTGAGAAACGGCTTGGCATTGTGTGTACTATGCTGCAGGCTCTTGTGGGTGATGAGGTGGTGTGTGGTATCTGTAATATCAGTTTTGTTGGTCGCAACATTGCTTTGTTCATCTGCATTTGCTCTACTGCAATTGCTCTCCGTGCGCACTTCTCCACCAAGGAAACTTCCACTGATGAATCAAACCCTGAATTTCTTTGCCGAAGTGAAAAATTGGACAAGACATTGCTTCATCGGACATAGTCTGCATGTCAATGTGGTCATCAGCAATTCTGCTGCATTGACACCTCTTTGTCTTCCTGCCTGGTTGAATGAACAACAAGTTCTCTGTGAGAGTTTCACATTGATCTAGACGGTCTGATACTTCTGCCAAAACTCGATTATGGATAACGGTCCAGCTGGTGTTCTTGGATTGACTTGAAAGGACGACCTTAAGTGTATTACTAATTTTTATAATAGTATCATAGCCTCTCACAATCAGCCAAATGGTTATATTCTTCGTCTTCGGGCGCACTTTCTCAAAATGAAATGTAATCAGCTTTCTGTCCAGCTGCTCTGATTATTCAGTAACTCAGAAAAAGAATTTTTAGAACTGGAGATTTACCAAGCTCTGTAAGTGACATGTCATCAATTAAAAGCAGTTCTGGAGAAGCTTTAGTGCCACTCTTGAGCGCTCTGCATCTATTGATCAGAAATGAGCGTGATGAAAACGAACAGAAGCGAGAGTTAGGTCACCGAGAACACACTGATCTTTGTTTGGAATTGACCTGATTGAGATTTTACGATTGCAGAAAGAATGTCCGTGAAATCCAAGTCAAACGGAGGATATCTGTGTATTCTTGCAGATATAAAACAGTATCCATAGAACAATGCATGTTGTCTTCGTCCTACCGAGCAGCCAAAAGTAAATAAGTATCCTTTAGCGAGACTGCTTCCCATACGCTTAAATCGTAAGTCAAAAGTCGTTTATGAAAGTATCCACATCTTTAGAACGATTTGCAAACTCGGTACACATGACCTCCATGTCATGATCATCGCGGATAACTTACCCTCAGGGTTAGGGAGGCTTACAAGGTGGAAGCCCGATAAGTACATTGGCACATAGATTTTGATTCGCCCAACGGCGAGATCCACCAGAGTTTCTCCAACGTCTTCCTGCTCTTACAGAGTTAATGAATGCCTGCCACGAAGGGAAGACACGGAAAATCAGATCGATGCTTGACGGATCCGCTCCACTTCAGAGCAGCTCCTCAAGCTTCAACAGAGTGACGTCCTCTGTGTATCCGACGTTTGCGAGAACAGTATGAAGTTCACGGTCATAAAGCGCCGGGATGCTGTTTGCTCTCGAGAGTGCAATTGGGGTTCAGCAGATGCGGAGCCAGCTTTGACTGAAGCTCCTTCAGCGGCATCAAAGGACAAGAACGAGGCTCCTATGGCATCGTACAACCGCTGAACACCGTAATGGCGCAGCGTGACCTAAATTTAAGTACAAAATAATTCCATATCTATGAAGACAAATCAGGGCCAGTATTTTAAATTGCTGTGTTCCCTTTGTGGGCCAAATTCATTCAGCGTTGGTTAAGTAAGTTTGCTGTTCCACAATAATTTCCGACCCAGTCACCTGAAAATCCATCTTTTCTACGTGCCGCGCCACTCTTCTGGCGTTGAATCTCAATATGGCGAACTTCAACATCTCAACACTGCACCCTCTGTCCCCGGAGGTCATCTCAAAGCAGGCGACTATTAATATCGGTATAACACGATAGCTCTTCATGCCTTGACGTGCATGCTCATGCGTTCACATCATAGGCACCATCGGTCATGTAGCGCATGGTAAATCGACAGTGGTTAAGGCTATCTCCGGTGTGCAGACCGTGCGATTCAAAAACGAACTCGAAAGAAATATTACAATCAAACTGGGTTATGCCAACGCAAAGGTATATACATACGGTGGAAACTTTCTGCTTTACTAACCGGAGGGTAGATCTTCAAATGCGACAATGATCGCTGCCCTCGGCCGGGATGCTACAAGTCGGCGAGAAGTAAGCAGGAAGAAGGATTTGCTTGTGAAAGGCAGGGATGCGGTGGGAAGATGCGTTTGCTCAGGTGAGAATTGATGTTGGATCGAGTTTGGATTTGGGAGAGAGACCGCTGTGCATGGTCAATTTAGCCTCAAACTAACGTCTTTCCTGTTCAGACACGTTTCATTTGTTGACTGTCCCGGTCACGACATTCTCATGGCAACCATGTTGAACGGTGCCGCCGTCATGGACGCAGCTCTCCTTCTCGTTGCTGCCAACGAAAGTTGCCCGCAGCCGCAAACATCCGAGCACTTGGCCGCGATCGAAATTATGAAGCTGAAGCATATCATTATCCTTCAGAACAAAGTGGACTTGATCACCGAAACCGCTGCCAGCGAGCACCACCAGTCTATTGTTGCGTTCATCAACGGTACCGTTGCTGAGAAGGCACCCATCATCCCCATCTCCGCCCAGTTGAAGTACAACATTGACGTAATCAACGAATACATTGTAAAGCATGTCCCGATCCCTCCTCGCGACTTCACCGCCGACCCCCGTTTGATTGTCATTCGTTCGTTCGATGTCAACAAACCCGGTGCAGAGGTGCAGGATTTGAAGGGTGGCGTTGCCGGTGGAAGTATTTTGTGTGGTGTTCTGAAAGTCGGTGATGAAATTGAAGTCCGTCCTGGAATCGTTTCCAAGGACTCAGAAGGTCGCATCCGCTGCAGGCCCATTTTCTCCAGGATCATTTCCATGTTCACTGAGGACAATGACTTGAAGTTTGCCGTTCCCGGTGGGCTTATCGGTATGCGTTTATTGATTAGGAAATGAGTAATGGAGCTTACGTTACCTACAATTAGGCGTTGGTACTAAGGTTGACCCAACCTTGTGCCGTGCCGACCGTCTTGTCGGTCAAGTGCTTGGCTCCGTTGGCAAGCTCCCCAAGATCTACACTGAGCTCGAAATCAACTACTTCCTCCTCCGCCGGCTCTTAGGTGTAAAAACAGACGACAAGAAACAAACAAAGGTTCGACCACCTTATCATTTCAACGATTTTTATCTGAGATGTTTTGTTGTAGGTTCAAAAGCTGCAAAAGAACGAAGTGCTGATGGTGAACATCGGATCCACCTCGACTGGAGGAAGAGTTTTGAGCGTCAAGGCGGATCTTGCAAAGATCCTGCTTACTTCACCTGCTTGCACTGAAATAAACGAGAAGATTGCCCTCTCCCGACGTATCGACAAGCACTGGCGGTATGGATTACTTTTTTGGTTCCTATGACAGCTTTCTAACGGCTTGTTTAGGTTGATTGGATGGGGCATGATTAAGCGTGGAAGCACCCTTGAGCCGGACGCATAAGAGAGACATCGGAATGAGCACGGCTCGTGGTTTTTCATTTCCTTGTTTCTTTGTAAGCAAGTTTACAATACATGTACACGCGCAGACAAACCCATGATTGCCCTCCATCACCAGTAGACTGTTATTCACGTTATTGATTCCAGACTGGTTGGAGTCTTTCTGCTTTATCAACTAACAATAGTATACCGCTGCAAGAAAACAATAACTTAAACCAATTAACCGCGCCAGGCCGCGAGACGACATTCTATGAAGACAATGGAACGTGGGGCACGAAATCAAAGGTATTTACAAAATACGACCATTTCTTCTGATACAAACTGAGAAACATTTATCACGGTCGATTTCCAAAGAGCTGATGGAGTCAGTTGTTCGTTGCTCAGACTCTCACAGAACCAAGTACGATGACTCCCATCAGCATTGTCGATGCATGGACAACGATGCAATCGTTTTGGAAAACATTTTTTTTTAGTTATTTTCGTGATGTTCTTGTAGCGCTTATTTGCCCCCACTGTTGACCATGTGATTGTGATGTCGCCGCTGTTGTTTGGTTCTTCACTGTCGAGTGTTGGGAAGCAACATCTTCATTTATCGTTGGTTTTCTTGTTTTATCTTTTTTTCACCGAGATTTCTTCACCCCATGGTGATGGTTGATCTTCAAAAGTCTGCGATATTGTGTGATTTCATTTTTTTGGTTGAAATTGTTTTGTAACATTCATCTGGAATTGTGAAAATTTCTGTTCAGCCACAAAACATTGATGGAAACACAGCTGCCAGGATGCTGGAGTGAGCATCCCCCAGCCAAATATAACGTGCCCGGCACCGGAAGAGTTTCGATACCACGAGAAATCATCGGAATTTTTTCGAAGGGCACACTTTTCTCGTCTTTGGTCACAATATTGTCGATTGCGGTGGTGGTGTTCGGAGTTGTGTTACTTGCTGCCCTGATCATCGCGGCTATTCTTGTTGCCATTGCGGTGGTGCTGGTGGTTCTCGTGGCGGCACTCCTGCTCGTGCTGTTGGCTGGCGTAATCATCGTTCTTGCCGTCGCCGTAACTACGGTATTGGCCGTTCTTCTCCTGTTGGATGTTGCACTCGTTTTCGCGGTCTTCGTGGCTTCGAATAAGGGCTCGCAGTTAATAAGCTTGATATGGCCGGATAATTCACGGAGCGAGCTGAATGAGGGAATTGTCACCCTTGATTCGCAAACACCCAGCAAAGTCGCCCCCGCGATGTACTCATCTTTCGATTCAAAAGTTGTTCCAATAATTGACATCAGCAACGAAGATTAGCAATCTTTGCAACTTCCAGTCAACCAGATTCAAGTTTCTCTCAACCAAGGAGCTTAGGATAATGGTATGAATAGATGGTCGTGATTTGGATGCTTGTTTTTACTACTCTATGTTTCTGATACGTATAGAATAAATTCATATTTTCCATATGAAAGGAATTCTCGTACTGTTCACCTCAAAACTGAAAATGAGTGACATCCCTTTCCACTCTGAACCAGTAGAACCAACTTGAATTCGAAAAGGGTTTTTCCGCTTGTAGGACGAACGGCGAGCATCAAACAAAGTGGAAATGAGTCATCACCAACAACACAATCGGAAATTTGTGTTCAGCCCACACGAAGCATTGTGAAAACCCCTTAAAGTCAGAAGCGTTAAATTCGAAAGTATTCGTGGTTTTTCTGCTTGTAGGACGAACGGCGAGCATCAAACTAGGCAGTCTAAACGGCGGAAATTTGTGTCCGGTGTTGGACCAGGAGTGGAATATGCACAAACAATTGAAGGTGAAAACGTCAAACTCACGAAAACGTTAAAATTGAAACTCCTGGCTCAATAATATCTAAAATACCAAAAAAGTTCATGGGTCAGGTTCAATGATCAAAATTGTGTATCGATTCACAATATAATCTTTGTGTTAAGGTTTGTTTACAGCAATAACAATCTCTTTCAATTGATTGGAAGTTCCACGCTTATTTAAGCGTTCAGTGTGAGTGCTGGTCCCCGCCAGTCCTCGCCTTTCTTTTGCACCAGCAAGGCATCAAGTGAATAATAACTGACTTATCCAGACCTGTTCACTGCAGAAATACCCCCCAAAGATGACTCGTCCAAAGCAGCTCCAGTCAAACCAGCCACAATCCACACTTCTGGCTCGACCAGGAAACTGCACGCTGACACCATCGGGGCCATTTCCGAGGACAAATCTCCTGTGATCCATTCCTCGCCTACCATTGGCCCTCACCAGCCCTTAGACAGCCACGGGAGATCAGAAGAAAGGGACTAGATCAATGGGCAGAGAATCGAACCTTTCACCACCGCAAGGGGACTTCCAAGAAAAACCCAGCAGGGCAAAATGGGCAAGTATCTTTAGTTACACCGACAACAACACAACCAATGCTTCAGACCAATTCGCCCAATGAAAAGAAGCTTGAGCAAACGGCGAAAGTCTCCAGAATGGAGGCATCTCCTTCCCCTCCCCGGCACCCACCGAGTTCTTAATTGTGATCTATCCAAATGACTCGTGTGAGGGCAACTTTTGCGAAGAATACACATTCATTTTAGAAAACGGTACTTAACGATTCTACCCATTCCGCTTTCATCCATTGTTGGCCCACGCAACAACCTAAACGAGCAGATCATTTATCTTCGAGGGTTGGAGGGACATGTGGTGGAACCAAGCGGTTTATGGCGATTTAACTATAACTGAAACTTGGTCATTCTTTCAAAAATAAGAGCATCTTTACGAATATTAACCAAACCAAAATAGAAGCTTGATAAAGCTTTTATCTTGATTGTTTAGGAACGCCCGAATGTGCGGTTGTTCCGCTCACCATCCTTATCAGGTGAAAAGCGAGGAGCTGGGACGCCAAGAATGTGATTTTGTTGAAAGATAAAAGTGAGGGGCAGTGAGAGCTACTTCCCAGAACGTGCCCGTACGGCGAGTAACCATTCCGCTTACACGTCTGCAAACAAGAAGGTTAAAGAGGCCCACGAAAGTGGATGTTATGTTGATGCATACATCTTCGCTCATCGTCCTTCTTGATAATGTCCGTGGAAGAAACGGGCGTATCAAGAGGGGCTTGACGCCAATCGTGCTCGCGGGAATGGGATTTGTCGAGAGATATTTGCCTGGCGGGGAACCAGGGTCTTTCGTGCTTTTCTTGCTCCAAATTTTCATCTCAGGAATCCTTGTTTATGAACAAAATGCTCTCCCTTGTGGCCCGTTGAGAATGAGAAAGTTTTGTATTATGCACATATATTTTGCTGTGGCAGTTCTGTATCTTTCAGCTGAATTGGAGTAGACTGCCCTGCACAAGCAATACTTGTCTTTGTCTGTATGATCGCAAGAGTTAGAAGATCAATGTGCGACACATCTTCAATGGTCCTACTGGATTGAGGTACTTGATCCCCCTCCCTCTGTTTGCTCCTGTTGGAACAAATTAGTTTAGAGTTTGCTAAATCTCATTCTTATTTTGTTCCATGCCCTGTTGTTTGTTTTGTGGTGGAACGCCAGTTAAGCAAGCTTTCCTTTATGTTCTCTTTCATCAGAATCCGTTCCTCCATTTTAGCTCCAAACTTGATTTCAGCCATTCCATACAACACACAAAATTGCGGAAGCGGAACAGATAACCTTAGACAAAAGCTGGTTTACTGGCTATCTTCAAAGTCAAAAGCTAGGCCGCTTGTTCTCCACCACTCCAAACTCGCTGTTCTGTTTCTGATCGTCATTGCCCGGTTGATGTCCCTGTCAGAGTTCCAAGTTACTGCTTTTCCACCATTGCAAAACGTCTGTTCGCCCCTCCTTACTTGCACCGAGCATGGCCCAAGCCGTCCACGTTATTTCAAGCCCGCTTCGCAACCACCAATCCAAAACATTTATATGTCCCATCTCGATCGCCCAGTCCACATTCACTGTCCATCTCATTTCAAGTCCACTTGACTGCCAAAAGTCGAGAACAGGAAAATGTCCCAGGAGGCTCGCGATGTCCATCGATTCAGTTGTCCACTTCAAACCAAGTGCGCTACGCAACCACCATACCAAAACATCGACGCGTCCGTTTGTACTCGCCATGTCCATCGCTCTTCGACTCCACTGCAACTTGAGCCCACTGGACTTCCACCATTCGAGAACATTGATATGGCCGTTCCAGCTTGCCATGTCGATTGCACCAATGCTCCACATAAGCATAAGACCGCTGCTTCTCCACCAAACTAATGCATCCAGCATGCCTTGCCCACTTGCACTGTCCATCGCACCGGTGCTGTATCGCAACTGGCATCCGCCCCCTTTCCACCATTCGAGAACCTCGACCTGTCCCCGTCTGCTCGCCCAGTCCATCGATTCGGTCGAGTAGTGAGGAGCAAGACCGCTTTCCTTCCACCATTCCAGTACATCTACATTGGTTGCGTAGTCCATCGCTTCCTGAGTGTACCTGAGCGCAAGCCCGCTGTCTCTCCACCAATTCAAAACGTTTATATGACCCTGGTTGCTGGCACGATCAAGCGCATTTGTGGTGTACACGGGAGAACGCTTTGAGGTGAGATGAAGGTTGAGATTCGGAGAAATGCACCAGTACTGGCATTATCGAGAGTGAGGGCAGGGATTGAGGATACGAGCAGGGACTGAACGTGATGACGACGGAGATGAGTTGCAACGTGGAAAGAAAGGCGAGTCGGTCCGGAAGGATTGCGAGTGCAAGCAGGACTTTGTCAACCAGTTCAGCGGGAAGAAGAATTGATGCGATGGGAAAAAATTTGCTGTTAACACTTTGCCAAGAATATTAGCAAGAATTAAAAATCGAGGCGTTCCAATCCAGCATAAGGAATGAAAATGATTGAGTACTCTCCAAACACCTTGTTTCTTAAAGTTTAAACAATATGGCAACACGTAGTGAAATACCGGCAAATCGAGCTCCAATCTGATCTTGCAATCCGCGGGGGACGAAGGAAGTTGACTTACGATGCAAAAACCAGAGAAGAGCCCCTTCACGGAATAGGCAGATGGCATCAATCGTTGTATATTATTCGGACTGCCTGCGGATTACATTGGCTCCCGAGCGGGATCAATCGCGATCCATGGCGAGAGTAGAGTGTGAACAAAAAAAGTAGATTGAGATTGATCAGAGCTGTCCCTGCCAAGGCTTCGGTAGTTTCAGAGATTATTAATAGCAACTTCTGCGAATAAAAGCTGACGTTTCTCCGAGCAAAAGTCGAAGGCTTCATGCACTGCTTCTGATGGGTGCATCGACAAGCTCAACGATAAAGCAATCTCTTCTGTTTTTCAGTCGTATTGAAGAATATTTTAATTAGAAAGTACGATCAAACTTCGGTCTGAGTAAACTGTTTAGGCTTCTTGGCATAAATGAAGCAAAGAACGACCAAATGTTTATTCCATTACTCTGGGGACCCATTCTCAGTCCGAGCGCTATGATCAACTCTTTTTGCTTTTTTCCATAACCTTCGGTGAAGTGTGTTTCTCAAATTCCAAGGGGACATGCGACCAACACTATGTGTACCCATCAGGAACTTTTAATTCTTATTGATCAATAATTTTCTATAAATAGAAACATGCAGCTATATCATAGGTTCCGCCATTTCCACGTCCACCCCAACCCCGTTCTCACCACCACCACCACCACCACCAGCATCGTCGGCATCCAAACCAGCCTCCTTCAACATCCCCTCGACGCAAGCACCAACCTCGTCCCGCCTGCACGATTCCCACGTCCTTCTCGTCTACAAACACGTTGGCCTCGCAGGGTATCGAGCCCGGATAGTTCGCGACGGCGGATTGTCCGGCCGCGGGCACGGGCGCTGCCTCGAAGGATCACGGCGCAGGCGAGGCGGCTATCAACCTTGTTGATTTCAGGACAATTCATGCCAGTCCAAAGAATTTATTCCCCCATATGAAGATTTGATCTGGTATGATATGTTTGTTTATCAAACTGGAGGATGGGCTCTCTTGGTTATCGACGGACTCTGAAGTTCGACCCTCTTAGTCGCTTCAGCTTTTACACACAAGAAGTTGGATAAGAGCCTCCATATTGTTGAAATGTTAACTTAAACCAAATTTCAATCATCAAACCTCAATCCACCATAACAAAGATGCATTCTGGCTGCTGGCACAGCAAATATACCATAACAAAGATGCATTCTGGCTGCTGGCACAGCAAATATGAGCCAATTGCACGCCACGTAATATTTTCTTACTACAAAATGTATTTTATTTCATTGATTATCGAGTCCACTGTTTACAACAGCGTTGTCTGAATCTCTCGCCAATCAGATAATACACTCGGTAAATGTACCATTTTACGGATCACAGTTAACAATCCCCACCCTTCCCACAACTCTCAATCATCCTTCGAACAAGCTTCCGAGAAGGTTTTTCTCCACTTTACGAGCTATCCTGGTTCTCTATTCTCACCCTTGATTCTACATTCCGTGCAGTCAACGAGCGATCTCACCACAGCCAGAGTGTCGTATAATCCTCTATTCTCACCCTTGATTCTACATTCCGTGCAGTCAACGAGCGATCTCACCACAGCCAGAGTGTCGTATAATCCTCTATTCTCACCCTTGACTCTACATTCCGTGCAGTCAACGAGCGATCTCACCACAGCCAGAGTGTCGTATAATCCGAACACAAGTTCAAGAGTCTCCGAAACTTCAGCCGAGCGACCCAACACGGCAGATCAACACTCTCCAAGTACGATCTCAAGTCAAGTTCGCCAAACACGATCCCAATACCAACTTCTTGAGCCACGACCACCAAAACATGACCCGAGCAATTCAGAACCGAGTGAAGCCCACCACTGTATCACGCACAGCTCGATCCCGCTCTGTTGTTCCCAGGAAGGCCGCACGTTCAAGTGCAGCTAGTGTCACTCCGAGTTCCCGAGGAGAGCAAGGGGTGCAAGCCAATCCAGGATCCACCTGCTGCCACTCGAAGGACAGCAGCGAAAACGGATCAGAGCCGCTATGCAATCGTCGTCCTTCTTCATTCACACCCAAGGACACTGATCCCATGAACCTTACAAGCGAACCGGACATCAAGTTTCAGCCAGCGAGCTTCAAGCCCAAGGCTGGAACGAAAACCGGGAAACCTGCGACAATCACCGCGCCATGTGTTATCGGGACCACTGAGGCAAACGAAAACTCAACCAAAGGTCAAGGAATCGTCGTCACAGCTGAGGAGAAGCCGACGTTGTCGATTCGCACTGCAGGCTTAAAGATTCGCAAAGAGTACATCGCTGTTGCAAATGACATGCCTCTCATTAAGCAAACAAAAGGTACGCCAGGGTTTATATCAAGATTGCTTTTGAGAAACCATCAATTCAAGGAACGACAGTCCACAACCAACTTGCGAAGCAAATCATGACCACCGACAAGAAATCAAAAGCAACCGGCAACCCAGTAGCAATCACGACGCCGTATGAAAGCATTAGCGAGAACGGACCGGCAGAATCAACATCGAAGAACTCCAAAAACGCCGTCGGCTTTTCAGCTTCAAACAGTCGCAAAGAAATCTCTACCAATTCATATTTCTTCTCGGAATCACCAGAAAGCTCCGTTAACTCGCTCTATAATGCTGCGGATTATGTAAGCCCAACGTTCCGCTTTCTCAACTATTTTAACACGGACTTTTGAAACAAACGAAGGTTCGATCCAAACCAACCAGCCTGCTACCTTTCATCGCCTCACCATCCACGGAGATCATCTCGCCTCGCTCCGCTGGTGCTCGTCCCCGACAAGCTTTCAGCCCTTTCGGCTGTCCGCAGGCTAACTTGATCACAAACAATTATCCCGGAAGTCTTCATGTGAGTGCACAGAGGTTAGATTGAATTGTAAGCTTTTCTCTGATCAAACACGCAAAGGCCCCTGTAGTCTGTCCCCAGTCATGGGCTCCTTACTCTCAGGATTGCCCACATGGATACCAACTCCTCAGCCAGTACGGAGCAGGAACATATGTGAGTTCTTCGGGTATCTCGCTTGCTCCTAACTCTGCGCTGACCAAACCGTGTCCGCCTTCCGCCGCCGGTTCAACTCAGCAGGTTGACAAACATGAAGGCGTGTGGGAACTTCCTGGTGGGCGGTTTGTCAAGCGGGTAGATGGATGGAACGGGGGTCTCGCGGTTGTGCATCCGAGCGGCCTTTGGCAGTTCGAGCCGTTATGCAAGTTCCATCTGTTTATCCCCAACGTCGGAGTGGTGCCGTTCCAACTGAGATGAAGTTCGGGTCCTCCAAATTGAAGCATCAAATGGTTTTGATGGTACTCCGCCCTTCCTCATAATATAGTTTGAAACCCCAAAGTACAAAGTGCTCACTTGTTTTTCTATATTTCTTCAAATCGGTGCACTTTCAGACCACCACAAATAAGGAAATGAAATTTTTTTACGGGTGTTTACATTGGCAAAAACGAGGAAAAGCGTTAAAACAAACGAAGCACGAAAGGTTTGTGAACAATCATGCACCTACAAAAAAAACGAGCGATGCTTTACGACAGTAATGCGACCGTTACAAACCGAAGAAGGAAAGAAAAACATACCCACAAGAATGAAATTGCAATTGCTGAAAGCGTCAAACTGTCTGTGTGCAAAACTATCTTCATGGATGCTGCTGGAACCTCCCACACTCGACATCGCACCACGTCTTCCTCCCGTCGAGCTACAGACGCGCCATGCGTCAATAAACTCCATACTGCTGAACAATTCAAAAGTTTTCAACTCCCAAGTTTTCACCCTTCCCAGGCGACCCCTGACGTCTCCTCTTCTCCCACCACCGCGATGGACTTCCGTTCCTCGAAGACGACGCGCTTGGCGTCCTAATAGATTCCCTGGACGCCGATCGGCCGTCGACGAGGTAAGCCAGTCAACGCTCGCGGAACGCGGAGGGGTCGAGACATCGGGTTTGAGCGTGAGGTTGCGAGCTGATGAAGTTCGGTGGCGTGGCTGCAAGGTGAGGATGGAGACATTGTCGTTGTCGATGATGATGAATTGCGGGGCGGAGAGCACGGGTTAGAGTTCCACGGTAGGCTGACAGAAACAGTAAAGAGCGTTGGATTTGCGGTTGGAGGCTTTAAGATTATATCACTTACCGGTCGACCATGAACCGCGGTCGAAGCTTGCGTCCCTTTTCTTCAACTTTGTCTTCAATGAACCAATAATTTGGTAAGCAAATATCTATTCAGGAACTTGGTAGAGCCTACTCAGGGATTGCGCTACCATCGTGGCAACTACGGTGTAGAACTCGTCGTCTGAGAGAGAGTGGATTGGGATGAGGGTAGAAGAATCTTGTTATCCCATCTCTGTCCCTTCAAGTGTTCTAGAAGTAAAGTCGCTGTTAGTCAACCGAATACGCATTGTGCGATACAGTTGGGCATGCTCTTGATGGAAACGAGAAGGCGGAGGGAAGTACCGACAGTGGATCCCATCGCTCGATGCGCTTCAAGGTGGAGCGTCGTAACGACGTCCAACGAGTCAACCTCTTCTCTCGCAAATGTCTCCACCAACTGCACAACAAGAAAGCGCGTCAGCCAAAGACATATTCAACGGCTTGACGATCTCGGGACACTCGATACACACCAGATCATCGTCCAACCCAATACTCCTTACGTACAAAAGAGCTTCTAGCAAGGCTGGAGGAACACGTAGAACCCATAGAAGCGAGAGAAGATTTTCCCATTCGACGAATCGATTACGCCAACGTGCTTCCGTTCTGATCGGGCCTGTGTTTCACCTTTATGTAACATCGACGACTCACTGAACTGTGACCCTGGACTCGCACTGCGTGGCCTCCACAGAAATTGGTGGTCATAAAAGCATCTCAGCGAGCGGATTGCTGAGGGCAACAATCGCATCAGGACGCGGGTTTGCACATTCTGGGGATGAATGCGAGATCTCATACAGGAAGAATATGTTGGAATAAGAATGTTGAATACACTCAGAAATAAATTTAAACTTTTTATATCAAAACAAGGAACAAGAAACGCACGGGTGACATATGATGAGGACAAAACGCTGTTTGAACCACCTATCAACGGAGTTGGAAAGGCACCAATCCCACATACGGGATGAAAAGGTGGAGCTTCCACACTGGTTGAAATTTCCAGAGTCCACCGGCAGGATAAGTGCGAGCATTTAGATGCATCCATCTGCTCTCCTGATAACACTGCCGTTCACAAGCTGCAACACGCCTCCTGATTGCTGTATTGCAGGGCTGGGTCATCGATGGGTGGTTGAAATTTGAAAAGTGATTCTTCTTAGTATCAAACAGTGCAAATGATGTCTTTGCACGCACACAATAGCCTATTCCGTACTCGCTCATTAGGTGGTATCCATTCTCAGAGTTCGGGGAGTACGGAGCGCATGCTTGTTGGCGCCAGAAAGGGGTCTTGCCTCTGAATAAGACACAAAGCGAAAAAAATTAATCCTTTTAGCTCACGGAAAGACTTGGCGAAGTACGATCATATATTCCAGTGCTAGACAAGTCACGATCGTCGCTATCTTCAGCGAATTCCAGTTGTTCGAGCAGCCCGGTGTCCTCATATTTCGCCTTGATGCATGTAGCTGTCTTGTTTGGATCTTTCCGCTCGGTAAAAAATGTCCGCGCTGGTTGCCAGAAGTGCAACAATGGATTTCTCATGTGCTGCGGTTGCATGGTCGCTATCATTAAAATCACAGGAGAAATTCGGCTGATTGTAAAACTTACCTGAATCGTGCTTAACGTTTGGAAAAAATTTTGTTCGAATTCTGGTCCGCCCAGTCAAGTCGATGTCCTCGGCTGCAACCGCAATGTCTCGATCTCTCCCTCGTCAGACTTGAATGATCGAGGCAGAGGCCGATCTGCATTCTTCGCCGCGGTTGTGATTGTTTTCCCTTGTTTATCTTTCAAAGAAACGTCTTGAGTATTAGCGGTGATTTTGCTGAGTGCGGGGACTGCGTGAATACGACCTTTCGCTTGGTACTCGAATGGAGCATTCGATTCGAAACTGCATTTGGTCGATGGTTTGGTGGAAATTGGCCCGAGCCAAAGGTTCGGGATCCGACGAGCATAAACAACCACCCGGCACCTAGGTTTTGGATTTGTTGACGTCATCGGAGGTTTCTGGGTTAGAATTCTCGATGGTGTGAATAACTGTGGCAAAAGTGACTCGGATTCGATCTTGAGGATCCTGGAGCAGGCGGATGGGGATGGTTTGGGTTGGTGGATTTGGGTGGTGTTGGGGGACTCGAGATCAAGATTTTTTTAGAAATTAGCAAGAGGATTGACGATCAATGTACAAGGCTTCCGGGTTTACCAAGTTCGTTTCAGATTTGATGAGCTGGGTGAAACGTGTTTCCCTGTCCACATCTCGGAGATCGTGATCCTCGCAATGGTCATCAACGCTCTCGTTGAAGAGATCCAGAAAATGGGATCCCATATCAGCATCCCTTTCCTGTGGGATGATACGGTGCAGTAAGTGTAGACTCCGATCACCTTTGTTTCCTCCTGTTCGCATAGCAATCTCTGGTTGTTGTTTCAGTGGCCTTTTGATCCCGGAAACTTTTCGTTTTTCAATGTCGTCATCAAGATCATTGTGCTTGTTATTGCAAGTACCCAATGTACAGTATAGAGTGGCTCAGTTCTGTTGTTCTGTTGATCCTGCGCTCCAAGTTATCCTACTTTCCTGTGGGATGATACAGGTGCAGTGAGTGTAGACCCCAATCACGTTTATGCTCTCCTGTTCGCGCTGCAATCTCTGGTCGTTTGTTTCAGTGGCCTTTTGATGGGCAGAGTGGCTCCGTCTAGTTGATCTGGTGTCTGTTCAAGAACCGGTGCAATGTCTCGCCCCACAGTTATTGGTTCCTCTGAGACAGCTACCGGATCATTAGTGCACTTGTGGAGAACGCTCATGATCACGCTGTTCTGTTCGCACTAGACAGTCTGCGTGTCTTGTCGAACAGTCAGAGGTATTCGAAGGTCCCTAAATGTGCTCTCCCGAATTCGTTCTTGTCGATTCCTCGGCATCTTTGATCAGGTGTGCCGGCCCGGCTATCACAGAGCTTTCACCCTGGTGATTCCCTTTTGCTTTGAATGATCGTTCTGATTTGTCATTCTTTTGGGTAATGGAAATGCGGGGGTTACATTTAGCCGCCGGGATCTCGACTGCTCCCCGCTGTTTTGTGACGGGTCCTTTTGCCCTTGTCAGTCTCGCCCTTGCGTTGATCTGATTCGATCGAACGCTTGGCTTCGTTGGGCTGGGTAAGCGACGAGTGCAATGCTGATTGGAGAACTCGATTCTATCACATGAATATGCATGAGATCGAGTCAGGCAATAGTAAACCAGAATACCTTGCTCCTCTTGATCCGGCTGGTGGTCGACACGGGGTTGTTGTTGGGAAGGAGAGCGATTTGAGGCATACTTCAGGGGTGTGTTCTGTAATAAGGGTGATCCACAGAAACGATGAGTGAACGATGAAAGTGGTGTGGTAGTGACGTTTTTCGTGATGTCGAATATGTGGGAGAACGAACCGTGTCTGTAACTTATACGACACCATGTGGATTTTTGGGTGAATTGTATTGCGACGACGTCGAAACTAGTTGAGACTATGGCACGCGCATACTGACGGACGTACTTTTTCATTCCGAGCTGTAATTCTGGAGAATGGTAAATTGGGTTGTATTCAAAAAATTTGGAAGGAAACGCACTCACCAGTCATCGATATGATCCTCATGGATTCTCACTCACAGAGGAGGAAAATAATGAACTGAATATCACACATTCACCTCATTTTCCGATGTCTAATCATCAGCTCGTCGGCTCGACGATCAGGTTGAGAAGTGAGCACGGTGACAGGCGTGTAGATTTAGTTGGCAAGATGCGTCAGTACCACTCAGTTTGATTTGTACCGAATCGTGGAGACACCTCTCGAGAAGATCTTGCACTCCGGAAGGAAACGGGTTTCGACGGCACGAGCAATCAACAGAGTTGAGTTTGGAACGCAAGACGCACATAATAAGATTCTGGGTGTCGAGTTGCTTGATCAGAGATATCGTTCCAGTCCATGGGCAAGTTCTCTGGATCGGGGCAATGTCGATCCGCCCCCAACCGCGTTAAGGTCTTCCACGACTGTTTGCAGCCAAATTGGGAAATTTTTCGCACACTTAATATATTATTATCACTCCGTGCAAACAAAAACGTTGGGTAGGTGCAAGTGTCCTCTCATTCAGCTCACTGGATTCCTCCGCCAGCGCATCAATAATACCCACCGTCACGCATCCCCGCCCCAGGAGTAACCCCACCACCAGCCGGTCCATCCCAAGTCTTTTGCTGCAAAAACACTAAGGTCATGGAAAGTTTTGCCTGGAGCATCTGCAGAGCCTGCACGACCGTATCAGCCGGTGTGAGAGAACCTGTTGATTCCACGGAGAAATAAAAGTGATCTGGCGGCGCGGACGGGTCGAACGGTTGTGAAGTGGCCGAGGGGTCAGCCTCTGGATCAGGCTCCAGAGCACCATTTTTAGACACACGCCATTCCTTGCGGATCGAGTCTTCGTACCAGAAATCTGTGGAATTGAAACGATGAGAAGTGGTAACAATGCGAAAACTGTAAGGTATACCAGAGTGGTGGAGCTTGTTGTAGGGGTCATACTCGAAACCGATACCGGCGCACGGAGACCATTTTGCGTGTTCTTTGGCAGTTCCCTTTTTCGCAATGCATTTTAGCTTGATCTCTTGGCCAGGCCTGAGTTTCA
Source organism: Cladochytrium replicatum (assembly GCA_025526935.1). Classification (NCBI taxonomy): domain Eukaryota; kingdom Fungi; phylum Chytridiomycota; class Chytridiomycetes; order Cladochytriales; family Cladochytriaceae; genus Cladochytrium; species Cladochytrium replicatum. Next base: position 143,515 of record JAHLKD010000039.1, on the reverse strand, counting down.
CGATAGGGACGCCAGGGTAAGTTGGATCATCCGATCCGACCGGGTAGACAGCGGCCGAGTCTGAAATCAGGTCTTTGGATGTGACGAGACGTGGGGCCGAAGTGCAAGTGACGGAAAGAGTCAAAATTACAGAACAGAACTGACAGTACTGAGGACAGGAGCAGTCACGGGAGTAGCGCATGTCTGAGGCAGTTGACGAGCGGAGGGGAATGAGACCGAGACGATGAGCGATGAACTCATCGGAGAGAACAGTCTATGGTGAAGACGCACAAGGAAGTTAGCATTTGCGGGAGAGTGGGAATTGAACGTCAGGCATTACATCGTTCGAGTCAAAGTCGACGAGATCGATTGCGATAGTGGGCACTTCAGCGATAACAACTCTGCGAATAGAGTTAGCGAGAGCAAGCGAGACGTTTGACAGTACGAAAGACACAGACGACTAACGAGAGACAATCAGCACACATTATAATGGTAGTAGTAGCACTAATAGTAAACCTCTGATGCTTCGGTGACAGTCAGCTGTGGGCCGTAAGCGAGAGATGCCGACGTTGCGAGTGCCATAGCCATTGAGTAGAGTCGATCCAAGCCTCATCTAATGGCAGTTATTGTTGTAATTATTTTAATTGTTTCAATTTTAATTTAGCATGCTCACCACAACCACAACCGCAACACCGACCACCACCGGTCCACCACCCGACAATGCTCATCACACCACTGCAGCTGCGAACTCAACCTCGGCTCATCGCCACAGAAAGAAACTCTCGAAGTCTCCTCTGTCAACCTCATCCGCTCTCACTGCTGCACCATGCCAGAGCTTCGTGTCTCAGGCCACTGACTCGATTTGGTACACCTCTGACCACCACGAAAAGCTCCGAATCCGTCAGTTTTGGCTCGACCTCGACGAGGACCAGCGCAGGCAACTCGTCAAGCTCGAAAAGGACACTGTCCTCAAGAAAATGAAGGACCAGCAGCGTCACTCGTGCTCGTGCTCCGTCTGCGGAAGAAAGCGCTCTGTAATAGAAGAGGAGCTGGAGATCCTCTATGACGCCTATTACGACGAGCTGGAGTCATTTGCTAACCACGAAAATGGGAATGCGGGTGGAGGTAAACTATGAAACCTTCCTCGAATCTACGTGTTTCTAACAATTCTTTGTTCATCGGAACTATTCCTTGTCTGCTTATCAATCAACCCACCTCACCATTTCACTCTCAGCTTCTACACCATCTTCTCCTCGAAACTCTCATGCTTCCCTCCCTTCCCATCACCACAACACCCACTCCACCTACGCTCCTTCCGACACCTCTTCCTCGTCTTCAAACCTTCACTCCGCAAATACTCCGCCATCATTATCGCGTTCCAGAAACCATAACCACCATCAGCAGAGTCACAATAGTGATAGCCACCTCTCCATGTTTGACTTTGGCTCATCGCTCACAGTCAAGGGCGGGCTTCTCACCGTCGCAGACGATTTTCTCAAAAACGACGGACGAAAGTTCCTCGACCTCATGGAACGGCTTGCAGAGAGAAAGATTCGCCAGCAGGAAGGCGGCGATGAGGATGGCGCACAGGACGACGGGCAAGATAGGGACGTAGAGGGCGATGACGAATGGGAAGATAAGGGGAACGGTGGGTATGACGACGGGTATGGCGACGAGGATGGTGACGAGGACGATGATGGAGACGGCGACGGGGATTATGAAGACGAGGAGGTATATACTTGATCGAGAGTGTTTTGGCGGTGTGAAGGTTTTCATTTTCAGTTCTTTAAAAATGGTTTTTGGGGAATCTGAGCGATATTTGCTGACAATCGGTATTGTAGGACACGATGACGGAAGAACAAAGAATGGAGGAGGGAAGACGAATGTTCCAGATCTTTGCTGCAAAAATGTTTGAGCAGAGAGTTCTTGCCGCATATCGTGAGAAGGTAGCTGCAATTGCTGAAGTGAAGCGTTCCTTGCTCACGTTGTCTTTCTGAAAAAGGTGGCGAATGAGCGGCAACAGAGGCTGCTGCAGGAACTTGAAGAGGAGGAGAGAACGAAGGAGCTTAAAGAGGAGGCCAAGCAAAAAAACAAGGAAAAGAAAAAGGTTCAGAAAAAGTGAGAGGTTGCACTGCGTCTTCGTTTTCATCTGTTTATTGATTCTCGATTTGTTCAGGTTGCAAAAGCAGCAAAAAGAAGAGGAAAGGCTCGCGAAGGAGCTAGAGCGATTAGCAGAGGAAGAGCGCATCAAGGCAGAGAAGGAGCGAAAATCAGAAGAAGAGCGGTAACGAATGCCAACTTTTCTATAAATTTGGGTTTCTTAACTTTCAATCAAGACAAAAGAGAGAAGCCGAACGATTACGAAGGGAAGAGGAGCGACGGTTGAAAGAAGAGGCAGAGCGGGCAAGAAAAGAGGCCGAGAAAGCACGAAAGGAGGAGGAGCGGAGGAAAGCGGAGGAGAAAAAACGGAAGGAGAAGGAAGATCGGGAGAAACTTGAGCGAGAAGAGCGCGAGAGGCAAGAGGAGCGCGAAAAGCGTGAAAAGGAAGAACGGGAACGGCGAGAGCGAGAAGAGCGTGATCGCAAGGAGCGAGAGGAGCGAGAGCGCAAAGAGCGCGAAGAAAAGGAGCGGAAGGAGAGAGAGGAGAAGGAGAAAGCGGCTGCGAAAATGCGTGGAACGCCGCTGAGCGTGGTGAAGCAGCCTGTGCAAAAAACTGCATCGCCGAAAGTCGAAGATCCCACGAGCCAATCGCATGATGCAGCACCGATTTCGCCACCCTCGGCAGCTACCGCGAGGGATGGACCGGTACCCGTCGTCTCCACCGCTTTGCCCCCCGTTTCCTTGCCCATGAACCTCCCACCGCCGGTCCCATCCTCTGGCCAGCCAGCGAAGACCATTCACCACCAGCCACACTACCTTCCGCAGGTGCAGGTGCCTCTCGGCGTTCCTCCAGCGATCACGCCACTGCATATCCCCCTCTCCGTTCCAATCCAGCCACGGAACACATCGGCAACCACATCCGCAACGGTCTCCCCTCCCTGCGTGTACGTCACCGTCGTTCCACACGCACTCCCTACCGTCGCCGGCCTCTCAATAATGACCACCCCGCATGCGACCACCACGACCGCCGCCGCATCGACTCCCATTCTCGTCGGCGCCATCCACTCCCCACCGCCACCAACCCTCCACCGCCCCGCCGCCCCGCCCTCCGCAGCCCTCCTCGGCACCCCGACATTCAGCACCGCCTTTGCCCCGCCTCCTACGTCCCCCGGCACCTCGCGCATGACAACCCCAACGCCCACAAGCGAGCTCCTGGGGGGCTTCAACTGGACCACGACGTCGACAAGCTCGATCCCGTCCGGGACGACGCCGACGCCGGAGCGGTCGCGCAAGGCGGTGACGAGGCCCAAGCCCATCGCGCGGCCGAGACCCGTGAGCATGGGCGGCGGAGTGCACAAGGACGAGGAGGAAGTTGTCGGCGAGGTCGGGGGGAGTTTATGGCTCGGCGGGGAGATTGTGGAGGGTGGAGGGGTGAGGAGGTCGTGGAGGGGTTCCACGGGGGGGTTGTTTGGCGGGTTGTGGGAGCCGCCACTGTCGGCCGGTGTGGCGGCGCCTCCGGGGTTGCTCGGATACGGCGTTGGAGGTGACAGGAGGACAAGCTGGGGAGTTGGTGTTGCAGGGAGTGCAACCACGTTCCCGCAACCCCGGCAGCAGCAACAGGGTGTTGGGGGAGGAAACTTCGTGTAAGAAATGTGAGGGATATTTAGTCCTTTTTCCGTTTGTTTTGGAGAGAACCTTTTATGTTTCCTATATCTTTTTGTTCCCGTTCTTTTAAATTCTTGACTGGGGAGATATATAACAGTGCACGGATCGATTGAATATCTTTAGTTATAAAAGGGCAAGTGGGTCTTGGGAGATATATCATCACGAAAAGAGCATATTTACTGGTCTCTTCGAACTCTCACAAGCCCCAATCACATCACTATGACTCGTCCACTCCCACAAAGGGTTATGTGCCCATCATTCTGATCTACAACAATACGAGACCCATTGTATGAGCAACCGTCAAATTTGCTCAAGCAACTAACCCTTTGAACCTATTCGATATACACCACCCAAAGAAGAAGCAACAACCCCAACCGATTGTTAACGAAAGTGACGACGAGGCACAGTTCCTCACCGCATCAGAAACACCACCAACCGCAGCAGCAGACCCAGAACAACCAGCAATGGCAACTCCCAGATCAGGATCAAGATCGATGCGGCGGCAACCCTGACTGGATCGGGAGTGCCTCCTGTGATCAACCAAATTGACGCTAGACAGGATGACTCTGGACAAGAAAAACCTCCTACTTTATCAGCCGGGGACCACTGCCATCTGTGGGCCTGGCGATTCGAGGTCTACCTCCAAGGCAAGGACCTCTGGGAAGAAACGATCCTCAAGAAGATCGACCACAACAATGCAACAGAATTCGCAAAGGAGTCTGACCCAGAGAAGAAGGCAAACTGAAGTGTACTCTCTCTACTTGTGCAGTCACTGAGAAATATCCGGCTGATAACTGATCCCAGGCTTTGCTAGGAGTCTTGTGATCCAGAGCGCGTCGGCAAACGGTTCAACAGGGACAGCAGTGCGTACGGCCTCTTCCTAGAATTTAGCAGGTAGGTTGGCGTGGTGAAGCAATGCGCGAGCAACAGTGAAGATGGTCAAGAAAAACCGCTCGGTGACACCATTGTGTTGCGGAGTGGCGACTTCGGTAACGTGGATTGAGACACCGAGCTGGCTCAGGAACAATTTGAATTCCCTGACGAACTCGCGTCGACCATCTGTTCAAATGGACTTGACCAGCTGTCTGGACTGCCTCTCAGCTTGTTGTCGCCAGGTGTCAAATCTGCGACATACTGATTTCCAGTGATTGAGGGAGGCGAGATTGAGCCGGCGAGGTTGAGATGAACACGTTCGAGTGCTGCTGTTGCGCGGTGACGGGAACCATGAAAAGGCTGTTTGCGCGCTTTGGCAGCTTGACAGGACGCACAACTGTGGACGTCAGCATCGTTGAAAGGTTGAACACCGAGACCGTCCACGAGAAGTGGAAGCTGACGCAAGGTCAAGTCGTTGACACCAGGGTGACCGGTGAAGGCATGCCAGAGCTCAGCGAGTCGAGCTGGCCTGGTCGTAACGAGAAACACGGAGGGTTTTTCCAAGAGTTGAGCAAATTGCAGGCGCCAGAGGCGGCCTATATCCCGGCGAGCAGCAAAGAAAAGCGCCTTGTTTTTGGATAACGGACATTGCAACCGTCCCTGGCGAACTTGACCTCGAGGCTCGCATCCACGAGGCGACCAACGGATACCAAGTTGTGGGAGAAAGTCCGGGTGTAAAATACATCGGGAAGTTAAGATTGTTAGTTCTGCCATTTCAAATCAAACATCAGTTTGACCGAACCTCGTTCAGTGACGATGACCCTCTCGTTGTTCCCGACTGGGATAGTCTCTTGAGAACGCTCTGGAGATTGGCAAACAGCTGCACAATCCTTGCAGATATGTGTCGTTGCTCCTGAGTCGAGATACCAAGAGATCTCGTCACTGGAACGAGCTGACAAAACGCGAGAGATCGATAGAAGAGCAGAGACTTTGTGAAGTTCTCTGTGCAATCAAGTGACCTGGTCGTTGTTGCTCGATCCAACGCAGGCAAAGAATAGCATGAACGTTTGCGCGCCGGATGTATCTGCAGCTAGGGCGGCAGCTGGCGTCTTGGTATTGTTTGGAGACGAGCCGGCAGAGTGGGTGGGACCATTGTTGCTGTTGTTAGTGTTTGCGAAGTTCTATGAACTCAAACCGTATGCTGTTAACCACTCAACAGATGATGGTGATACGCCAATGGATATCAGTATATCCGATGTAGCACTAATATCTGAAACAGTGATTGATGGATGACAATGCTTATCTTCTGTTTTTAGCTAAACAGAAACAGAGAGATGTTGAACTAGTGGAGTGAGTTTGGTTTCCACAGCTGCGGTTGTTGCCATTGTTGTTGCCGTTGCTGTTGCAGTTGTTGTTGCCCGATAGGTTGCGCATGTTGGCTGGTCGAGTGTCTTGCCTGGTGGCAGCGTCGCAAGCGTGACGGCGGCAGTCTGCTTGTATGTGACCTTGGATGCTACAGTAGTGACAACGACGAGGATCCTTCTTGCGGTGCTTGTTTCGACCTTGATTTTGCTGCTGCTGCTGTGCACAGAGTCGGTCTGTGCTTTCAATATGCTTGCTTGTGCCTGTCCCTGCTGGCAGCGATGGCGATCCACGTGAATGTCGAGTTGTGCCAATTGACACGTCAGGTCGTCGAGAGTCCGCTCGCTCTCTGCTTCAGTGTAAAGGTGAAAGGTTCAAGACTGACTCAAAGAAGCAGACAAACGGCACCGTGGACCTGGGGATTGGACTGGTCACGAAACTCGGTAAACTCTGACTGAAAAAATACATTTGAATCAACTTGGAGCTAAATTCCTTACAACATGTATGGACAACATATATGGAAATGCTAATTTTGCAGGACTAAACTAAATTTCGTGCTGCGAACCATCAAATATGTAGTGCTTTAACAAAATCCGAAGTTGGAGAGGAGAACCAGATCGAAGAGGATAGAATTTAATGACACTCCACCAGAGGACCAAAAAGCCAATGTGCATATCACCAAGCCATCCGAGTAGAAAATTAGTGTTTTTCTCACAGGGTTGCTTCCTACCAGAATTGAACTGGTGATCTTCGCATTACGAGTGCGACGCCCTGCCACTAAGCCAAGGAAGCCCATAAATTTCATAGTGGCTCAGTCGGTACAAATGCGACTTTTCGAAGCTAAACTCCACGGTTCGAATCCTATAGGGGACTGGATTCGAATTTCCTACGAAATATATCTCTCGCAATATCGTGTCACGTGCAAGTACCGCGCCACACCTCCTTCGATTCGCCATTGCCTTCGCTCCTCTTTCCTACGGCTCGCACGGCTCCCCAAGTACTGAAGATTCCAAATCTTGGTTGAAGTACACGTGGGTGACATGTACTGATTAAGCATTGTCAATACATGTTATAACATTCAAAAAAAAAAAAAAATTTTCCACTTGTATTTGGATTTTGGACCAGCAGGTGATATGTATTGGTTGGACAATAAATACATATTATGAAGTTCAAAAAAAAAAAAAACTTTTCAAGCTTTTTGCTAGTTAAATTTAAATAGTCGAAGTCTTTTTATCATGCACTGTGTCGTGTTGTTTTTTATCATGCACTGTGTCGTGTTGTTTTTTATCATGCACTGTGTCGTGTTGTTTTTTATCATGCACTGTGAAGTCTGTTGTCGCTAGCCCATACCACTTCACGTGTTGGCTTGTTGCTGTCTGCACAAATTCCTACATTTGAGTTCAGGCTGAAGTACCTTCAGGCACGTATGTTTGCTCTAGTGATTCCAGCCCTCTGTTGCCAGCTGTTGTGTTGCAACTCTATCGATCCTCTCCAGTTGGTGATGGTTCATCTCCCTATGTTTCAGCGTGTCACAATGATCTCATTGTCCCTATGTCAGTTGCGCCCTACTTCATCCCTTGATGTTGCATTTTCAGTCTTTAGCTGTTACGCATAATGGACCAATAGCAGTTTTGTTTGCCCAGGTCCGCGATTGAACCTTCGTCACCCCTTTGTTGCTTCCCCCGCACTAACATCTCCCACCAGTATGTTTTTGTTTGTTCCTGCTATATTGGCTTGGACAATTGATTCCCAAGCCCCGACCTTATTGTAGGAACTGTCATGATCCCCCTGAAGTGTCGCGTGCCCATGTCTCTGTTTGTTTACATTTGAGTGCTAGTTTGTCTGCTAGTTTTGATTTAAGCCTGCCTGATGATCCCCGCTTACCTCTTGACGTTGCAATTGATATGCTTTCACCATGGCCTTTTTATCCTTCGCCTGCTTTTTCCCAGTGGGTTCTTGTTCTTCGTGCACTTAACTGCATTTGGTCAAATTGTCTGGTTATGAGCTAGTATTGTCTCCCACTCTTAATTCTATCTTGTCTGCTTTTGTTGATTTGGATATGCTTAAGGGTTCTTAAACTTTTTACCTTTCCTATGGTTGGCTCCCCATGTGCGGCCAATTTACGTTTGTTTCTTACACTTGTATTTGGATTTTGCACCAGCTGGTGACATGTATTGGTTGGAAAATAAGTACATATTATGAAGTTCTGAAAAAAATTAGGATTACTGCTTTTTCCTAATGCTGTGCGCGCTTCCCTGTGCGATGATCCATGACCAGCTTGTAAGGCACTTTGGATGTTGTTTATTGTTGTCCATTGTATATGCAAAATATATTATAATACTGTTCAGAAAAAATTAAGAACACTACGTTTATCCAACCTAGAGTTCAATCTTTGACTTAGCCACTGCTTGGAAGCAAACGTGGCTTCCTTGGTGACATTACCAATTATCACCACTCTTTCGTGTAATATCTTGTCAAATGCAAGTATTGGGCCACACCTCCTTTGAATCTACTGAAGATTCCAAATCTTGGTTGAAGTACATGCAGGTAACATGTACTGGTTAACACATTATCAATACATGTTATAAAATTCAAAAAAAATAATTGGGACTCATAATAATAAGTGTCAAATTTTTAACAGAGAATTTTTTTGAACTTATTATTTACTTTTCTAGCAATACATATCACCTGCCGGTGCAAAATCCAAATACAATTTTAAAAAATACACCTAAATTAACAGCACATGGTGTTTGTGGTGAGGCGGAGCAAAAGTAAAAATTTTAGAATCTCTTTTTGAAAAATATTATTTATTGAGACATACAATATACCATGCATCATAATAAACAACAAACAAAAGTGCCTCACAAGATTTATTATGGATCAGCACATAGAATCTTTTTTTGAACAGTTTTATTTTATTTATTTTGCTCATACAATGTCAAACCCAAAAAATAAAAATATAAATAAAATAGGAGTCATTCTTTTTATTCCTTTTTTATCAATGTTGTTATTTATTTTTTCGCATACAATGCATAAAAAAAACAACACCCAAAGTGCCTTACAAGATGGTCATGGACCAGCACAGGGTAGCGCTCAGCATAAGGAAGAGCAACAAAGAAAGACAGAGAAAGTAAACTCAAACCAGTCGCTACCCTTCAGATACCACTAAGTTACCAAAAAAGACAGGTGAGTAATAAATAATGAAAAAGAAAACGGTTGAAGATCCACAAATGCAGGGCCAGCGAGAGTCCAGAGGAGAAACTTCTAATGGCAGACCCATACAGTGACGCTAAATCTTATGAAGACAACGAAAAACAATATACCACAGTGCAAGGTTCGCTGGGTTGACAATGCGAAGTGGACGAAGGCTATCAATTGAAATATCAAGCTGAACCTGTAAAACAGGAACAGGAACAGGAGGCAACAGTAGATCAAGACACAAACATTCTGAAACATGAGATCTAGATAGAGTTGCAGTGCGGCAGCTGCAACACTGCTTGCGGGGGTGATAAAACAACCGTCCTAGTCAATACTGCAGAAGCCTCAAGTATCTCCGAAACAGCAACCCAAATAACGAAATGAAGGCTTGACAGGCAGGGTCTGACCATGAAGAAGCAAAGGCGAATTATCAGGAATGGGAATTCTTGTGAGAATTACACACTTCAAAGGAGCAAAAGAAAACCCACGAGCTTGGGCAAACTGTTCACAAACAGAGAGAAGAACTCCATAATCCAAAGTAAGTCTAAACAAAGCCAAATCATCGGCAAATAAAAAAGAATTGTATCGTGGCTTGGCAGGATGAAAGAGTGCTTTTGGAGGGGCAAAAGGTCGGAGGAGCCCAGGCAGAGGATCAAGAAAAGTGATATAGAGAAGTGGACTGAGAATAGAACCTTGCTTGAAACAAATCTCTAAACAACTCAAAAGCATCTGAATAACAATTTGCAGCAACCACTCTGAAAGAGCAAAAATCAAACAGAGACTTCAAAACAAAAACAAATAGTAACCGTACTCCCCTAGAAAGAAGCTCAGGCAAAAGAATTGCATAATTTGTGGTGTCATAAGCTTGAATATCTAAAAAAAAACCAGAACCCAAGGAATCTTGGCATTAGACGCCTGGGAGATACACGCCTGAAGACCAAAAACACATTCCATTCCGAGCAGTGTGACTGAAATCCTGCTTGGGCAGCATCAAGTGGGCGTTGAGACGTGATAGCAGAATAAAGATGTGGCAACAACGCTCGCTCAAATATTTTTCGGGCAACACACGAAAGAGTAATGGGGCGATAATTACTAATGTCACCAAGCATACCACGTTGCTTCCAAACTGGAAACTTGGTGCTGCCCAAGATTCCATGAAGTGGGTGTAAGACTACTGCGAAAAATGGACTAAGAAAGCTCCAAGAACAATGGAGCAAGAATAGCTGAAATTGGGCGATAAAGTTCTGCAGACAGATGATCATGACCTGGGGCAGACTCCAAAGGGCAGTCCCTAATAGCTAGAACAAATGCTTCAACATCAAATGGCAGCTGAAAATCACACAGAACAATTGAAGATGAAACCAAGTCAGCAGCTTGGGCATTGTATACACAAGCAAAATAATCAGCATATTTAGCTAACGACTGAGGATTGAAATCTAAACCATAAGCTGAAAGAATTGTGGTGCAAGAGAGAATTATTGTCACAGAATGCTGAACGAGACTTACTACCCAACAAAGCAATCTCAGGGGGCAGAGGAGTAACAAGCTAAGCAAGTAAGTCTGAAAAATCCAGAGGCAAACCTCTACAGTTGAAGGTTCCAGCACGAAGAGTCCAAAATAATTACGAGATGCAGGTTCAGAACACAAAGAACAGGCTAAAGAAACAGTAGCTTCAAAGTCTGCAGCGGGAAGATTAGAACGAAGATAATGAAAAACTGCAGGATCATGAGTAATTCGCAAAAGGTGAGCAAACCTTTTGTGAACAGCCTTTGCTACAGCAGCTTGACGTTGCTCAAGTGATTGAATAGACCCAGAACGACGCTAGGGTCAAAAAGGTCAACAGGCACCTCTTCACCTGGAAAAATGTCTTTGAGGAACTTGTCAGCACAGTCAGAAGTACAAATAAACTCTGCAATGTTACGCCCAATAAAACTAATATGGCAAATGTCACGCAAAAATTGAGGGTTTCCAGAACTTCGATTAACCACAGTGTGGAGCTGATTAAGTGGCTGACGACTAATTTCTTTAAACCTAATAGTAGCAAAACCAGCAGCACGATTACGAACAAGCTGAGGAGGATTGATCAAAATTGGTAACTCAGCTGGATAATCAATCACCAATCTGGGCAGCTGTAGTGATCTACAAGCAATTGTCAATGCGGCAAAAAAGGCGGCCTCAGTTTCTGGTTCCAACACTGGGGAGAAATTGCACTGCACAAGCAAACGCAGACATCACCAAAGGATGAGATCCAGAAGTCTGAGTAGGGGCAAGAACACGCAGAGCATCCAAGAATCGGTCATGTGGAGTTCGCGAGGAAGGGGTAGCATGATCAGCTGCAGAGGAGTTGGTCTGGCACAAGAAGCAGGTCGTTGAGGCGGAGGGGATTTTGAAGCTCGACGTTTCCCTTTTGGATCAGCTTCAGCAACGGTAATTGGGATTTGGACAGCATCATCCATGTGAACATCAACAGGTGTTGGGAGAGATCCATGTTCTGAAGTTACTTCTACGTGGTCACGTGATCGAAGCCTACACTAAATATGAAGAGAACTGGGTAACTTTTTTCGAGCTTCCTTGGCTTAGTGGCAGGGCGTCGCACTCGTAATGCGAAGATCACCAGTTCAATTCTGGTAGGAAGCAGTAAAGATACATTTCTTCTGTGTTCTTCCTGTACTTCTGGCTGATCCTTTAATTTATGCTTTTGGTTCCTATAGTGGAGCTTCATCTAATTCTATAGTATTCGGTCTGATTCTTCTCTGCTAGATCTGATTTTGTTAAAGCAGCACTAAACATTTGATGGTTTGCAGCACTAAATTAGTCCAGTCCTGCTAAACTAGGTTTTCCATAAATGTTGTAAAGAATATAGCTGCTAGTTGATTCTGATGTATTTGTTGAACTGTACTCAATCACGTTTGAACAGAGTATAGAGTCGATCCTGAGACTCATACATGCCATTCAATCAGCTTTGCACACTCTTATATAGGAGTATGGCTTAATTACTAGACTACTGTTCCCAATAAGTAAATATCACTATTAATTACGGAATAGTGCTTCAATCAGACAATGGATATTTGTTCCTAAACAGGAACAAAGAATATGCTTGGACTGAAATAACGCTTAATATAAGCAATACTACCATATCACAGAAGACACGTAAGTACGCATTTCCACCATCATGAATACATCGTACTCTTCCTGAGTAAACTATTGCTTTCGCCTTAACAATTATAACCGACAGGTCTCTGTATCCTGCAATTCTATAGTTGGCCTCAGTGAGGCGTAGATCGTGTTCTACTGGTAAAGAAGGTACATATATAGGAATAGCAAGCTACCTACAGTCCAGCCCATCCGCCAGCCTGGAATCACAACCCTCCATAGTACTAACACAGCAAGATAACCCAAAGGTTGAAACTACCACATGCTCCGATGGCGCCTGCAACCGTTAGCAGAACACCCCAACAAGTACCCTCAAAACAAACTGATCACTCTAACAGTAGGTGCTAAGTTTATAGACATTCGCTACCATGGTCTTGGGACTTAGGATTTACAACCTTGTCACCACTTGGTCAGGTCACCAAGCATTACCAATAGCCAGGGTTTCACTCTGGATGTCCGAGTGCTGTTTTGCAGAGTATTATTTGCATAACGACGTTTTCTGATTTGTTTATCACCTATGAGCAAGAGGCTCTCCCAGCAAGGACCAGAGCTTGAGCTGGGAGGAGCTGGTAGAAACCTCTGGCACACTAATCTTTTGGCATAAAGAGCACCATGGCTCTGTATGGAGATTGTTCACAATAAACCAAGCTCTGCCAGCCTTGCAGTGTAGGAATTGGGTGGGTTATTCTACATAGTCTGCTGCTCTCTTGAGTGCCCCATTTTGCCTTGCCCCATCAAAGCAAAAGCAAGCAATTTTAGGATTTAGTTGGGCTGGTTACGAGACGGTTGTCACCCTTCACCTCAGTAATGTGTTTGCTGTCTGGTAAATTTTTTGAACACAAATTCTTCTATGTGCACGACAAACCATCCGCCATATGTTTCCTTCCCATATGCTCCTTGATTCATGTTCCCCAGTCAATTCCATATCGTTGGCAGCTTCACAATTTGAATCAACAGCATCTAACGAGAATCCTTAATCTTGGATTTAAATCCAGTCCGATAAACCACAATGTACGAGGACTCTATTAACCTTGCTGGCCAACGACATATCCAACGTGGACACCCACTCCAACAGAGCCCAGCAACATGTGGATGACTTTACGTGCGCAGAACAGAGATTAGTTGCTTTAAGATCACGCAGTGAGAGGACGCGTACAATGGCCAAAGATTATGAGAACAATATCTCTTCTGATTTGCAGGTAAAAGATGATTCTTACACTGATGCTATGAATAGGCACTATTAAAGAGTCAACTGCTGAACAAAAACAATTTTGAAGAAGTTATGTGGAGACAAATGAGGAAGTAGAGACAGACAATGAAGGTGTCGATGATTCCATAGAGGAAGAGGCTTTTGTTGCTCTTGCTGATGAATCAGAAGAAAACGTCTTGGACAACAATGAAAACACGCCACTAGACGTACTATCCACTGCCAGCTCTTCATGATCAAAGCAGCTCAGCTGATCAAACATTGGCTTAGATAAAGATTCCACTGGATACGACCTAGATGGGATGTTCAATATAACTGCGAGCAGATAATCAGATTCACTAGACAATGGATGAGCCTTCAGGGACAAGTATTGCTCCTGGAACTAAGTACAACCAGGACGCGAGATAAACAATAAAACATTTGAGAAACCAGGAGAGAAAGAATTCTGGCCAAAGCTCAAGCACATAAGATTGCCATGTAACATTCTGGAGCGCCATGGACAGTTGAGAGATAGTTAACGGCATTGACACTAAGCGGAATGGGATCACATTACCAAGCATACCACTGATACCTGAAACCTTGGAGCCTTCAAGGAAAATCCGTATAGCAAGCTCTTGTCAACATTCTACTGGAGAAAAATACGCTTATGAGCATTTTAAACTGATCAGCGGAGCGAACATTCAGTTGCGTGAACTGTGGAAAACACTTATGGGAGATTGGGACCTTCACGCTCACAGGTTTCCATGTTCAAACTGTGAAAACAGCTTTGCCTCTCTTTGCGCTGCCCATGCTCACAACAACGGGACATGCTTGAACACTGGCTACATCTGCAAATTTTGCTCAAAAGGCTCCAAGAATTCAAACCCATCAAGAGAGTAGGTAGACAATTCTTCAATTCCTGGAAACTTTAAAAATGCACCCGTGGATGGATATGATCAACGGTAATCGCAAATTGATCATTGCTGTGATTTCTGAAAAATGGTTGCCAAGAACTGGTCGATAAATCAGCACCTGAAAGAAAACACATCAAAGCTGACCAATTGACAAAGTGTTTCGTAAGGTATTCATGTTTGGTATTCACAGTATTTCTAGGCTCAACCCAGCTGCCAGACACTAGAAAATGCATATGCTTTGTGCCCTGGTCATCTATTGTGAATGTAAATACATCGAGTAACATTTAGCTATGTTTAAAGATAGCTATGGTAAGTGGCATGGATGCATTAGAGTTCTTGGTCGATATTTGTCGCGCCTTATCAATGTTCTATTGAGTGGCATCATGGTAACAGAGGATCTCAATGGATGCACCATAGTCACAGCACACTTCACGACATCTACAACCGCATATGGTGGGTCCTGGTCTGAAACGTTGATGTCCACTCCTACTCCAACCACCGCTTCAACAAGCAAAATAGTTACAATGCTGAACGGGAAAATAGGTTCTGCAGACGCAGACGACGATGTTGACCCATTCCAATTCTGCAGGTGCTAATGTGCGATCATGTCCTTGTAGGCACGTAAAGGACTCGTACGAGGACATTTCGGATTCGGGATTGCGGAGAGATCAGACTACGGAACGCTAGCGAGTCTCATGCGGTATTGCGCAACCGGACGCAGCAGAGCCGTGGCAGGAGGCATGTACATTAAGACCTCTCGGAAGTAACTCCGGAACAGAACCATCGACGCACGCTGCTTTGTCGCAGATCCCCTTAAAGCGGTCAGAAAGCGGCCGGAGATGACGACAGGCACAGAGCTTGTCGTCATGTTCGACCTGGCAATGCTGGGCTGGTCACTGAACGGAATAGCGATGTCATAACCGATACGGGATGCGGAGGTGACTCGCCCAGCGATAGTCATGCTCTCTGAGGCCAGCTTGTTCGATGGAGACAGGTGGGTAATGGGACATTGGCGAAGTTCGAAGCTGCTGAGGCTCAACGGGGAGTTTAGTGCACGGAGCGATCGATATAGTACGGAGCGACGGAGTGGAACAAAAAAACTTAGGGAGCCCTGCTTGACAATCACTTACTTCCAAAAAGAAGGCAGCCAAAAAGTCAACCACCCCACACGAACTACAAAACATTGTACCACTATAAACATAAGCAATACGCCCGAAAACACCACTCTGGAAGGCATAATTCCATCACATTGCCACTTTTCTCACTGCCCAAAAACGCACACACGAAAGAAGAAGCAGATGAGAGAAGCACAGGTTCGTGCAGCAAATGCACATAGACGAGCAAAACAAATTTCACTGCACTGATAGCACTCGATAGAATCCAAAAACGAATGGCCAACTTGCAAACCTCTTTTTTGGTTGTTAAAAGTGAGAGAAAAACAAAACGATGAACATCAAAAAACAACATAAAAAAACTGGGCAACAAGGCAGACCGCATTAAACCACATAAAAAAAGTGACTCAAACACAACGCACTACTTTGTAAAAAAAGAACTAAACTTTTTTGATTTTTGGGAGGATGAGTTGGACAGACTACAATACGTCCAACTCTGGCATCAATGGCGATAACGGCCTCAGCGGTGGCAGCAAATCTTCTGTAACACCTTGTGTCGGCCCATCGACCCTTCGATCATTGTGACCCCACCCACCAGGACCACTGTTGCTTCTATCGTGATCCAAATCAATCACCCACTCCTCATCCTCCATCCGTGTGGGCGTCGCGCTCCGTGAACGAGAAACACTGCTCCCCGTGAACGAGCGTCGGCTCCGACGTCGGGATCCAGGCGCCGGCATCGCGCTCGATAAGCCGTTACTGCTCATCCACGTCCCAAACGCACCCAATGATCCTGCAACGATACTATTAGGCAAAACAAGGAATTTTCAATGGATTGGAAACTGACCTTGCGGCTGAGACGAGGGCGAAGTCGTCGGAGGTGTACCCGATGCACTCGGTCGTCCTAGACTCCCGCTCGGATCGTTTTTGGACTTTGCGTTCATCGCGCTCCGGGTCGGCACGCGCGCTTTCGCGAGCATGCGCGAGGCGGACGGACGGGGCTGGTGGATAATCCAGGGGGGTTGGTTGACACCCGAATACGGAGATCTGGAGGGCAACCGCTGGCTCGAGATGCTCGGGGACGGCTCGCCGATCGACGATGTCGCGGACCAGCGGACTGCGTTAGGGTCGAGGCTGTTTGATGTGACTGATCCGCCCGTTGCTGCGACGTGGCTGTCGAAATCAGAAGTGGTGTCGGACCCGTCGCCTACAACGTCGCGGAAACGGAGCTGGGTAATGTCGACAGGGTGCGCGAAGGGACCTTGGTTTCCATTATTGTCGACGTAAGTCACGTCCGGCTCTTCCGCGATTGGGCTAGTTGCACTCGATTGCCGAGACGACGCTCGTGATATAGGCACGTCAGACATGTTTCCGCCTGCTGACGACACCGAAAGACGACGGAACATGACCCTCTGTCTTGTCGCACTATTTACCGGCACAACAAGCGACCTGTGTGATCTCCGCCTCGGCAGACTGTGTGCAGTCTTCTCGTTCGCACCACCACCGCCCTGCCCCTTCCCGTCGTGGTCTTTGCCATCTTCCAGATCCGATGCCTCGTCCTCCGACAACTCACCGCCCTTCTCTTCGACCTCCCTAACGATCTTAACCGTGCTCGTGTTCCCCTGCCGGAATGCACACTCCGATAGATGCACTTTAAGATTCTTCCTTGCACCAACCCACCCACACCCCTCCGCTGCACATTGCACAAGTTGCATGTCCATAGATTGCGCATTCGCAGCTTTGCTGGCCGCAACAGCCGTAACGCCCGTAAGCACAGTGCGACAAAACGGACACAGACGAGAATGGGCGGCCCAGCGCCAGTAGCAATTGTAGCATGCTATGCCGTTGCAGCAACTTGCCATTCGCACTGGCCGGTCTGCGATCTGGTTGCATAGTGGACACCTCATGTCACCGGGCACGTCTTGTTGCGACAACGTTGGAATATTTTGAACGGTTTCTTTGGGTACACCCAGACCTGGAGGTGGGTTCGGTGCTGTGTGCGGGATCTGGGGGTGTTGATACTCAGCCGGTGCGTAAAGACGCATCGATCCTTGGCTGCTCGAATGATTCAGTGTACCAGTCGCAACGTCAAGCGATTGGGTAGGTTTGACAATCGGCTGGGGTGGGACAGGTTGCTGAGGAGCTGGCGGAGCCCGCTGAGCTCGTTGCATCAAAGACTCATCCACAGGAACCGGAGGTTGGCTCCAAGCGTTCGGAGCCTCGGGTGTTACATTTTGACCTGAACCAGTACGATAATGAAGAGACGCAGATCTCTGGTGCATCTGCTCCGGCTCATTCCCACTGCGACCCAAAGTCGAAGACCATTGCGGTTGGGCACGTTGAGGGGTTGACGGTCTCTGTTGCTGTGTATACTGCTGCGGAACACCAGGTGGAAGGGGAGAAGACGGCTCTCTGATCGCCGGATGGTGGCTCCAAGGTTCACCGGTGGTACCAAAGGAGCTGAAGTTCTGGTTCTCATTGAAAGCTTGGTTATACGGTGGTTGACCGGCATAGTAAGGATCCGCCATAGGCTCCGTAGATTGCGACCGTTGCAGCCTCGCAATGTTTCCATAACGATCAATCTTCGATGGAGTAGGTGGTGAAATGTTTGCATGCTGACGAGTCAGTGTCTCGAGATTCCTTCTGTCCAATGTAGCGCCAGCAAACGGTTGTGGAGGTTGCTGCATAGCATAACCTGGCTGTCCATTTTCATTCCATCGCGGAAGAGTCTCCTCCGTTGCGGCTTGTGTAGGCGATGACGGCCCAAGATTGCTCTCAATATCTCGCTGCCTGGAAGGTGGACGAGTCTGCTTGGTGTTGTTGCCGCCCGTGATCACTCCAGACCAATTGAAGAGCTTTTTCCGCAGCGATAAGTTTCTAGGCCCTGGCGCGACAAAATCGGCCGAAACATTTTCAGGATATGTGTAACTCGAACTTGGGGTGACGGGTCTTTGCACATCATTAGCAAAGGGATCGCGGTTGAGTGTTCCACCTCCATTTTGACCGTAGTATTCGCTTCCCGGTGGTGGTTCACGAGGTAACGTAGATCCAACCGCTCCAAAACCTTCGTTCACACCAAAACCGGATTTTTGGCGCGTGATAGTGGGATGTACCTGGACTGTTGGCTGTTGCTGCTGAACGTAAACTGGCGTTGGTTCCCGTGCAATAGTTTGGGCAGGAAACAAAAACGGTTGAGGTTGCATTGGCATAGGAATCTCATGATGCACATCGCGCGAAATGGTTGGAACAGGCGGAATGAATGCTTCCTGTACGGGAACGGAGGGTTGACCAGCATCCGATAAGAGTGCATTGCTCGCCGACCTGCTAGGTCCCCGCGGAGGAATATCGCGTGGTTGTGGCAAAAGTCCAAATCCTTCTGCACCTACCATTCCTCCCCCTAAGAGCGATGACTGACTCCCGTTACGAACATGGAAGGGGGTAGACTCATCTACGCTGTCCGCTCGCGGTTTTACCGGTGCACCGAAGTCCGATGTCTCATTAAATCCTCCACTTCGTTCAGCAAACGAATTAGAACCCGAAGATCGTCGGCCAGGGTTCCCCGGACTTCTCATACTCCCAGCATATTCTGACCCCGAGCCGCTCTTGTGATCATTGGACGAATCGTGGGGTTGTGTTGGTGCCAAAATTTCCAGAGTTTCCGCAGAGAGTCCCGGAACCCCACCTTCCAGGATTGGAATGGTTGGGGTACCTTTCGGTTCCCACCATTCTTTCTTCTTTGGTCTTCCTACCGCTTCTCCTCCATGGTTATGGCTACGACTGGTCTTCACTGGAAACTCGTGTGAATATCCTTTGGTCAACATCAAACTCGCTGTTTCCGGTGGGTCGTCCAGACCAAACATAGATTGGCCCGGAACAGGCGTAGCTGGTACCGCTGTAGCTGGAGCTGGGCTTGGTGTAGCAGCAAAGTTTTTTGTTCGTATTTGTGGGTGGTGTGAATGGTCGGGTCCATGATGGTAATGGTGGTGATGGGCCTGGCGGCTCTGCTGGGGAACCGGTCCAATGTTATTATGATGATTATAATTGTGCTGGTTTTGCGATACATTTTGGCCGTCATACGGGGAGACGGAGTCGGTCGGTGGCGGAGGGTCTGAAAATCCACCGACATGTCCACTGGAAGGGTTACGAGAAACAGTTCGACGTGGGATGGACGCATTGGAAGTAGAAGAGGGAGTGTTGGCAATGGTGCCACTTGTCGAAGAAGTTGGTGAATTTCCAGCAGGAGGCTTAACATCCAACGACCGCATCTGTGGTGAAAGACCGCTGTTGTGCTGTGGTAACGGTTGCTGCCGTTGCTGTCCCGGTGCAATTGGCAAGGGTTTCTGTGTCACCACGGACACAGGGTTCACTGGCCCATTGCGCCCTGATGCGCTGCGGGCTAACGATGCATGGATACTCTGACCGCTATGCGCTGCCTGTGTATGCTGAGGAAGGGCAACGGGCACAGGCGGTGGAGGATTACGACCAGAGACGCTTCGAGCGAGTGAACCGTGCACAACGTTGGCATTCTGCGCCTGCGGCTGCTGGAAATACTGGTGCTGCTGCCAAGACCCCTGCGCAGCATGGTGGTGACTGGTGGGCCGCTTCGACTCACTGTTCGCAATCCTGCTCGCCATCACTCACTAGCGCCACCGGTCAGTATAGCCGACCAAGGCACCATGAGCCGCACACATACCAGCAGGGCCTCGTTAGCAAGAAGCCTCCTCGCAGCTACGCTGGACAGTGATTCTGCCACGCACCGGTTCTCTGGCTATGAGCTAGCGGGCCGTCTCGACTTGAAGGACGCGTTCGTTCGGTCAGTCGGTCGGTCGTCGTTTTGGCACCGGCCCAAAGAACGGCGAGGACACGGCAACTGTGGCAGTGAAACACCCGTGGGAAAACAGATCTAGTTCTTGTTCTGGACTGCAGAAACCACAAACCCTTTGCTCTTGCTGGCTAATGCGCGCTCAGATCCTTGATATCCGTCAATTTCAACCCGTTCCTCTTCTTTAGAACCACTCTTCCTCTTCCCTTTCTCATTCAAACCACTTCGACTCCCACCCCTCGAAGTGCTTTTGGATCCTGACGACCCGATTCCAACCATCCCGGATCCACTCTTTGCATTTCCCATATTCAGTCCCGTATCTCTTGATAAGCTCACAGACCCCGAAGCCACTCGCTTCACTGGGCCTTTCCCACCGCTTCGGTTGGCCTTTAACTTAGATTTCGCTGATCCACCACCCGTGCTGCTTGCGCTCGTGGGTCGTGAAGATTTCTTTCCTTTTGATTTTCCACCACGCTTTCCTTTCTTTTTGGTGGACTTCGCAGGCTGTAGAAGTGCGGGTTGGTTCGCTGCCATTCGTGCACGCATGAGTCGCTTCTCCTCCTCTGCAACCAAAATGCGGTTAAGCTTGATGGAAATATTATCAAACCAAGAATTTTTCTCACCAATTAGAATGGATCGAACATCTGGGTCTGAACATACATCAGACGGCTTCCGCCCATCGTTATTGACCGCAGTTGGGTCCGCCCCTGCTAAAAGCTGTTGGCATAAGCGGTAAAAAAAAGTATTCTTCGATAACTTTCAAAGTGTCCACATACCAAAGCCTCGACGACCTTGAGCCTGTTATTTACAGCTGCAAAGTGCAATGGTGTGCTTCCAAAAAGATCCTTCTTGCCTATTGCCTGTATCACTCTCTCATTCGCTGGACCAGCCAACTTTGAATGTGCGAGTAAAAACCGTTCGTTCAGATGCTGAATCAGTCGCTGTATCAGTACTTCGCTTCCTTTCTCAGCTGCCCTAAAAAACAGAACAACGGTTGTTATTGGCAAATGCTTTTATCTCAGAAAATAGACGCACCAATGTAACGGCGTGACTCCATAGTTGTCGGCGTCGGTCGCATCAGCACCGAACTCGAGTAGAACATTTGCGATTTTGGCGCATAAGGGAAGACCGCTTTTGCACACCAAAGAAAGGGGACTTTGGCAAAACATCAACAGTTTTTCTCACAAATGAAAAGAGTTTTTGTAGCTCACCTTGTGCCCATAAACGGAATCCTGCAATTGATATTGCAGCTCTTTGCGTTAAACCTCGCCGTCCCCACCGACGATGCCCGTCTCCTCCGTCCCTCTCCCTCCGGATGGGGAATCGCCTTCGTCGTTGCCCTCGATAAATTCCACCGTCTCGGCGATATCGCGTTCCTCCTCCCCATATGCCCTCCTCCACCACCCGCACTCCCACCCGCATGTCGCCCGGATCCCCCCTCTTCCAGAGAGCTCACAACCGCACTCGCGCACTTCAGCCCACCACACTCCGCTGCTTTCCAAATGCACTCATACACCGCATCCAAGTCCCCCGTGCTCGTCGCGTGGATCAGATCCTGCTCGAGCTGCGTGACGATCGGGCCGTGGTTCACGATCGCAATGTCTCTTAGTGTCGGCGGGGGCGGCGGAGGTGGTACTGCGGGAGTGTACACGGGATCGTCGTGGGAGATGGAGAGGCGGGAAGAGGAGCGTGCGGGGCGGGCGGTGGTGGAGCGGCCACCGGGTATGAGGCGGGAATTGGAGCGGCCGGGAGCGAGGCGGGAGTTTGAGCGGCTGGGGAAGATGTGGAGGCTGGAGCCGTTTCGGGAGATTGAGCGGCCTTGATGTTGTGGTGGTGCGAGTGTGGATTGTTGGCGGTGGGAGGGATTCGTGTTGAGAGAGACCTGCGAGGTTTGGAGGTGGAGTGTGGACCTGCTCTTGCGGTTGCTCTTCGGTGCCAAGGTGGCCATTTACGACACTTTTGCTGTGATCTGGTCGGGCAAACGGTTTCACACACTCCCAATCATGGACAGGCCAGAGCACACAGTTGCTAATGCCAACCTCTATTCAACTGCAACTAATGAAAAGCTAAAAACGAAGCAGCGAAAAGCAAAACAAATCACCGCATGCCGGAAAATCCAAAGAGGTGCACAAACCAAATAAAGCAGCATGGAGTAAAACACACCACCCACCAAACAAAAGTGTCCCATTTCGATACTTTATTGGCTATTCTTTCCCAGCTTCTGCATCGTCTTCTTCACCGTAAACTTTGCCGCTTCCAACGCCTTGATCGCATCAGACAACTGATCCTCCTTCACGAGCACGTAGTCCGTGTCGAACGTCGACACCACGAAAATCGACAGCCCAGCCTCGGCCAATGGAATCGTGATCGCCGCCATCACACCAACCTCACTGAAATCCACCTGTCCCTGAACCCGGAATGCCCTTTTTATTTCAAGAATCAATTTCCATTCTCAGATCCCAAATAGAAAAGTTGTCCCGGGTTAATTACCTCCAGCCAGCTTCGGATTTTGGCGGCACGCCGAGCGGGTCCGTCGGCAGCTCCACGTCCGCGGGCAAGACCAGCGAGAACTCGTCCTGTGTGCGGGTGAGCGAGAAAAACGTTACGTTGTTGATGATGAGCGGGAAGAGCGCGTTGGGGACTGCCGCGGGCGGCCATCTGAATATCGCGAGCTGGTCGGGGTACACGACGAGGGTGAACTTTGCCGCGGTGAGCTTCCTGAGGGTGTCGATGGTGGACATTGGGGAGGTCAAGCCACTGTTGGACTCAACACCGGGACGCTATGGGCAAGGACACGGAAAGGGAGGACGACTTTGATGTCGATACGTTTCTGAGGATGACTGCCTCGGCAGTGACGCAGGACGCAGAGGTATTAAATTAACCAGCAGGAGCCGTTGCTTTGGGAATATCTAAACCTTCGTCGATCAACTCCAGATCGACAGAATCCTGTCCTTCACCATCAAAAACCCCTTCGACCTCCTCGAAGTCTCCTCAACCACCTTTGCAACCGGCACCATCGACCAGCGAGAAATCAAGCTCCAATACAGGAAGAAATCCATTCTCTGCCATCCCGACAAGGTTAAAATATGTTGAACCCCTCAAACTACAAACAATCTTACACCTTTCTTCAGTCCAAAAATCCAAGAGCACAAGAGGCCTTCGAGGCCCTCAAAGCAGCCGAATCCTACTTCACCGACGACGAGAAACGCGAAACCATTGTTGCGATCTTGCAAGAGGCCCGCGACACCGTGATGCGCCAGAAACGCATCACAAAGAAACCCTCCAAAACAGAGTTAAAATCTGAACCGACAGCTCCCGCGGATGTCGATCCGAGAATGTACGAGCCCGCTGTGATCGATGCGATCCGTGCAGAAGTGCGGTCGATGCTGAAAGGAAACATGGACCGCGCAAGCATACGGCTCAAAAACGAGTTTGAGAGGAGAGCGCAGGAGGCGGAGGAGCAGGCGGAGACGAGGAAGAGGAAGCTGGAGCATGATAAGGCGTGGGAGAGCTCCAGGGACGATCGAGTGGCCAGTTGGAGAAAGTTCATGGACAAGAAAAAGAAGAAATGAGGAATAGAATAACAACTTGCTTGGCTTGTTTGTACAGCACAACACCCACTGCGTATGAGCTAGTTTGACGATTAAATGATTAAATGCATAATCATGTAATTTTGGTTGCACGACAGTGATCATCCGAAAACACCTCCAAGAAGAAAAGCGAAGAAACACACTATTACGAACGATTGAGAACACCTTTTTGAACTTTGTGGAATGGTTTGCAGCAGGGATGTCAATCAACAAAGAGTACAGGCTTCTGAACTGTATAAAAAAGAAAGTAAGAAAAGAGAATCGTGGATGCTGTCCTCTGCAGATCTATCCCTCCCACAATAATAAAAATGCCCTGATGAAAGAAATGAGGTGAGGAAGAACCTTTAAAAATCCACACTTTCCCACTTGGTATCTCCACTACTCCGAATCACTTCTTCTTCCAAAAGTTCAACCCCTTCTTCGCTTTCTCCGGCTGTGCGGGTGATGCAGGCGCAGATCCCGGTGCTGACCCTCCGCTACTCGGCGGGCCCGACGGCGGCGCATCGCGGTACCCCTGCCTCGGCGAATCCAAGTCCATCCTCCTCATCCGATCATCCACATCGTCATACCCCCCATTTCGCCCTCCACGCGACGGTGGCGGCCCACCACCTCCACGCCTATTATCGTACCCTCCAAGTTCCGAATACCGGTCCCTGTCATCTGTGTACCGATCGCCCCTGTTGTCTGGGTACCCCCTCTCATCTCGACGGTCGTCCCGCATATAGTCGCGGTGAGTGTCGTCCCTCCTGTCGTCTCTGTACCGATCGTCACGTCTGTTGTCGCGGTACCGATCGTCGCGACGGTCGTCTCTGTACCTATCCCCGCCACCACGCTCGCTCTCACGCGGCGGCGGCCGGTCGTCGCGTCGACGGTCACGGTCGCCGCCGCGATCGTCGTAGTCGCGCCTGTACTCGCGGTCGCGGTCTGATCGCTCCGAGCCACGGTCACGCTCGGACCCGCGCTCACGCTCCCTGTGCGAGTCCCTGGGTGCATCGCGAGGAGGATCCCGACGCTCGCGATCCCGGCCGCTGGAACTTGGCTTAGCATCCACGCGGTCTCGAGAACTCGTAGGTTCGCCGCGAGTCGATTTGCTGCTCGGTCGGGTGGGTTCCCCGCCGCGGTCCACGCGGTCGCGCGAGCCTTTGGGCGAGTCGTTCATCGAGGTAGTACTTCCCGGTGGCGATCCAACGGGTGAACGAAGGGGCTGGGCGGGCGGGGGTGCGATCACCTCCACCGCCGCCATGCCGGGCATACGCGGAGTGGGTGAGTTTATCAGCTTCGTGGGGATGTTGGTCTTGTGGAGGGTCTTCAAGATGTCCAGGAACTGCTTCGGGTTTGCAACGTGCGTTGATCCTCCGTTCCCCAAAGTCAACAATAAATCAATGACGCTTATTTTCAAACTTACCGATGAGGACCTCACGCTTAAACTCCTTCATCAGCTCCGCGCACACCCTCAACTCCGAATACGTCACACCGCCAACAAAGAAAACAATCACTCGGGGTCCGTTCTCTCTCAACTCCTCATTCCTCAACGCCGAACGCGTGTTCATCAACCCGTCAAGCGTCATTGCCGGGTTCACCGGTGCAGCTTGTGCCCCTCCGTTCGCAAGGGACGTTGAAGACGAGTTGTTCGAAGCGGTGCCGGGGGCAGCTGCGGACCCTCCCGCCTTTCGAGTTGCCCAGGATGGCTTAGTGTTTCGGAGGGGTGGAGGTGGACCGGCGCTGAGGGATTGGGAGGAGGAGCTACCGCTAAGGGTGTTGGTGCTCGTTGCACGGCCGTAGCCATTGTAGTCCGATGGCGGCGGTCGGACCCATGGGAACTGGTCGTTAGGGATGACTCCCTTGAGTTGATCCTGCACACGAAATTTGGAAATCTTACAGAAACATAACTGCACTCATACCTCAAGGACATATTTAATGACTGGAGTGTAGCGCGCTGTATCGAACTTGGATTCCTTTGGTTCCTTAATACCCCCTCCATAAGAATACCGACCCTGCATAAACATCACATTCATAAACGCAATCGTTTCAAATTGAGATGTAAACGTACCTTATCGACTTTCTTATTCTCCATGCTCGCGCTTAGTCTTACCCCGAGCATGCTCAGATTCGTCACTGCTTGGGACTCTTCGATACCCAACTTCACAAGATCAAACAGTCTCTGCCTCTCGCTGTCCTGGATGCCTTGCTGCGAGATAATGTACAGCATGAGCAGCCGCACTTTATCGAGGTAGCGGACATTTCGGTCCTCGAATATGGGGTTCAGATCCATTGTGATGAGCTTTGTAAGGGGTCGACCTTCGGCGTTGAAACCCGTCGCCAGGTCCTAAGAGTTCAGGTCAGCCTCCAAACATGGGAGCGACGATGATTTGAGCTCACTTGCTCAACTTTGGAGATCCGATCGAGTTGGCGACGATTGAAAACAGCCATGACTTCCTGACATAGCGCACTGTGTAAGGAAAACTGTGCATCAACCAGATCTGCAATCAGTAACCTGCATGTTTACAAAGCCGCGCCTCCAAACCACCCACCTTTGCTTTCAATTCCTGGTATTGAGGCAATGCGCTCATCGTGTCCTTCATCGCCTGAAGTCGGGAGTTCGAATCTTCTCCGCCACCATCCCTCTCGTACTTTGCCGCTTTGTTCTCTGCGATGAACTTCTTCACCACGTCGCCTAGGAAATCCATGACCTCCGCAATGTGCCAGTGTCGTGTGTGGGTCTAAGGACAACATCAAAATCAGCAAAGGGTATAATATGGGAGGAACGCACCCAGAAGAGGTCATTTTCGTCCAACAAGACAAGCTCATCTTTCGGGTCCTTCGCATCCTGCCGCCTACATAAAGCACCGATAAACGATCAATCTGCATCTCCATAAAGTCCGTACCTATATTTCCCATTTTCGAGCGGGAGCAGATCTTGCACTGCCGCCTGATAAGTGAGCTCGTGCAATAGCGGTGCCATCACGTCCAATGATCGCTCAACTAGCAGCAACGTAGCGGGTTGGTGGCCCGGCTTTTGCTTAGCGAAAGACGGGTCAAGTTCACGCAGATGTTCAAGCTCGGATTGGACGAGATCGGCGAGTTTGGCGACTACGGGCTTGCCTTTGGAGCCGGCGTTGGGATCGTGGTAACGGATGTATGGGAACTCGCCCAGGGTCGACATGACCGAGGAGAGCTGAGGAACATGAGTCAGTAGTAAATTTAACCATTAAGAACAGGCTAAACATACGCGAGATGCGAGGCTTTTGAGTTCGAATTCGAGGTGAGACGGTGTTGCGGCGTTGTAGACGGTGTACATGCTCAAGGGAGTTTCGAGCGAGAACATAAGCGACTCGTAAGCTGGATCAAAGCCAAATTAAGCAAAAAGATACAAAATCTGGTTTAGAGATCCGCACCAATGAAGTCGACGTTGAGCTCTTTCAACGACTTGATGTAGTTCGATGCTGGTGAACGTTTCAGCTTGTCGAACAGTCGATCCGGAAGGGCTAGTGACCACGCACATCAACGAAATGCAGGACCAACCTTCCATCTTCCTTACTTGCAGTACAAAAAATATGCGCTGCTCCGTAGATCGGCTTTGATTTGCTAAAGTCGTCGATGATAGCCTGGATCGAATCGTTTGCGGGGCCAATAAAGTAGATAGCCTCTTTAGTTGGGTACGGCTGTCTGCGTAGCATGAGATCCTCAACCACTGCAATGCATTGTTGTATTTAGCAGAATCGGCCTGATTGTAATCAGTAGGGGACTCCACCTGTGACATTTTCGTCGAGAATATCGCTCATCCGACATGCCGAGTTCATAATCTTCAAGGCTTCAGCATCGACGACGAGGACCTTCCACTTTCCAGGAGGCTGG
The DNA here is from genome assembly GCA_025526935.1 of Cladochytrium replicatum. Lineage (NCBI taxonomy): Eukaryota > Fungi > Chytridiomycota > Chytridiomycetes > Cladochytriales > Cladochytriaceae > Cladochytrium > Cladochytrium replicatum. Next base: position 115,706 of record JAHLKD010000039.1, on the reverse strand, counting down.
ACGGTGCGGAGCATGTCCACCAAGATGCCTAGCAGAAATACGGTGAAATTAGCGGTGCCAGCCAGAGAATAGAACCCGAACGACATACGATGGCGAACGCGTTCCTTTACAGAAGCCATAGGGCGGGTGGAAGACGCTTTCTACGAGATGATGGCGATGAGCTGTAGCTTGAGGTAGAGGTCTTGGAAGGTCAGCGAACGGAAGGACAACTGGAGCACAGTAATAATCAGTAGACTCGATGAGACCGACAGCAAGAGCATCCTTCAGTCCCACCTGTAGATTAGCACTAGTCTTTGTATCGCTCGAGCAACCGTCCCGAATATCTTTCTTTTTTTCCAAGTCCTCTGTAAGAAGGCTTGTTGGTTCGTGTGCGTGTTGAAAAGTTGAAAATGCTGGGCGTCAATTCGGTCGATGATGCCTCGGGAAAGAAGCGCTTCTCGCGTCTCGGAATCCTGTCAATCGACTCTCCCAACCTCGCTCGCCCAACATTTCCCTGGTTTTTCCTCTACGGATCGTCTTTGGAACCTGCTCAGCTCACTCAAACGACTCGCAGACCCTTCTTCTTCCGCCTCTGCACTCTATCAAAGCGCTCCACATTCCTCCGTCTCCTCCACCTCTTCCTCATCGCCTTCCTCCTCGCCGTGATCCTCCACATCCTCCTAGGCAAAAACCAGTCGCAGCTCGACGCAGAGCGATTGGCCCATGGCCGCTCCCTGCTCGGCAAGGATGCCGGAAAGGTCGTAGCCGCGGTCGGCCCCCGCGGACGCTGGGGGTTCCTGCAGGGAGCAAAACCGTCCGCTTTAGTCACTGGTGCTGAGCTATGGCTCAAATGGGACGATTTTAAAGTGGTTCTGTCACCACGGCTTCAACAGCAACAACGGGATTTCGATCGGAGACAGAAACCGGGTTATCCCTCCGGTGGTCGGAGCTATTTCAACGAACAGGATCGGCCTGTCTACGATCGATCAATCTATACCCGGAACGGAGCAACTTTAGCCTTCTCCTTCCGTGATCGACCGCACTGGCACGACCGGGTCCCTAAAGACGTCCAACCTATTCATTCTCTCACTGACGAAGAACGCTCCGTCGCATATCGATACCTGTTCCGCGCATGGGCTGGGTTCGCACACAAACACAGAATACCCTACTGGCTCTCCGGGGACACACTTCTCGGCTGGTGGTGGGGCGAGCGTCGGCTCCCCTGGATCGACGCCCTCCAAGTCCATTTCACAGGCAGCACACTCGAATACCTCGCCGCACTCAACGGCACCACCCACGGCGTGAACGAGGCCTTGCCTCCCACCCCCACCCAAAACATTTTATCCCGCTACATAGCGCTCGGCGTATGGCGTGACCGCTACGTCCTCGACGTCAGCCCATTCGCTTTCAACCGACTCTCGGACATCCACAACGCGATCGAAGCGCGTTTCATAGATACTGCAACGGGACTCTACATCGACCTCGTCGCGCTCTCGAAAGTCGCGTACGCAACTGCGCAGGCGCAGAGCAAACGACTCAATGACAAGTACAATATCTACCTACTCCAGCCGCTGCGAAGGGCAACGTTTGAAGGCGCGGAGACGTGGATACCTGCGTCGACGGAAAGCTTGCTGGTGCGGGAATTCGGACATGCGGCGTTGAACACGGCGCTGCTGGGATCGTTTAGGTTTGATTTGGAGTTGTTGGAGTGGGTGCGGCTGGACTGTACAGGAATGTACGAGGTGTATGTGAAGGGAGCGGGGCAGTTTATACAGAAACGGAAGAGGTTGCACTGGGCCAGGAACGAGACGCATTGCGTGGTGGAGATTGAGCATTTGCCGAGGAAGGATGAGGAGGAGGGACTGACGATATCCACGAAAGAGGTCGTGTTTGGAGAATGGGTGCAAGGGAGGAGAAGATATTCAACTTATTAATTGGCTTTGGGCGGTATGTGCTGTATATACGGATCATGGCCAGTTTGTTGCCATGGATCTTAGAGAACGATATTCACTTGCCTTTAATACAGTGGGCTCATATTTTTATTATTTAAGCATTGACCAATGTTTGGGTTTGAATTAAAACTGTACCTGGGGGCTCAGCTGGGATAGTTACGAAATTTGATGGTCTCACTGACATAGCTCAGTGTGAGCTAAGTTTTACGGCGGTTCAGAACAATTAACTGGCAGATTTCGTTAGATTCTAATTGAATACTGAGAATTAATTATGCTTGCTTGCTGCCCTGATTAAGTCTACACAATCTCTATCAAATACAACCAACCTCTCTATCAATGCTCCCAGCATAGGATACTGTCCACATGGACACTTTCTCAACTCCTGGACGGTACTTCAACTGATGAACAGTCAAAACAACAATTATATGTTTAAAGGTTGGGTTATCATTGGTAGCTTCCAGCTCAAAGACCACATCGGAATCCCCTTCTAAATTGTGCACCTTCGCAAAATCCTCACGAGCTTCACTTTTTGAATGCTTCAAAGCAAGGTGATTGCGAATTGCAGGTACCAAATCAAATCTGGCTGAAAACTTTTGTTCGACTGGAGCACTTGTTGCTGGTATTCCAATACAGTCCATTGCCATCTTGCTCAGGGCTGGAAAGTTCACACTTCCAACAGTCTTCCACCAATCCATAATATTATTATTGATCTGCTTCCCAATAGAATCAATACAGCGGAGTACCTGATCAACAAGATAGTGATCCAGATCTTTTTCCTCATGAATCTCTTCTTGCCAGTTGAAAACCAATCTAATGGCTCTCAAACGTTCAACGTCCATTTTTTTTCTGTCTATCACCGGAAGCTCCGCTGGAATTGTGTCAATGTCCTAGTTTGTTGTCCACTATTCTTCTTTCCTGTGTTCCTCCCAGACTTTCTGCACAAGGGTGACCTGAGTCCTTCCTACTTCTTCCTCCCAAGCCTTTGAAAATCGATAATATTGATCCTTAAAACGAGGATCGAGTACCATAGCAACTACTAAACACGGGCTCTTAGCAATCGAGTAATATGCTGCAGCTTGTCAAGTGCATTTTGAAATGCTATGCCGAAGGTTTCATCCAATTCCACCTCCTCTAGGTCCTCCAGTTGATCGATAAGATGGAATAACGAGTGGAAGTGTTGGTATCTAGACCCCTTGATTGCCTTTAAATACACTTGAACCATCCTGGATCTTCTGTAGGACCTCTCATTGCTCTGCTTTTTTTGGACCAATCTTTCATAGAATCTTCAATCCAGCATATTTTGTCCATCGCCTCTCGTAGCTGTAAGGCTCATTTGATCATATAGAATGTGCTATTTCAGAGTAATACTTACTGATTGGGAACAGTAGTTTAGTAATCAAGCCGTACAGCTATATAAGAGTATGCAACGATGATTGAATGGTGTGTATGAATCTCAGGATCAACTCTACTCAATCACGTTTGAATGGAGTATACCCTACTCCAACTACGCCTTCTACAAATGTTGCGAAGCTTTGTGGTCTGCCTGCTTGCACTTACCAGAAAGTGGGAATGGAGCTGGAGGTTAGGCATGTACATAATACTTTTTAAGAATCAAATGCTGTAAGTTCCTTGTGGTTCCATTGAATCTTTCCCCTGATGCTACCTTTTCTTGCACTGCCAGTAACAACCCCTTCTATGTTAGACTGTTTGCGCTCTACTCACACTCCTGCCCATTCGAAACTAAATGCTGGCACCTGGGTGGAAGGAGAGGGACAAAACCTGTTGGCTTTTTAGTTTGTGTTCCTGGGTATTGTTTTATTGGTGGCTATTCAGGGGTTTAATTTCACCTTTCCAGTGAATCCAGTCTTGCAGTGCGCCAAAGCTAGTGTGCTGGAAGATTGCGGAGATAGAGCCTAGAGCAGAATTACGACACATTCCCCTGTATCCCCAATGGATCCCTGTTAAATATTTAAAACCTATTGGGCTTTGAGGATCACCTACCATGGGATTGTTTCCCAACAGTGTTTGTGGATCGAGAAGAAAAAAGGTCCAATTTCCAATAAGTTTTGGCAGTGCTGCTTTGGAGGGAAGGTTGCCAGGCTTACTTTGTAGTGAGGCTGCTCATTCCAACAGCGTGAATGCGATGGTGGCGATCAATTTAAATAGATCACTGAGGTTTATTGATACAATTTTTGGTGTTACTAAATATGAGGAGATCCAAAACCACAATTATGTTTTATGACAATTATTAATAATCAGTGGTTTGTTTTTTTAGTGATCACAAGCCACGCTGCCAGCTAAAACATTTCTTGAAATGTTAACACCTGGGAAGGCACTTTATACAGTTTCCACACCCCAGATCCGTATGCTCAGCTTCGGCAGGAACACAGAGCCTCTTCTTCTGCTCTTTGAAAAGTGATAAAGGGTTTCCTAAGCCATTTTATTTTGATTTTGATTTTGATGCAATCTTGTGTCGATTTCCACGGTTGATCAATTCCTCGCAGTTTTGCTTGGCTTCACTTAGGTAGTTCTGGTCATGCCTCACTTCTCACTGTACGAAACACTCAGAAAGCAAGCAAGAAACAATGAGCCCTTAATCGATCGATAGCACTGCACGACTCGATTCCTCTGAATCTGTCTCAACAGCTGAGGAACGATACATACTTGTTCTGCTCACCGGGATGGTTTGCTCACTAAGACCACCTCTGAACGTGGATCAGTCCAAAGGTCTTTGTTCCCGTTTAGGAACAAAGAATCCATTGTCTGATTGAAGCACTATTTAGTAATCACAGTTATAATTACTTAGTTTAGTAATCAAGCCATACTACTATATAAGAGTATGCAACGATGATTGAATGGCGTATATGAGTCTCAGGATCGACTCTACTCAATCACTTTCAGACGGAGTATACTCTACTCCGAATGCTGATTCACCACATTATTCATCAATTTGAAGTAGATAACCACCTTTAAAATATTAATCTAATCCGCCATGACCTGACCTGCGCATCATAACCTCCACCAACTTGCCCAACAAAAACCTGCTTGCCCCCCTCGCTGCCCAAATGTCACATATCTGCAACCATCGTGATCGTCTTGTGACTCAAGCAGCTCTAACAGCCACTAATATACGATCCTTTCCACATAAGCTCCGCTGCCCAGCGTGGACTTCTGGGCGAGCATGCCAACGCCATAACTCCAAAGGTTCCTCGCAGTGGGGACTTCTCGTTCAAGGGTTGAATCTGAATTGATTTCTTTGTGAGCCACACAGGTTTGATAGATTTTGTTTTGTTTTGGTTTTGGTACCTTGTTGTTCAGATGTCCCACAATAATGTCCACCTTTGCCTCAGACTGAACACCAGGAGCAAGTGAACCAACCTACTGCTTCTGAAATAATCTTCTGGTCACTCAGTAGTTTTGTACAGGATTATCTGTGCTGTTTGCAACTGGTTCTTAGATTTGTGGTCATGTGATTCTATTAAAACAGAATTCTGAATAAACAAAATAATTAAATTTTCTATAAAGAACCAATTTTAAATAAAGAAAGGGAGTCCTATTCATCCAACTCTTTCCAAATCTCTCTCTATGCTGCATTCACGGCGCACACCCCGACAGTCTCCCCCAAACTGCGATACAGCTGAAACAGCAGGAAGTGGTTTCAAAGAGTGTGTGTGCGATGTGGTCTGATTTTCGGCATCTTCAATAGGAGTTTCTTCTTCAGTTCAATCATCTGAGTGATATCGCTAACAATGTCAGTGAAATTGTCAATAGAATTATCACGTTGCAAATTCGATAGGCATGATAGAAGCACGTCCATACCAAAGTTCAAACGAAGTATAACCAGCAGCAGGGAGTATAATCAGTAGCAGAGTTAACTGTAACATGGAATGATATCAACACATTCAGAGATATCTATGCCAAAAATTGCCTTGTGCTTGAGTACACCATTTGGAAATTGTTTCACGAATTGGAGATCAATGACGTTCAATTAAGCTAGCACGAGGATTTGCAACCGAGATACAAATCTGAGACTTAATTCCAGAAGCAGTCAAGTTAGCTTGTTCTAAAGTTTTCAAAACTTCATCTGCAACATCTAAATGGTCTTTGATAAATTTACCAATTCTATATCCTCCTAAAGTCAAATCTGAAAAGAAAAGAGGTGTTTATTTGTACCTCTAGGTTGGACAAATGCTATCGCAGTCTATCAACGAATGATGACAGTAGGTTAAACAAAATTCTTACCTGATAAAATTGCAATCTACTTAGGCGATAGCCAGAGAGGCAAAGATTTCCGTCATGAATGGCGCTCACTGTGCTTAGGATGTGGGATGAGCCAGATGGAACCGCTGGAATACGTGCAGTTATGCTCGTCATGTCCTTCAAGAATGGAGGCAGTTTGAACTCCAGAAGACACAGGTGCGGGAAGAGGGAAGTTAACATTGTCGGGGGGCATGCTTTGGTTCAAACACGTTAGTGCAAGAATGTGTCGTCCCAAATGTGACAAAAAAGTATACGCTGATTGCGCTTGACGGGAGACACAGATGTAGCGGGCTTCAGTGAGATCTGGTCGTTTTTCGGAGATCTGCTCAGAGTGAAGGCTAAAAAGAGACGAATCAAAGATTACTTCAGCTCATTGGTAGTTATTTGAGTCACCTACCAGTGAAAGCCGTCACAGGAACTCCAAGGCGTTTGGGTTTTTTTGCGGACTTTTCCACTATTCGTATCTGTAGATCAAGTTGGCAACCTTCCGAGCGCATTTGCAAAATCTGCTGGATGCCTGGTCCCATCATTGATAATAAGACAGAGTTTAGTGGACAGTTAAGAAAGAGTAAATACCCCATCATACTTGCTTATTACAATTTCCAGGAGTGGATGTATATCCGCGTTGGGGTCCTCAACGTAAACGACTGGCGGAAGGTTGCGTCAAAGCTGCCGTACTCCTACAGTTTAATTACGAGTAACTTTGGGTCTTCGAGATGGAAGGGCCATTGCCAGCTGCCAGGGATGTCGTTGATCCGTCAGTCTTAGAACGGATTGCGCCGATGTGCGAGAGTAAACTTAGGAGGGAAGAAAGGTATCGTCGTGGTTGCGCATGCCAATAATCAGCACTATGGACACTTTGATGTGTTGGCAGAGAAAGAAACGATATCGCAGCGAGATGATCAATAGTTGTGCTCTCCAACTGCATAATTTCCCACGTCTATTCCCTGTCTCGGCCTCAATGCCGCTCTGTCCTCTACGGAAACGATCTGAGAGCGATCTTGATCCACCCGCGTGCCAGTTTCAGTTGATATATGCGAGACAACTCCAACGACATGCAGTCATCGTTCCGCCTTTGGACATGGCCGTCCCTTGATTCGCATGTTGCCATTTTCATCGAAAGAAGCGCACTTGCTTGATTAATTAATGTCAAAATTTGTCTCGCTTTCTTTCCATCTCTCAATGGTCCTTCTCATCTTACTTTACTCTGCTATTTGTTGCTTTATTTCTCAATTTTATTGATAAAACATGCTCGCCAAAAGGCCGCGCAATCAATCCTACGCCACACCACTTCGCATCTAGCTCTGCCTACGTGTCGAGTGAGACTGATCAACCTCTGAGGTTTCGCCATTCCTACTCTTATTTACTCTGATAATAGGGTAGAGCCCATCTTTGTGGTCAAATCCGCCATTTAAACTAACTTTTGAACTCTTCTCCCTGATCATGAAATTCAGACTTCTCACCAAATTCTTTCACAATGGCTCGTCGTTACGACTCGCGAACCACAATCTTCTCGCCGGAAGGTATTTCCCGTCACTATTGCAGCTTCATAGCTTCCTTCCAATTAAATCTCGCATTCGGCGTGAACAGGGCGATTATACCAGGTTGAATACGCCATGGAGGCCATCTCTCATGCCGGAACAGCGCTCGGCATCCTCGCAGATGACGGGATCGTTCTTGCCGCTGAGAAGAAAGTGACTTCGAAACTGCTCGAGCAGTCCGCTTCTGCTGAGAAGGTTTACGTTCTCAACGAGTTAGCCAGACGTGGAAATTGATGGGACAGAGGTGCTGAAATTTTTGGTTGGGCTTTTATAGCACCATGGCGTGTGCGGTCGCTGGTATCACGGCCGATGCAAACACTTTGATCACGTATGCGCGTCAGCAGGCACAGCAGTACCTCTACACCTACGGGGAGGAGATTCCTGCGGAGCTTTTGGTCCAGAGGATGTGTGATTTGAAGCAGGGATACACACAATATGGAGGTTGGGCAGAAAGTCTGATTCTATCTATGGCGACTGATGGGCTGTTTTGTAGGTCTGCGTCCTTTCGGCGTGTCGTTCCTGTATGCTGGTTGGGACTCTCACTTTGGATTCCAGCTCTACCACTCCGACCCCAGCGGCAACTACTCAGGCTGGAAGGCAACCTGTATCGGCGCAAACTCGTCCAACGCTCAGAGCATCCTGAAGCAGGACTATAAAGAGACTGGGATGACGCTTGCGAATGCAAAGAGCTTGGCGGTGAAGGTTCTTGCAAAGACTATGGATTCCACCACCCTTGGTAGCGACAAATGTGAGTAGAATGAATCTAGGTCGACATGATTTCACCCTTACATTCGCGATGTAGTGGAATTCGCCACAGTGAGCAAGGGAAAAGACGGGAAAATTGCATTCCATTTGTTCAGTGCGGAGGAGATCGACCAGTTGTTGAAAGACGAGAATGTCGCCCAGTTCAAGGAGGAGGAAAGCTGAGCGATTCAAATAAAAATCGATTCGCTTTCTGTATAGTACTTCAAACTGTACTAATATATTGGCTGAGAACTCCCAAGACCAATTGCTGCTACGATATAAATATTGAGTTCCTTTCTCCTTTCCAATAGATCGACACAGTCGTGCAACTAAGTATAGAGAACCATTTCTGCCGCAAATCAAGAGCTGCACCAACCTTCTCAAATGCATTCGCTCACACTTGATCATTGGTTTTTCATCATAGCATCCCTGACTTCCTCCGGATGTACACACCACCCACGGCATGTCCCACAGGTCTCTCAAAGGGTGCCGAAAATACAACGTCTCCAGGCTTCAACAGCTATTCTAAAATCCCTTCCATCTTCTTGCCAGACGAAAATCCCAAGATCCAGCACACACTCTTCGTTCCAGGTGTCTTTGAAAGATGCAATTCACAAACCGACGAAGCTCGATCACTGCATCCGCGTTGTGAGAATCGTTCACCAGTACGGAATGTGTGGAATTCGGAACATGAATGAACCCACTCGAGCCATCCGCCAACGTGTTCGCTCAGCTCCGGACGCCAGCTGTCGCATCGTTAGTCTGAACCTGGAAAGTTCAGGAGCAACAAGAGCGATCGTGTTCAGCGCACTTCCAACGTTTTCAAGTTGAAAGTCTCATGGCAACGGCATCCTGAACCGAATTTTCTTGATTGCAGTTGTCCCACCTTCCAGTGGTCTGGGATGTGTACCCTGTCTTGAAACCTCATGCACAATCCAGTGCCGAACTTCGGGAAAGAAGCTTCCACCGTGCCAACGCCGACATCAGAAGCCGGCGAGACGTGATCAGAGGACTCGAATCTGATCGCCATCTTCACTTCCTCATCCGAGAGTCCGAGCCGGGTGCGCCAGGTGCAATTTAACCCTCTCCCAGCTTGCAGTCAACCCTCCACAAACTCCACCACCGTCCTCGTCCTATCTACGATCCCCGCCTTCTCCTTCCCAATTATTTCAGTAGAATCACCAAGAAACTCCACATGGTCGAGCCCAATGGACGCCATCACAGCCAGGACATTTTTCGTCGGTACACGTTCGTAGCGTCCAGCCGCCCTCCAAGCCCGACCTCCACGACCCCGCCGTCGACTTTGTGCTCCGCGAATTTCATGGATGCGATACACGTGTTGATTTCGAACGGCGACGGTGGTGTGCAGCCAGCAAACGCTTCGGATACGACGAGGGTGTAGGCGCGCGTGGACTCGTATTGGGGACAGCGTCATTGGGTTGCCGTTGATCTGGATGGGGTCGCGCTAGTGGTGGAGGTGCGGGGAGGTGCAAGTGCTGACATTTGAGATAGAGGGTGAGGAGCGGAGTTGTGAGTGCGACGACGGAGCCTTTGCCGTTTTGTCCCGGCGACGTGGATGACTTTGAAGCGAGTCTGTGGGCTCGACTTGTTTAGTGTGGTTTGCAACTGTCTCCGCTCAACAGCTACTAAACGACTTGATCTCAAGGTTGTGGTATTCATTTGTTTCCCACTGTGAATAAATGTAGATCCGGATCTTGGTCTGACTACCTCGACCCCAAACTTCCCACCTTGATCATCGGATACTCAGCGGATGCCTGCGAAGGGCTTCAGTACCAGAACGCTATGAGCGATGGTCAAGATGGCTCTTTTCAAATTGAGCTACACTGTGCTCCCGATGAAGTTACAAATTAACCTCGAACCACTGAGCTCCTTAATACCCTAATGGCTGCCTCCACTGCCGTTTTTCACGTACACGGAACTTTAACAACCAGCGCGTCTTGAGATTTCACAGCTCAAAAAAAGGTGGCAGAGGCTACCAGGGAGAGTATACCTGTGCGATCTCTTCTCCACCTGAACAGCACCAACTGTGCTACATCTTAGATCTTTCCACAATCCAACAACTCGCAGACACTACTCGCGATAACCAAAGGCTGTGCGCGCTGGGCGTGCTGGAGGATGCACCGAAACGTGGTTTCGCTCCTCTCCCTCTGGGTTCTTGGATATTTGTTAAAACTTTTGTATGGCTCTGAAATAGCGAAGTTCATTTGTTTCATTTGTTGATTGTTTCACAATGTGATAATTACATCATTGTGTACAAGATAACAGAATCACCACATTAATACATTGTTGTCTAGTGCAGTTTCGCTCTCATTTCAACTCCGTCAAATTTTCGTTGAAAAATTTGCAACAAAATGTCGATCATCGATGAATCCCTCCTCGACTTCTGCCGTCGACTCCCAAAGATTGAACTCCACGCACACCTCAACGGCAGTCTCTCGCCCTTAACCATCCAGCATCTAGCACAACTTCATTCAATTTCCACCCTTGACCGACCTCAACTCCCTCCCCCACCAAAATTCCTAAACATGGCAGCCCATCCGGAAGCCCAGTTTCACGACTTCTTCCCACTCTTTTCATACATCCACCAGCTCACCGCTGACCCACACGCCCTTCGGATCGCAACCGAACGCACTATCGCGGAATTCGCATCTGACGGAGTCGTGTACCTCGAACTCAGGACAACGCCGCGCTCCACACCATTCATGACCCGAAACGAGTACGTTGGGGCGGTGCAAGATGGAATCTGTGCTGCGCTTGTGTCTTCACCGAGCATCATCGTGAGACTTATACTTTCAATCGACCGTCGGGGCTCGTTAGAGACTGCGATGGATACTGTTGCGCTTGCGGAGCAGAACCATGTTTCGAGAGGAGGGCATGTGGTTGGCGTTGATCTTTGTGGGGATCCGGCGGTCGGACACTTTTCGGAATTGAAAGCTGCGTTTGATCTCGCGAAGAGGACAGGAATAAAGGTGACACTTCACCTCGGAGAACTTGACAGCATGGATGAAGAGTCGAGATTGATGCTGTCCATGGATCCTGATAGACTAGGCCACTGTACTTTCATAGCCAAAGATGTAAGGGATCAGATTCTGGAGAAGAAGATCCCGGTTGAGATTTGTGTCACGTCGAACCTTGTTGGAAAGACTGTAACGCACATTGACGATCACCACATCAAGGATCTGCTCATGGACAGTCATTCTTGCGTTATCTGCGTAAGTCGTCGACGCATTACTGTTTGAGTGGCTAATTCCATCTTTGACAGACGGACGATTCAGGCGTATTTGACTGTGCACTGTCGAGTGAATTCTATTCGGTCGCATCAGCATACTCGTTTTCACGGCAGAGGATCTTCACAATTGCGATGGAGGCAGTGAACTCAATATTCGACAACGAAACGTCGACGCATCAGAATTTGCTTTCGCAGTTCGATATATTCGCAAAGTCTATGGGATTGAGTGAATGAAGCATTGCGGGCGCCAAGTTGTTTACAAAGACTAAGCTATTTACCCTCACATTATGACCAAATTTCGAAAAAGTTATCAGATTGATGCCCACTCTTTTCTCTCTATGGCCACTTGTGTTGCTGATACAACTTTGTCTCAAAGCTGATTGGACATCCCGCGGTCAACAAAGCACCATTGACTACAGTCTCTTATCCATTGTCGCTGTACCAAATTACTGGCAGACCGGTTTTCCTCCAGTGGATCAATTGGTCTGCTCACATTCACCCATCATTCAGAGTCCCTTCGAAGACAGTTCAAATCCTTATCTTCAAGTTCGTATCAAAAACAGCTCGTCCTGCTAGATCCCGGTACATTTACCCCAAGTGGTAACCTGTTTGTTTTGTCGGCCACCTCGTCCCAGTTGCATCCCATATTTTTGCCCTTCATACTCTCTCCATAATGGCTATCGTCCTTGCATAGTGGGAGGTCGTGGTACATATTCAAACTTTAAAAATATTGGTTTTCCCACAGGAAAGGATCTGTGTGGCTCTTACGGTGAGCTTTTTGCAGTGCGGAGCATCGTTGACAGTTACCATGCAGCCATAATGGGAACGCATTGATCGACTTGAGCGGGGGATGGCACTGGAAAGGGAAGAAGAAATACTCCGGTCGGACCATGTCGGTAATGATCGAATTGTAAATGCTAACGTATATTCCGAAAAGTTACAGTGGTGTAGTCAGGAACCTCGCATTCAATTTTCTCGAGCGATGGGAGCGGCCACACACATCCATGTTAAAACTATCCACTGAGCCAAAATGCCAAGGTATTCTAGCTACAGTGTCAGTTGCGCTTATCCTCGATATCCGATATTCAACAATCCATTCCTTTGTTTATTTCAAGTTATGGTTGTTTGTTACAACATAATTCTCAATAATTTTATCACAACGGAGGTCCAACCATTGGACATTGATGAGGCAAGAGAGTCATTCTTCTGGGAAGCTTTTCTGCTGCAAGATTGAATAGCGCAAGGAGAAATGAAACCCACTGTGGATATCCACTGCTTGATTCTGTCCAGCCAACGAGCAGCTGACCGTTCCCGAGGAAAATCGAGAAAAGCGAAAACTCGGCTGATTCTATGTTTTGCGCACCCTGATCTGGCATTTGGTACTCCAGGCGTGGACAGCCTGAACGCTCCAAATCAAGACAAGTGATCCAATTTGTTTTGGTAAATTGTTCTGACTTATCTCACCTTGAATTTCTTGAATGCATCCTGCATTTCAATTGGTAGGTTTATGCACTGAGCGTGGATTCGTTCTAAAGAAGTGTTCAGTTTGAGAGGTTTAAATTTGCCAGGGTCATGATTTTTTATTAAGAAACAATCGGAGACTTTACGGATGTGTGCGGATGGAGGGTAACTGTCCCTGCCATACGTCATGCTCCAGTGTCTGCCTCCCGTATGCCTTAGTTGGCAATTTATTGAGCCAGGTTATGTTCGTACCTGTTGTTGGGGTGATTCGCTAGGGGCTCGAGGTCTTTCTAAAGATTTCTCCAGACAGTTGACGAGCAGAACGATGACAACTTTGGAGGCTTGCACAGGGTTGGTTCCCGAGGATGTAACTGTACCACACTTGAACGATCATACGCATGGTTGGTAATGATCTGGTTTTTTGAGCTTGACTCAGTCGCAAATTAGGGCTGGTTTTGTGCTTGAGAATTTTCGACAATGCACCACGAACGATAAGGTGAGTAGTGAGAGATCTTTCCGTCAACTTTACTTATGCCATTATGATCTGATCGAAGTGGGTCGTCCCTCAACAACGGAGCCCTCAAAGAATCTCGCCTGGTCATAAAAACGAAGAACTTCCCCAAATAGCTCCACCATCAATTCGATGTGCTGAAGGCCCTTCGCGGGTACATCAATTGAAAAACTTCTATGTGAATTTGCTAAAACTCTCCAATGAACAGTGCAAATTGAGCGTTGAGGATTTGTGCGATGCTCCTCCAAGGGGGAGTGGCGTCCCCGAGGCATTCACCGGTCCTAGCAACGATTACAACAGGAAACACCGGTTACTTTCGGAGATGTGCATTGAGAAGCCATACTTCACGGGAACTGGGCTCCCGGGAGTTGATGAGAAAAAACATGAAGGTAAACCCTCGGATCCAAGAACCGCGAGCGAAAGTGCGGCTTCTCTCAAATATGTACATGAGCACTCCACTCCGTACCTCCCTGGGTGTGGTCTGCCACTATCAAATAATGCGGAGATGAGTTGGCTGTCAACAGCTGCCTAATGTAGCAGTCAGCAAAAATAGAATTCGTGATTATTGTTTGTAATGCTGGGTTGACTATCTTAGCTACTCGTGTACTTGTGAAGCAGCTTTGGTGATAACTCACTCTATTGAAACAAGTGTTAACTGCTCGTTCGTAAACGGGCAACTCTCTGGTCGATTAGCTCATGCCTAAGGGATGCTTTAAGGTGCTTCATTCACTTTTTTCTATCTCATTGATTCTCGTTAAGGTAGGAGACGTCATGTCCATATCCGGACTGATGGAAATCGAGTGGGTTGGAGCTGAAATGTTCCAACGTGATGGACAATTTAGCAACCATCTCTGCTTCAATAATAAGAAGCAGACTTTCGGGTAGGACTTTGTTTGGAAAGTCACAAAGCAATATTAAGTTTGTTTTGGTGATACGCGGTGTGTTTCTTCAGGCGGAGAAGCACCGGCTCCATCTTTGTTCTAAGTCTTAATGGTGTTTTTAATAGCGTGCTGATTTATAAGGGTGCACATTCAATGGGTCCTCCGAGAGTCGACCTGCAGTTGAGTTTCTTCATTTTGCAAGGTCATTGCCAACCTAATTAAAGCAATCGCAGTGTTCAAAGACATCTTGTCAAGTTCCAAGCTGAGTTATGCACACATGTGTCTGGGGAAAGTTATTTTTCTAAGGTGAAGGAAAGGTCCCCGGCATTCCTCAATAATATGCCTTCCCCCTCCGTGGATCCTCGCGAGATCCGTCAGTTACTATGGTGTGCATGATGAGGTGAACTACAAAACTTCTGCACCGGGCAAACTTACCGATCATATCCGCCTTCATAAGTGTCATTCTCAGCACGAGTGCGCGTGACTGTGACCTGTACGTGTCCCCAACAGATATGACCTTCCGGAACGTTTCGCAACGCTGATCCGTCTCCTTCACCTTCATCACCTTGTTGAAACTGTCGATCCTCGCCGCAATCTGTCCTTCCATGATCAGCCCGGCGAGCTCTGGCTCGAGGAGCGCGACGTTGGTGTTGAAGGCTTTGGCCATCCTGTTCAGGTCCACGGACAGGAATGGAGAAAAGTATTGGACGAGTGCTTTCTTCCTGATGAGATCGTAGATGACTTCGACGTGGTTGCTAAAGAAGACGTCCAGGAGCAAGTCGTTCTTTGAAGGAATTAGAACGCAGCAAGGTGAAATGAAATCGGTGAGATACCTTCATTCTGTCGAAGAGCTCAAGACATTGGACGTATTTTGAGTTGTAAAAGCTTTCCAGAAGCTCGCGGATGTGTGGCTCGAGCTCCAAAAACTGCTTGAAGTCCGAATTATCAAAAACCTTAGCCTTCAGCTCCTGTCTGTCGAATGTTGCGAGTGCAGTTAGTCCACCGTAGATTGCGATATCGTTTGCAGAAACAATCTATAGGCGAGTCATTCAAACTTTTAAGTCGTGTCGCGAATCACCATTCGCTTACAGAGCTGAAGTTGTTTCCCAGCTCAAAGCTTGTGTCGAGGAAAAATCGCGCTGCTCTTTTGTATTCCGCATTGTCCAATTTTGTCAGTCCCATGCTACATTTAAGCTTTCCTTTTGCCACTGCGTTTTCAGCAAGGTCTGGAGTTGCCTCCGCCTTCAAGACGTAGCTCTGTACATGAGGGAAGTTGCCAAGTTCCAAGCTGGCCTACAAAAATTTCAATACAACGGCATAATTATACTTCAACACCGTACCTTAATAACATTCAGGCACATGTCCAGCATATGTTTGGAAGTGGTGCAGTAATCGCGCATTTGTGAGTAGTATTTCATGGCTTTTGGGAGATCTCCGCAGTCATAGTAGTGATCCCCTAAATCCTTGTAGCCGATCTGTGCAAATCAAGCCTTGTCAACTCTCATAACTCTACATGACCCGAGTTTGAAACTCACGCGAATGCTCTCCTTGATTGCATTTGTCTTGTAATTCTTCAACTCCGCTTCCAATTTATCTGTTTTTGCTCGTGCCTGTTTCTGGGTAGCATCGACCCAGAGAGTGTCCACAGACACTGCCGGTTTGCCTTGCAATGAGAGCAGATCGTTGAGCTTTGTATGAACTTGCAGGTACCGTTGCACGTTGAGCGTTGTTTTGAGTTCATTGAGAGCAGAATTATATGCCTCGACCTGGAGCGGCACGCACCGAGTTGCAATGTAAACCAAACGATCGACTTTCCCATGTCCTTGCGTGTGGTTTGAGACGGATTGTAGACATTCATTGACGAAATCGTACCCGAGTAGTTTGCGATGTACGAGTCCAAGTCGATGGTTGATGAATCTACCAATCTCACCGTCTTTTTCTTCTTTGATGCCACTTCGTCGTCCATCATCTCGCTTGCTCAGTTCTGCGGGCTGCTGCTCAGTGGCTTTGACATATTCTCTGTTTCTAGCATTTACGCTCAAATTCTATTGGCTTAGACATCTTTTGGTGTGAAATCCGCAAACAAACTCCACACCTTCCGTCAAAAAGGTTCCCATTCCTCGGAAAAAGAAGTGGGTCCTGGCCTAGAAGTGCTTCCTCTACATCCATTCTCCCTCTGTCGATGTTGGCGGCGTCGCCAGTTCAGGAGCTCGAGATTCCGTCGCTGGAACGCACTGGTCAAAAGCTAAGATCAGCAACGCCTCCCCATCACTTCCCATTCCCAACTCTAATCTCTCGCGTGGACTTGCAATGCTCCACCAATGAGACTGACAACTACCTGAAAGAGTCATACGTCGAATTCGCGAGGTTCACTGTGAGTGTTTGGACAAGCCTGCCTGACCCCGAGAGAGAGATTCTTCAACCTGCCGCTCGCTTATGGATCGAACAATGGACATGCTCCGTTTTGGGTCGGTTTGCGATTTCACGAGTTACTCTGCTGCATGCGGCATATTTCTTCCTGCGATACCTATTGGTCGGAAAGCAGAACAACAAGTTTACACGTTTCATGAAAAACAGCTCAAGCGATGAAGAGGACGATTTGGCGTTCAAAAGGAAGTACGCGAAGCCCAAAAACAACAACTTCGTAACATCGAACAGCAAGAACGGTAGCTTCATCGGAACGAATGGACAAGGCGAAAGTGGATGGATTAGAACAAGCGGAAAGATCGGCGTGAATCGCCGTTTTGGAGACTTGCTCTTCACAGCGGTTATCGCAGCCGAAAAGGTACGTCGTTAATTGTGTTCTATCTCTTCGGATTTTGTAACTTTTCACTTTTCAGGCCCTGAGTCAGTTTAGTCACACTTTAATGCAGTGGTCGGAAGAACTTACAGTCACACAAGCCGCTCTCACGGAGGGACAACAAAACCTATACAAGGCACTTCGGGGGAGAGTCTCTCGACTTGACCCCATTCAACTCGGTGACTGGGCAAGTCAATATCAGGACATAATCGATGAAACCCTTCTTGAGGACAAGTCGGAACAACGAGTTTCGCGTCCTCGTGAGGATGGTTTCCGCTCACCGCCAGAGCCCCGTTCGCCAGTGTCACCGACCTATCCGCTTTCTCCCACAAGTGATAACGAGAGCAGCGGATTCAGCGCAGTAAATGCCAGTCACCAACAAGGTCGTTTCCGGCCTACCTTGATCCCAGCGAAAGACTTAGGATGGACCGATGGAGCAGCAGCTCGATCGCATCCATCACAGTTCTCAAACTGGTTTACGGAGTTGCGCCGTACTTCAAGCAGCACAGACGAGATGGGTCGGCAATTCAGTGTACCCATTCAATCCATCACCCTCGGAACATCACCAGGTTCGGACGGTTTCAGGAAACCCAACCCGCCAGTGATGCTTCGGGGACCCAGCGCCTTTAGCAAAAGGAGGAAGCCGACATTACTTCCTGCGAATGAAGATGTAGCTCAGTTGAGCACCGGTGGAGTTCGAATGACGACATTCGAGTCCGCCAGCCTGAGCGAAGGAACTTTGCAGTTCCACGAGCCAGTAAGCGATCAATACTTTACGGGCAAGCAGGCCTTTAGGGATGCACTTGCACATTTCGTTGATACTGGTCAAGCGCCCGGAGCGATCCTCTCGCCTCTATCTCCCTTGTCACCTACCACTGACGGAGGTGTCATGGACGATGGATCCGTGAGCGATTCTGGATATCCACACAGTGGACGAGTAACTCCGCACACTTTCGCGAAGGATATGGAGAGCATTGTTGCCGAGATCACCGGCGCAACCGATTCCATGACAATCGACCCTACTCTTGTGCGAGATCGACCGTTACGTCAAGCCAGTAGGCGGAACTCGGAAGACGCCAATCATGCCGCATTGCGGCTGTTCCTTGATCCTGTTGACCCGCTCATTTCTGCACTTTCGCCACTGTCACCGCGGTATCCTTCCCTCGAAGACGAACGAGGCCTGATCAGTCCAAGCTTCGAGTGGGATTCTTCCCGCAGCGGCCGCTACAACGGAAGGAAACGATCCGAAGACCTGTCGAGCCTTGAGAGAAAGCCGAGTGAATCTCTGCAGTTTGAAACAAATGCGATTTTTGAAGCGACGCTTATGTCCGCGACGGAACCGGATGGTTCATCCAACCCCTTCCCGATCTCATACCCTGGTGTTGACACCACACTCGCCCTGACCGGCTCCGAACCCGCTTCGGGTTCTCGACCCAAAGTCACGCTGACCAAGAAACGCAGCGGTGGGCTGAAACCTGTCCGCGCCTATTCGCACCTCTCCCCCCACCGACGAACCTCCGTCTGTCTCATATCGAAAACGGAACACTGGCTCAAGAAGAAGCCACTTCCGAAGCTGGACGAGTCAGGTGCGTTTGAAGACGGTAAACCGTTTGGCACGACACCGTCGGCGTGGATCGGACTTGGCGAAGAGAATGCGAGGGGATGGGACCCGGAGACCGCATTGGAACCGGTGCGCTACCTGCTGTCGAAGGTGATTCCGCGGCTGCAGAAAGCGACACCGCAGCACAACAACATCGATGAACTATGATTTTGCCTTGATGATGAATTTATTTGTATGAGAAACACATCGAGCCTCAGAGCGGTTTTGCGGGTCACAGTGGGCGGCGGTTTTTTCCAAGTAGGAGCATCTGGGGTCTTCAAAAAACAGTTAAAAAAAGCCAGCCACGAACGCTGTCAAGCGACAACAACTCAAAGCATTCTTTATTCTTACTCGAACGCGCCAATGGAAAATCAAACGTACTATGACTCCACACCGATTGTCTCTTTTTTTTGATATGAGCAGTTTTCATTTAAATCTGCAAACCATCTGAAACCAAAACAACAGACCATAACATCAACACACAACACAACTTCCCTTTTTCTTCCTCGACACTTTCCCTGTTTTTTATTTTCACATTTTCAGCAAATGATCCGGCTGCAATAATGGCTCGGTGGGTACAGTTGGTGTCTCAACTTCCTTCACGTTTTGCTGCCCATGTTCTATGTAGAGCAACTCCAGCTGTAGTTTAATAAAAATGTGAAAGAAGAAAAAATCGGTTCCTATCGCCAACAGAAGGTCTTTATGAACTCAGGCAGCGATCGAAACCCCCTATTGTCGCCCTAAAGTGTCGCGAGAAGCAATTGGAACTTGAGTTGGACCAACTGAAGATGCGGTTTCAATTGACTGCTGAAGCACGCTACCGAGCCCGAAGTTGTTTCATGGCCGCTTTGTGCAACACTTCTCGAAGTATCTCTATTCTGCTCACATGTAAGCGCTTCATCGGTGTTGGTGAACCAACCAGGGACAAAAGAATCCTCCCAGTCGGACAGGGACATGTCCCTGGAATTCAAGAACATTGAAATTGTGAAATTGAACTTGTGTACAATTAATCTCGCTTTTGTTCTGATCTTTGCCGTCGTCCTTATTTTTCATCAGAAAGAATGAAATCCAATTACCCTCCACGCAAACGGGCCGTTCCAAACCGTCTCCGGTAAAGTAAGGGTTTTTATCGTCATACTTGAGAGCAGATGAGATGCGTTAAAAGCTGGTCCTGAATCATATCCGGAAAGATTTCCCGTTGTTGTCAAACAAAGTCGTTTGTTTGGAGATGACGACTGTGCTTCCGACCTGATCTGAGGTTCTATTCAAACCTTCTCAGTTAGTTTGTGCATAAGGAGAGATTGGCATTGTCAATATACCTTCACCTGTGGGAAACACAGAGATATGCACACCGTGCTCGAAGCCTCCATCATTGGAAGAGCATGCAAAAAGATTGAGTTGGCCAACGTCAATGCTTGTGTTGTCCATACAGGAGATTTCAGTTGGATCCATGGATTCCATCTCGTTGACGCTAGTAGATTCCAGCACGCCCTGTTCTTTCGTTTCGCCAGTGTGCTCAGCTCCCGAACTGTGTTTGTGATCCTCTCTTTCGACTTCAGCTAGCACCTGGGTGATATCATGGCATGTGTGCTCTGAAGCATTACGCTGATCGAGATGATTTTTATCTCGTAAGCCGCCGCTATCCCCGGGAGACGACACGAGTGTATCTTGGTGAACCCTTATTTGTTCGCTGCCAGAGACATCTTGAATTACGGCAAGGAAACTCGTGGGAGCCATATCTATGTGTATCTTGGGCACCAAAGATTGTTCGGCTCCGACTTGTTTAACCTCGGGGACCAACTTGAGCTCCTCAGCATTCTTGTTGGTACAACCGTGATACTCTCCTTGAACGAGGGCAACATTTCAATTTGTACTGCGGAGTCTTGGGCAGTTTGTTTCAGCTGATCAGATACCTACCACAAAGTCTTGATTAGTTGCTCAATGTTTCAATATTTGAAGTACCTTTACCCCAGGCTTGAAGCCTGAAAAAACTGAGACAGGGTTGGTATTCGCAATGAAAGCTGCGAAAAACTGTGGAGTAAGATGTTCTCCAACCCTCACCAGCGGCCCCTGGACAATTAAAATCAGATCGAAGAAATGAAACCAACTCGATCACGCTCACCCCAAGCGGTTTGCGTTTCACTAACGACTTGATTGCTTTGCATTTCGAGACTTCCGCACGGTTCTGTGCACGAAGATCACATAAAAGCCTCAACTGTTCCTCGCGAATTCTATCGAGCTCGACTTCTGTCCCACTTCCGAGACAAGGGGTTGGGTAATCTTGCAGTTTATGCCAGTCCGCCTTCTTGTAGTCAACAGCATTGCGTATCTGTGCTATTGTCGCGCGACAATCATCCTCGCATTGTGTGCACTCGAATCTGCTCAATAGTGCTCAGACGCGCTTCGCACTGTCGACGACAACTTCCAGCAGGCAATCTCGACGCTGTGATCCGTACTTTTTAACGAAGACATATTTCTCATCCTTCGAGAACTTTGGAGGAGTGAGCATTTGGGCAAGAAGTCACTTTTTATGCTTACTTGTTTCGCTGAGAGGGTGATCGACGTCCTTTTCCAATGCATACTGGATGAAGGGTTGGTTTGCAGTTCAGGTGGGCAATTTATGAAGGAGTGATGAGGATGTTTATGAAGGAGTGATGAGGATGTTTTTTAGTATGGTCGAATTTCGCCTGCTATTTAAAAGGGTGATGTTTGTTTGTTGGCATTTCTTTGATCCCCAATCATGTCCACTTTTCGACATAAACACTGGATGGGATCAACTTTCAAATTTGCAAATGTATTGAATGCTGGAGCAAACTCACCGAATCAGTCAATTTCACAAAGACTTGGAGG
Source organism: Cladochytrium replicatum (assembly GCA_025526935.1). Lineage (NCBI taxonomy): Eukaryota > Fungi > Chytridiomycota > Chytridiomycetes > Cladochytriales > Cladochytriaceae > Cladochytrium > Cladochytrium replicatum. The sequence goes on along the minus strand of JAHLKD010000039.1, from coordinate 93,877 downwards.
GAGATGCACCAAGATGGAAGAAAAGTGAGCTCAATGTTTCTCCCCATTCTTTCTCTCTTTTATGATGGGGCATATGCGAGCGAACTACGGTCGTTGGAATGCCAGTTCCTTTAGTCGTGTGATGTTTTTAGATGTTTTGCCAGTTACTGAGTAGATTAGGCGAGAACAGGTTCTCTCCACATCTTTATCTGCGGAAAAAATAAGGGTCAATGGGTCCATTGTGTCGACCATCCGCACGATGTGCCAAAGTTTCACACAGTTGCTCGTGCCAAAGTTTCACACAGTTGCTCGTCCGTCCGTTCCAGAGTAGACTTCACATCTTGTCGATACTCAGACCAGAGCCTGCTATCCAGATTGAAGTGACAGTGCTGCTTGTAACTTGGTGGATGATGGGATGAATGTGAACTCTGGAGCATTCGACGAATCGCTTGATTTGATCAGATGCTTAAGACAAAGTCAAAATGAAATCCTCAAAGTTTCACGGTCTAATGAGCACCTTCGCGACTTCAGCTTCTCGAAGATCTTTGCAGCCAAACTGCTCATTGTGAATCTGAGCGAGCCGAATTTTCATTAAGATTAGGCCCGTGAAATCTTGTGCCAGTTTGATTTTGTGTACTCAGTGTCGTTCCCGTAACTATCGATTGTTGCATGACAATAGTCCTCTAATTTTGCAGCAAGAACGGCGAATTAAGACATTCGCAGATTATCAGGGTGATCGCATTGGCAACTGGAACGACGATCTTCTGAAATTCGACAGTTGACGGATTTGTCAGAGACGTACGGATCTTCTCCTCAGAGCAAGTGCAGCTATCCTATCTTGAAGCATGTCCGCGGATGTCTGCCTCGCTGCAATCTCTTGATGCTTGGCGGCCTTCAATAAGTTCGCCCGTCCCAGAAGGGACGTAAAATCTAAAAAGTGTTTACAGAAAAAATATCAGATCAACTTCTAGGTGAAGGAAGTTGCCATGCCATTTCATTTTCAGATTGCCGATGAATGTGGAAATAGATCATATGTTGTACTTTCTCGGGAGCAATACAGACAGTTTCTGGCTGGTGCAGCTCCAGGAGCATCTTGCTGAGCTTCGGGAACTTGGTCAAAGGGTATCTCGGACAATCATGTGCGCGTAGCTTGTAAAGAGCTGGCCGAGTTCCAATACGTAAGAAACTATCTGTTTAAATACAGTGCTATACAGATATCTAAAACCTGGCCACCTTCCGTTAAGCCTTTGGATGGGATTCGGGACCGAATTCCCAAAATTTTCCTTCAGCCTTCAACGAAGTTGTGACTTGGATTTGATATTCGAGTCTCCCCCCTCGCCTCGCTTAATTTTTGGTTTGTTTGTGGTGACTGCGTTTTTTCCAAAAAGCGAGGACCTGGTGTACGCAGAAACGGTTTGATTGCTGTGGTCAATATCAGCTTTGTCGCAGATTCCCGTCATGTAAGGACTCCTTTTCGCATATGATGATAGGGGTTGCGATTTGTTGGAGGAAGTCACCATAGGTGACACCGGAAAGGTCATGCACAGAGTCTCACCTGTGACAGCTGTCGGAATATGCTCATGTTTGTAACTTTGATCGCCGACTGTGCTTTCTCCAAGATCCCCACGGACATGTACGGCTCTTCCCTTGTGAAGGAAGAGCAAAATCGAGGCGACTTTTAAGCAGTCGTTCTGATTGCTACCCAGAAAGGCAACATTACAGCAGAGTGTTTCTGACAGGTTTCAAAGTTGCAAAATTTTCGACGGACCTTGACTTGCTTGACACACACTGATAGACAGGTTGACAGACTGTGATTCTGAATTAGCTCCGGACTCTGACGCTGAAACCATTGTCTTTCCCTTTCTCTACTTCGCTAACATCAACATCAATCACACCGAACTCTCCATCCTTGACCATATGCTTCCTACCTTCACGGACACCTCCGTTGATTCGTCCGATGCCTCGGTTGTATCTTTCATGACCACTCCGCTCTCTCCACGCATCCTCTCCGTACCTTCTGCTCCAACTGTAACAAGGGCTGATGCAGTCGTCATATCTCGACCACACAGAATGCTATCCGCATCGCGGTACCATCCGAATCATAGACCGGAAACCCCGACTCCCGAGCCTCAGCATCTCAACACTCCCGTAGATGATTCGCGGCGAATTTCAGACCCACATCTTGCACGATACGCCCAAGAGCTCACTGCCCTGTTGACGCTCTCGCCAGCAGCGGATGATAGACGAGCACAATTACGGCGCGGATCGAAATCGTCTTTGAAGACCGACAACTCACACTCTTCTGGCTCTACCAACAGCAGCCGAAACCGTACGAATACTAATATCACTAATAAATCGGAGGAAATATCGGCAGCTCAGAAACGAATGTCCGCTCCTCCAAATTCTCTCGTGTTTATCGAACAAGCAGCACACTTCTACTCTCCACAGCGACGACCACTACGCTCTGAAACACCTTCGTCGTCGGACACCTCGAGTGAAGGCACCTGGGGTCGACACCTTCGTGACCGCTTCGAGACGTCCTCGAATGCTGGATCAGACACCTCGTCCAATGTCTCGAGCACCGGCAGCATTGATTACTCAACACGATCGCGCTATCACTCCGCATCCAGTGTACAACGTCCAACTCATCACATTCACAAAACATTTGCAACTTCATCCTCGATTCTGCCAATAGCACTTCGTCCGGAAGACCCGTTTATCGCGACTGCATCATCTCCACTTCCCGAAATAGAGATAGAGGACACATCGATGTCATTAAAGCCAAAGAAGGATCTTGAGAGAATAGTTCCGGACGAGGACGATGATTGCGACTCCACTGTTGCGACAATCGGCTCAACGGACGCGGAGGAAGAAGACCGGCATAGCACGCGCACAAAAAGCAAGAGCATCCTCTTCGGAGGACAGGTTCTTCCCACCACGGTCCCAGAAAGTCGGCCGACAGTTACACCAATCTCCATTCTCCAAAAATCCACAATAAAACGCGACAGTGACACCATGAGCACATCCTCCACAACCAGCAGCCATCCCACACAGCGTAGCTTCACCAAAGACAAACCTGTCCCTCCCCCGATCGACACCTCCCACGAAGTCCTTTCTCGTCCGACCACCCACACCGCACGCGAGGAAGTCCGCCGCGAGAAAGGTGATCTTGGGAACACCAGCCCTGCCCACGCCGATGACAGACTCTCTTGGCCCGTGATGCGACGCTACAATGACGCCACCGACGCTGACGATGCAGTTCTCGTCGGCACGAAGCGTGCGGCAGAGGACGACAGTGACGAGGACGCGAAGGAGGCACTGCGACGGAAACGGGTCAGTGTGACGTTCAAAGACGTTCATGAGATTATCCCGAGGTCCCCTTCCACAGTTTCGATCGTTACAACTGCGACAACCGGATCTGAGGACTCCGTCCCTATGATCAGGGTTTCGAGGACTCCGGTTCAGGCTGTGAAAGCTGCGGTTGTGGCTATGAAAGCCGCACAGCAGTTAGCACAGAAAGGACCGGCGTCGAAGGCGGAAGAGGAGATGCTTTCAATGCGGAAGCGGATTGCGAGGGAGATCCTTGAGAGCGAGAGGCGTTATTGCGATGACCTCGCGTTGATGAAGCGAGTAAGTAACCCAACTGAATTTGCTTGAAGAAATGCTTATGATTTGTTTCTTGCAGGTCTTCATCGACCGGCTTAAACCACCCTCTAGAAGCAACGGCCGCATCACCCCCGAGCCGAACCTCTTCGTAGCCCCAATCCCAACACTCACTCGCTCCAACTCGGTCTCGTCGTCGTCTACCGGCCGGTCTTCCAGCACTGCGTCACACCGCCCTGCAAGCTCAGTTTCCTCCATGATCCTGACGACCGAGCAGTTCAACGCCATCTTCAGCAACGTCGAGGATATTATCCGCGTCAACGACGTCCTCCTCGCTAGACTCGAGGACCGTCTCCAAGGCGCATTCGATGAGCCCGTGATGTCCGATTCGAGTGCCTTGAGGTGGACACCCGAGAACGGCAGGCTCGGCGATGTGTTTTCACGACTTGTGAGCTCGAAATGAGGATTGCATTCGTTGATAATTCTGACGACATTTGTTTGGTATTTGCAGGGCCATTTTTTGAAGATGTACCGCTCCTACATCAAAAACTATGACAACGCAATAGCGGTCGTGCGTGACCAGAAAGAAAGAAACCCGTTCTTTGCGGCGTTCCTGCGCGAGCAAAGCAACGCGGGGATCACGAAAGGGTTGTCGTTTGAGTCGTTCCTGATCATGCCTGTGCAGCGGATCCCTCGGTACAGGCTTTTGCTCGAGGTACGTGTCATAAAAGTGAGGGTGAATTGAAGAGTTGCTTATTGCTGTATCGTAGAATATTTACCGGTACACCAGCCCGACTCACCCGGACTACCAGGACTTGTCTGTGTCGCTTCGACTCGTCGAGACTGGTAAAAATTGACGATATACAGTCTTTCATCACATAAACTGAAACTATGCTTTATCGTAGTCGCAAGATGGATGAACGAGAGCATTCGCGAGCAAGAGCTATTCATGCAAACATTGCATGTTCAATCTGCGCTCTATCCTTCCGAGGTGACACAACCTATTTCTCTTGCTTCCAATTCATTTTACTAAATTCCTGGAAATTCATTCTCAAAACAGAACTTGCTAGAGGCCGGGCGGCGATTGTTGCGTGTAGGAAAAATCAACAAGGTATGGAATATTCAAGTTCAGAATATTGTCGTTTACTGATTCATTTTCTATTTCGTTGCACAGATTTGCAGGAAGAATATCCAAATTAGGTGGATGTACCTATTCAACGACATCCTCGTTCTCACCAGGTAATTTACCAGCTGCTTGTATTCATCTCTGCTACGTCTGACCAACAAGTAAGCCCGACGCCTTTCCCGCAGCTCATCAATCACGGAAAGTACGACCTCGAGGACATTTACGTCAGCGACGTGTCGTACATCGAAAGCATGCCTACGGTCTTCTCGATCGAAACGCCCACGCGGAGCTTCCAAGCATACACAGGTGTGTAAAATAATTCGAAATCTGAAAACTTTGCTTATACTAATTGCGTCATTGTAGACACAAAGGAAGAGAAGGAGGCGTGGATCGAAGCGATCATGAAGGCAAAGGAAACTCTCATCCAGAACCGGAAGACACTTTCGCTTGGTATGTCACACTTTGAAATTTGATATGTGTTCCTGACTGTTTTATAAGGACGGCCGAGTCGAACGACGTCCACCCAGCTTGCTCCGATCTGGATTCCTGATGCAGCTGCACCACATTGCATGTCGTGCCGGCGAGAATTCACATTCCTCCGACGCAGGGTAAGCAGAACCCCTGCCTTCAAACTGATTTCAAGTGCTGACCAAATTACTTTAGCATCATTGCAGGCACTGCGGTCGAGTAGTGTGTCATGACTGTTCAACTGGGGTAAACAAAATTTTACGGAACAGTCAAAGGAATTCGAGTTGACGCTCTACTGTTTTCGTTAGACCTTTATGAAATCCACTTCGGAGCGTGACATTGCGCTTCGAGCGTGCGACACCTGCTGCGACCGTATCGAGCGCGAGCAAGTCGGTGTCGTCGTGAACAACCCTCGTCGCTACAGTGTGAGCGGCTCTGTCCTCTCGCACTCGTCCGAGTCGACGCGGAGCGCGGTGGCTACGGGAACACAGAGACTATTATCTGTGCCGAACAAAGCGTCACATCGTGTGAGTGCGCCCGCGGACCTTGAGGACGTGCTGAGGCTGAGGCCTGGGGAAGGGTGGTTTGAGAGGATGTTGAGGTGGGTGTGGGGCGAGACGAACACGGCGCCTGGATCGACGCAGGAGAAGTGCGGGCTTTGTTCGGAGAACTTTGGACTGCTTGTGAATAGGGTAAGCATGAGTGCAGAAAGGTCTAAAGTGTCAAAGTGCTTAATATTCTTATTCATATATCTGTAGTGCGAGTGTAAGCGATGCGGTCGTGCTGGTGAGTAGAAGTTGAATTTCGGAGTGATACGTTGCTGCCTACTGACATGATCATTTTTCAGTTTGTGATGGCTGCTCCAAACATCGCGGGATATGTGATGCATGTCGACACGGCGTGGAGCCTTCCCGAGTCGTGCCCGCCTGTGACGGATGGAGCTTTGTCGGAGAACTAGACGAGTGCGGTACCGCGAGTAGCGATTCGGAAAGCAGCGGCAGCGGAAGATGAAGAATCGTTTGTTGCTTTTTAGAGAACTGGACTAATAACTCAGCTTTTTTTCAATTATTTCTTGGGGATTTTCTTTCCCTACTTTACATAGTTAATGTGTAACTTGATTCTCTCTCTAACTTTGTGCTGGTGTTATAAACGGCTTCTGCTTGTTTATTGCTCCTTAATTACTTTTTGCGCTCACTTTGAGTGCTTCATCTTGCTTTTGGACTGTGGTTGCGCTTCATTCAGTCTCACATTCAAAAAAAACAACCTAAAAGTACCATTAATAAACATTAATTAATGCACCCCGCCAATCTTATAATTCTTGTATTTAAACCGCACAAAGCATCCCCTTTGTGATCCCAATCGAAAATACTCTGATCCAAACAACACAAACAACTCTTCTCCGACCTCGCCGCAAGGTCTCAACCACTTTCGCCGCCGTAGAGGCCGAGGAAAAGCAGAACCACACTGGATTGAAGATCGGAGCAGGAGTTCTTGGCGTTGCCGCTGTCGTAGTTGAGTTCACGTCGCATTTTTACGTTGGATACAGTGGTTCTGCTTGGATTAGAGAAGGGAAGTGTTGAACTGGACTGATTTTCCCTGTTATGTGTATGTTCGCGTAACTAACCCTCAAGCATCATGGAAAAGAGCACAGCGAGCGATAAGGGCATTGGCATCTAACACTTTGGCTAGAGCACCTTAGTATTTTGGCTCACTGGTTAGTTTTTACACATCCATTCCTCAGTGAGTAACCTAAGCAGTCATAAGCACAAAAGCTTCTCTTTGGCTGAATTTCAATAAGCTTTGCTGTGTGATTTTGCCCTGTGCACTGCAGCCGTCTAAGCTGCTTCTGCAGTCTTTGGAAGACGATTTTCCACCACGAGAGCGGCATATCCTCTGGGGTGTTTTCGAATATAAACGGCTCAATTTCGAACTCGAAGTGGTCTACATGTGGGTGACAAATAGCGAGTGCCAACGTGGATATAATGGACGCCTTTTCGGGGACTCGAATACTGCGTCTCCGTCAATCCCGACACAGATAAGGCAATGCGCATTCTGAGGACAGCCTCTCCTTAGTGAATGTCGGACCCGAGCACTCCTTGCTTTATCGATGGGACCGTTTCAAAGCTCACCATCGACGGTAATATCATTGAAAATCTGCCAACATATTTGCTTATCATCGAGTAGTGGAGGTCGTTGTTCTTTCAAGAAAGGCGGCAATTTGGATGGTGATCCTGATACTCGTCGGTGAGGTCGAGGAAGCGGAGCGACTGGAACGAGTCTGGCGTGCGTTAAGGGAGAGTGCACGTGGACTGAAGGAGCTCCGGCTTGGGTGCTTCAGGCCGCAGAGACTGGGAGCGCAACGTGCCCAGCGGGAGAGGGCACAAGAATTCAAAGAACTCCGGCTGGGATACAGGCAGAAACTATTTGCTCTGACTGCGGAGTCGGAGTTGGCCCAGCTGGGTTGAGACTGGCGGCAATCGGGGGGACTCCTCGGTAAACATGAAATCTTGTGGTGCTTGCATGAAATGACTGAAAATGAATAATAGGTGCGAAGAGGCGGATCACGAGGACGAACACGGACAGGAATAAAGGAGCGAGGAAACACTAGTGGACGGTACATGCTGGCCATCACAAACATCTTGCAAACAGTCCAGACAGACGCAATTGCCGTTTCGGTAATGATGGAGAGGAAGTGCGAGACGCGTTGGAGAAGCTCTTTGCATTTCAGCGAACCGATCAGGCAATCGACAGAAAAGTGCTGGAAGCGGTTGATTTAATCGACGAGATCCTGATTAATTTGCTCGTACTGCCGACATATCTCATCCCCAACTTTATGGTTGTCGTGATCCTTAATCTGCAATCATGCGCGATCCCAAAGACCTATGCAATTCTACTGCCCACAGTCATTCAGGTATTCTCTGCGCCAACATTTCGTCGGGAAATCGAACAGTGCTATCGGGATTGCACTTAAATTTGGATACGTCTGTCGACCACTCCAGAGTGTGGTTGAAACGTTTGGGCTTTTCGTTAGCCTGTTGCTTGTATTTGTTTTGATTGGTAACCCACGAGCGAGTTGGTACTCCCTTGGCCTTGGTCGATCTGGTTGGCCTTTTGGTCCTCCTTGGCCATTCTTCCCGTCGGTAATCGTCACCCTCCTCTTGACAACCACCGCCATCTTCCGCAACCTTACCGTTTATCTGGATCTTGCCATCTTTCAAACTTTATCGTTAACTGGATCTTAGCAGCCCAACTTGCGCAATGTACCTGTTGATCTCGCCCACGAGCGTCAACCAGCTAAGCGGAAGACACCAGCGCGCGGTGAGACAACATGGGTACACAACCCCAACCACTCGTTCATAATGTCGATGAGTTTCCAGTTAGACGGCGAAGGGAGACTTACGACTCCTGTTCCTGAAGCCGAAGCAGTCAGAGAGAGGGTCGATGGAAGGGCTCGTCGGGGAAGTGCAGGAAGCAGTCAAGATGGTGTGGTGCGATAAGCAGCTGTGCGACCACAGGGGGAGAGTTGTCGCGGACTTTGCGCAGATTTTGCTTGAATCTGTGTATCGCCCGGCGCCGTCTTGGCTCTTGCGCAGGTACATGGACCGACCTAAGATTGCCCACGTAAGCAAGCGGCTTGCGCTCAACCAAGGATTTGGTGGAGCTGAGTTCAACGTCGTCAGGGCGGCGGATCGCTGGGGTGGGGTGTTCCGTCGTCTCGTTGATGTACATGGAATCTGCCGATTGAAGATTGATCGTGTGGGTAAGCGTCTGGCCAGGCCCAGGTTTGTCCGTTGTTGTTTGTTGCATGTTTTCCTTCTAAAGTTCTGCGTGGGAATTTAGGACTTAGTTGTTCTTCTCTGTTTGTTTGCTTCGGGATCCTTGATTCATTCCTTTCAGCTTGGCACTTTCCTTCTTCGGCATGTGAGGAGATTTTGCGGGACGTTGGCTTGGGTTGACTCGAACCTGACTTGACGTGGAGGAAAGTTACTGGACGGACGTTGTGGAGGATCGGGTGATGGATCGGGGAGCATCGGATCTTGTTTGATGGGCATTTCTAGAAGGGTTAGTTTTAGGGACAGCGAGAACCTATGAGAGTACCACATCTTACTCTGTGAGATTCCGAATAGACAAGGTTGAACCTGTCCGCTTTGATAATTGTTGTTCTGACTCTCCACTCCTTCATAGATGACCACATGTTGAGATCACCCCGGGCACGTTTGGGGACTGATTGACTTCTTTGAAGTCTATTTCGCTTCCCGCTCTACGCCTCACACCCTTCAAGAACAACAAGATCAACCCACGATCCTTTTACCACCGCTGCAGAAACGGGTAAAGAAATCTGAAGCTATTGTAAACGAGGTCTCTATATATTGAAGCGTAACTCAACACTCTCGCGGTGGTTTGCAGCTCGGTTTGGGAAGTTTGCAGGGAGTGTTAAGATGAGAGTACACAAGACCAGATCACAACCTGGCCAATCGCCCCCATTAACCACTTGCTCAAAAGGAACGTTGTTTATTCTTCATTTACCAATCATTAGGTTTCAAAAGTTGGAAGGTGAAGTATATACATAAACAAATGGAAACCAATCCTTTTCATGTTTACCAACTGTTTCAGGACTGCTGACTATATCGTTAAGAGCGGTAAACAAACAATCATCTCGGGCTGTGCATTCGTACGAGAATCTCACACACCTCCTCATTTCAAGGAAACCCTCATTTTTTTAAAAGATCGCAGCTAGAGAATGTCATGCTAGCTGCAACAACGAACAACACAAGAGAGGAGGAGAAGAGTCCACTGCTTGTTGTCCGATCTGATCTTGCGAGCGAGAGTTTTTGAGGAATCGTTGTTTGATGAAAAGTTTTCAGACACATTTTCGCAGCGTCATCGACATCATTGACACCAGCGAGGAGGATGCGGAGAACTCTAAATCCGGAGGAATTGTTTGTTTACTTGTTTATCTGCGTAGATTTGGCGTCTACTCAACTTCTGCATTTCCAACAAAAAGCTTCGATATTCTCCAAAATGATTCAGCATTACTCTTTCGGTTTTCTTTTTCCTGTTCTTATGGTATTGTTCTGGTAAGTCTGCAGGAAACTTTTTCCTTCAAGAGCTTGATCTTTGACTGTGTTTAACAAAATCATAGCACCTGTACCAAGTCGACGAAGGAGAAGAGACAGGTATTGCCCAGAGAGAGCATTTCCACCATCGCGGGAATCGCGCGCCAAGCATTCCTAGCGCAACTTGCAACCAGAAGTGGACTAAAACCGAAACCGAACGCTCTTCCAGGAGTCATTTACTGAACCTCAGACCTCAGACCAGAATTGTGGACAAAGTCCTGCTGCAAGCAGGAAGCACCTCCGCACGTTTGTAGGGGATCTCAGGCATGACTGATTGCATCTGCGGTTTGACCCATGCAAGAGGAGTGAGTCAGCCAATGTCCCGCAAAATCTTGGCGATGTTGCAATGGAATAACCGCAATGCAATGTAAATTGTATGCTCTTTGTGCTTGACCTTATGACCAGGGACACATTAGGTTTGATATCGAATTGGTGACCGTATAATACATACTTTGTAATAAAGAAATATTGAAGATATTTAACGGGGGAAAGAGAAACGCTAGAAAACAAGGCTGGGATCAACAATAAAGGTAGAATGAAACCACGGCACAAAGTAAACACGAAAGGGAAATGGTATGGATACAGGCCACGCCTGATATGACAAGTGAAAGAGAAGATCCCAACCAACCAAAAACTGGAAATTTCCCAACCAACCAAAACCTGGAAATTGACCTCGCGCTTTTTTGGTCCAGACTAACAAAAGGGGTGAAATGACGCAACGCTGAAGAAACCGGCACCAGAATCGGGAAACTGCTCTAAAAACGAACTGCGTGCGGATCACTCTTCCCAAACGCTTTCTCAAATGTGTTCAAGAAGGCCGCGAATCGTACAAAATCTGAAGGGGTTTCGGTGCTGAGCGACTTGAGTTCATTGAACTTCCGTCAAAAGGAGCCGTTCCTGCACAGCGAATAACCCGCGAAAATTGTCCGTGCGAATTGAGATGTTCACAAGGTGGAAAACAGACATAGATAAGTTTTGTTTCCATCAGTGATTATTGCACTGTCATGAATGCTAGGGGCCAGGTACCAGGATGAATTTTCCTTCTTTGTACTTCTGGGTTTCCTCATATGCTTTGATCTGAACAAAGAATGCAAGAGGGCAGGGGAGAAGGTAAGAAAAGTCATGAGCCAAAGTTGTTAATGCAGGGAGCTACTAATATTGCATTTTTTGGCAAGAAAAGGGCGGGAATGCCTACATATTTCCAGCCGACGACGGTCTGGCAGGTAGCGCACATGATATCGGTGACGTTGTGAAGGCCAGTGGTCATGCTGCGATCTTGAGGCTCGCCTTCGGTAACGTTGATTCTAGGGTTTGTTCATTGAGCGAACGATTCGATAAAGAAAGGTCTCCTTTCTGCGAAATAGAAGCTCACGTACAAACAAGACAAAACTTACACTTTGTTGAACAAGTACGCCTTTCCGTGCTGGCCGTGGAAAGCCTGATTTTTTTCGAATGTATCCACGGTGTGGAAGGGGAAACAGCCGTTAACGAGATACAGTGTATAGAAATGAGAGATGCGAAATCGAAGGGTAAGCATGAAAAACACATGTTGGAGAGGCATTGCAATGCCAGCGGCGAACCATACCCGAGAGTATATTTCGTCGGTGGAGGAGAGATGGGTCTTGCAGCAGAGGCAGCCAAATATGCGCGACGAGGGTGAGGCGTCTTTGGGGTCGATGTAGCGGCGGTAGATGATGCCCATGGCTTTCCGGGGGAGTGCGGGAGATTAACAAAGAGTGTTCTAGTGGGGGGGTCATTCGTGCATTGGAATGAGCAGAACAACGACAATGAAGGCAGGGCGAGCTTACGCAAAGGTAGGTTAGGAAACTCCAGAGCCGAGAGCTGAGCGGGGTGGACCTTATTGTTGTTTTGGGTAGAGAGTCAGCGGAGAGTCACACCAGCCAGCGGATGCTCATGTGACCGACGTGTGGCTGGAGCGGGGCGGTGGTGTGTGCGTGCTTTGCAACCAACATCAAAATCAAAATCAAAATCAAAATCACGGAATCACAGTAAGGGACATTTGAAATGTTAAAAGAAAATAATTGAGATCCGAGATCAATTCAAAATCTAAAGGAGTTCCATGCAAAAGCGATCCCAACTCACTTCCTCAAGAACTCCGGGATAAAGCAGAGTGGCCAGTGTTTCAGTATTTTAGAAAAGTGTTGGCGTCCTCGCTGATCTTCAATTAATCAGTTGTTAGGGTTTTATTAACGAGGATGTTCAGTGACTTCACATTTCTTTACTTATCTTCTCCCTTTAAAGCGTTCAGTGTACATTCGAGGGAGCCACGGTGTTGGACGATGGCGAATATGATCGAGGAGCAAGAGCGAAAGTGGTGGCGCTGACGTACACCACTAATGCTGGTAGGGATGCTACAAGTGGACCCGCAAAGCGACCCAGGTGGAGGAGATGACTGAGAAGCAGCAGAGGAGTGGGTTGACGGTGACGGATTCCACACGGGCGACGCTGTCTGGGTTGTTACAGATTGATTCTAGCGCAAACCAAGTCCGCAAGAACTGGCATCTGATTGAAATATCTGCTGGTTGGCTGATATGGAAAGCGGCCGAAGAAAATTACCCTGGGACACCATCCCCGGAAATGCAAGATGGATCAGACCAAGCTTATCCGCGTTCGCTTCGGACATGAGAGGACGCACACCGCGACGACTCCACCAAAAATGCGTTCTGTACGAAATGCCAGCAGTGCACGGCCCTCTCAAAGAGAAAGGTGAAGGTGCTCTCAAGGAGCTTGATGACTGAAGAGGTACTTCGAAACTCCGGAACTTGCCAACAAAACGTGAGAACCAGGCGTTTTTCGCGGGCTCGAAGTTTGAGCAAAGTTCAACAGTTTTGCAACGAGATCTGGAGGTAAGCCATTCGCGAGGTGTGATATACCATATTGATTCATCGAGGAATGCTCTTCCAGAAAATTATTCTTTTTCTTGATGTGCCGTCTCAAAAACGAAATTCGATCTGAAATAGGAGGATAAATGTTCAAATGCGCACCTCTTTACGACAACATCTTTGAAGAACGCTGTTGCGGATAAAATAAACCACAAATGTCAACTGGTTGATTTTGGAGCTGCATTTAAAATGACAAAACGGTCGGATGATAATTTTCCAGTTCTTCCCGGAGTTTGAAAAATATAACCAAATAAAGGATGATTTACAATAGCGAGTGCAGCACGGCATCTTCGGTTTAATCCAGATGGTAGTAATAGCAATAGTATGTATGTAATACAGACATTCCTCCACTACAACCACACCCACCACGGTAAAGTTGCCCAGTCCAGATAATCCATCTATCCACGTGCCCATCCGGCTGTTAGTAATAAAAAAATTCATAGAAAACCACAGCCACACCAATCCTGCACACGTGGATCGCAGCACAGGAACCCTGGCTGTTAACCCTACTCAGTGCTAGGGCAATCCTATCCATTCGTCGCCGCTTCACTTTGCTTTGCTGCCCAGCGGTCGTGGTGTGTGCCTGTAGTGCCTGTCGTGCCTGTTGTGCCTGGTGTGCCGGTGTGCCTGCCTTTGTGTTACATTTCTCGCTGCATTGCCGTACTCTGCATTTCCTATTCATAAGTACGCCATTCTCGTTCAAGCTTTACATTCCCATTGCTTGCCCGCCATTTCGCTTTTCTAATCTCGCTCTGTTAGATTCTACTACTTGCTTGTCCGCACTACTTAATACCCCTTCATACTACTCCACTCAATCATGTCGCCACCCGCCGGCTCGGCAACAGCCGCTCACCACCACCACCACGGAACACACCACTCGTCGTCGCATCACCACTCTTCAAGGAAACAGGCGAACTTTGGACCTTACAGGCTCGGGAAAACCATTGGTGAAGGAGAGTTTGGAAAGGTCAAGCTGGCCGTTCATACTCTCACCGGGAAGGAGGTATGCGAAACCAATGGAGAACAACGGTGGAGATCGAGTAAGACTCTAAGGAGAAGGCGCGGAGCGCCGTGTAATTTGCTTGGCCTCAAGAATGAGAAGAGTGGGGACCGGGTGACACATTTGAGGAGGGGGAACGGAGCAGAGCATGGTGATTCGCGCCATGCTATCATTGACTGGGGTAATAACAAGAAGGGGCGGGCACGGAGTAGGTTTCGCGCCATGTGGTTGCCATTCGACGACTGGTTGGAGATGGAGTTGAATTAATTCATGGCGCTTCGCGACATGATACAGAGGATAAATTGGATGAAGAGGAGAATAGTACCATAGTGAAGTTGATCGCTCTCCCTGAAGTGACGCTGACCCAGATTCTATATCTTATTTTAAACAGCTGGCCATTAAATTGATCAAGAAAGAGTCGCTGGAAAATGGAGACCGCGGAGCGAAACTTATGCGCGAGATTTCTATCCTTCAGGTTTGGGATAACAGAATTTTCCAAATTTTGTAGTGTTCTGACACTTGTTATGGCAGTCCGTATCACACCCGTTCATCGTCAAGCTCCACGAAGTCGTCGAGACCGACCAGTACATCGGAATGGTCATGGAGTACGCCTCCGGAGGCGAACTCTTTGAACACATCCTCGCCCACCGCTACCTCCGAGAAAAAGACGCCTGTAGGTTCTTTGCCCAGCTCATTGCCGGTGTCCACTACCTCCACCGCAACCATATCGTCCACCGCGATCTCAAGCTCGAAAACTTGCTACTCGACTCGCACAGAAACATTGTCATCACCGACTTTGGCTTTGCTAACCGCAGCATAGCAGAGACCGCTGAAACTCAGGGAATGGGAGGAGTTTGGGGCGTACTGGACGAGGACGGAGACCCTGGAGTGCTTCTGACTACTAGTTGTGGAAGCCCGTGCTACGCGGCTCCCGAACTCGTCATCTCTGATGTGAGGGGAAAAAATTTTGAAACATCTCACGAAATTAATGTGTTTGGGCAGGGATATGTTGGAGAGGCAGCTGATATCTGGTCGTGTGGTGTCATCCTCTACGCCATGCTTTGCGGTTATCTTCCGTTCGATGACGACCCAGCGAACCCCGAAGGCGACAACATCAACCTGCTGTACAAGTACATTCTCGAAACCGAGCTCGAGTTCCCGGACTATGTCAGTGATGACGCTCGTAGCATGCTCCGAAAGATGCTCGTACCAGATCCGAAGTACCGCGCCAAGATGAACGATGTCATGTCACATAGGTGGGGGAGCCTACACAAATGATTGATGGTCTTCTTTTTGACACTGTTTATTGCAGATGGCTTGCTCCCTACGCTTACATCTTTGAGGAAGCGGCCGCTCTCGCCAAGGACGTACGTTTGTTGTGTTCTCAATTTTGCTTTTCAACTGTCGGCTAATTTTCTATGCAAAAGGTGGAAGATGGATTGTACGTTACACCCGCGGCCACGCCGGCCCCAGAAGACCGGCTCAACAACAACACCACACCTATCCCGTCTGCCCCAGTCGACACACCTATGCCAGACGTGTCAGTAGATAACGACACTGCTCCCACACAACAAGTTCCAAGCACTCCCATCGAGAAAATCGTCTTTGAGACTGAAGTTCCTGAACCTTCGACGCCTACACCAATGAAGGTGGTGATGGTCAGCACACCGCCTGCCATGCTGTCGCCACCAGAGACTCCAGCAGTCGAAAGCACGCCGCAAGATGCGCCTGCCGCGCCGGTCGCGGCTGCTGCTAGCACAACGGCGGGCTTGGAGATCCAGCCTGTGATTGGGCCTGAAGGTGTCCGACAGACCATGGAGAGCTTGTTTGCGACTGACAACGAGCTCGAGGGACCATCGACGCCGACGCAGGAAGACCATCGCTTGGACCTTGTTGTTGTTGAGCAGGTTGCGGAGAAGGTGCAGGCGATGGAGATCGACGAGCCTGCTGCCGCGACGGTTGCGGATGCGCCCACCGACACGGTCGAAGTCCCTACGACAGCTGTTGCTGAGGTCACTATGATGGATGACACTCCGATGGCGGAGGATGGTGACGCTACCCCGCCCGCCGACAGCGTTGTTCCTTCGCACGTTACCCCGGCCGCCGTTCCCGCGCCCAAACCACGTGTGGTTGTTGTACAGGAGCGAAAGGGGTACAGCATGGACATTACACGAACCCCCAGCACGCGCAGCTCGCCAGCTGTCGACGGCATCGGACGTGCGAGCGTGGACATGTCGCGAAGCATGAGCACTTCTGAAGGACGCAAGTCAAAAGTATTTGGAATCTTCAAACGCAGGGGTACAAAGACGCGCGCTGTATCGATGTTTGACGAGGAGTTGACGGAGAGTCCAACACGTATACACTCACCTGTCATCGGCAACGGCACGAGACATACGATGTATCTTACCGGCACCGCAGGCACGTCGACCTCGGCCGTGTACCTGCCGTACCAGAACTCGAACGGCTTGGTGTCGAGGCAGAACCTATCCGTTGTGTCGGACTCGACCACGAACGTCAGCGTTTCGGTTCCGAACGGGAACGGGAGCTCGAACGCGGTCGGACGCCCGAGCTTCCAAGCGGCAAGCTCGTACTCTGAGACATACATGAACGCGTCGACGACGAGCAGCTCTGTGCGCGAAGGGAGCATCAATGGGAAGGAAGGGTCGATGTTTGGCGTGTCGATGTTCAACAAGACACCCAAGCGCGCGGGAAGCTCTGGATCGTCGTTGCACAACAGCCCTGGTGGACTTGCGCCGAACAGCGCTGTCGCGGCGAAACTAAAGTACCATAATGGACCTTTGGACCGTCGCGCGTTGACTAGCAAAGCGCCGCAGTTGCTGATTATTGAGATTGCGCATGTGCTTGAAGAGCTTGGGTTGATTGTGAGCCGTGCAGACGGCGACATGAAGTTGAAGGTGATCCGCCCGCGGAGGAGCGAGAGCGGGTCTCCCAACGGGGTGGTGACGCACGGTGCGGTCGGCCACATCTTTTCAAACTCTGACTGGAACATGAGCGTGTTGACTGTGAACGGAGTGGGCGGGGAGGAAGCGGTGCTGAGGCGACAGAGTATGGCGGTGAACGACGACACGGTGAGTTTCGGACGGGAGTCGGAAGCGGCGAGCGTGTTCCAGCAAGGGCAGGTGCAAGCCGCCTACCCTACGGCGCCGGCATCGCCCGTGCCCGTACCTGCGGCGCCGTCGTCGCAGCCGCGGGTCTCGATCGACGTGCGATCGATCGGGTCGCCGACAATCAACGGCCACGTGAAGCGCAACAAGAGCAAGCGGGCGATGGCGAACGTGTTTGCGTCGATGCCGATCTCGTTCCTCAAGCGGATCAAGTACATGGCGTCGCACGGGCGGTCATGGAACAAGGGGTACGACGGCAAGGGCGACGCGCGGCTCGTGGAGGTGGACCGGCTTGCTACGGAGGCGTACCTTGCGGCGACGAGCGGGATGGGGACGGGGCGGTTTGGAGGAGGACCGATGTTTTACATGCAGCCTGGCGGGGTCCGTAGCAGTGTGAGTTTCGGGGTTGGAAATGGGGGCGTAGGGTTTGGGGAGGAGAGTCAGATGACGGTGACGAGTTTCAGTCAGCTTGGGACGTCGCCCGGAGTGAGCAGGTTGAGTTCGGGCGGGGGGGACGCAGTGTCGACGCGGAGTCGGAGCTCGTTTGTGTTTGCGAGGCAGGGAAGCGTGAACGGGAACGGGAACGGGAGCGTATTGTTTGGAACCGCGGCAGGGGCGGAGGACGTGCAGTTCCAGGCGCAACAGGCGCAGCAGACGCAGCCGTTGAGTTGGGTGGGAGGTGAGGTGAGGTTCACGGTTGAGATCCACAAGATCAAGAACCTCGCAGGGTTGTATGTGGTTGATTTCAAGAGGGTGAGGGGCGACATTTGGGGATTCAAGAGGCTTTACTTGGAGTGTTTGCCGAGGTTGCCGTTGCAGAACGGCGAGTTTGTGATTTAAGGGAAAATCAGCGATGAAGATTGCAGGGACGAGCGTGGATTCGGGGGGTGTCTAGTCTAACCTTGTTGGGTTCTTGTAGATTTTGTGCATTTCTTCATTCCATTTCACCAACCATTCCGAGATTCGTGTGACTGAGTCGATGGAAAGGGTTCGGCATTGTTTTTCCTTTTTGCATGTTTCAGCAGTAGAGTGAAGAAACAACCCCCGCTGTCGTTTTCATTTTATCGAGACTTTATTGATTCGGTCCCCGCTGTCGTTTTCATTTTATCGAGACTTTATTGATTCGGTCTGTAGATGGGGGAGCAAGCAAAGTTTGGATGTGTTTTTTTGTGAAAATGTCGTGATGACATTGAGAGATGTGATAATCAAACGCCTGCGTGGTTCGTACCCATGGAAGCAGCGGTATTTCAGTAGTGCACTCTCGACACAGAGGCAGTAAATAATGTGAACAGTTTTGAGCTGTCTCGGTGTATCCAGGAACAAGAAATACATGCAAAACTCAGCTTTTATATGCGGTAAAAGATGGAGAATTCCCCAAACAATGCCCATCCAACCATCAATTGTGAATCGGATACCGAACAATGGTCAGATGAATGAAACCCAACTGTAAATGTCCGTTGCGCACAGTACCATTCAATACCAACCAATGTCATTGTTATTAGTATCATATTACTAAATTACTGCCCATCCTCGCCTCCCCTATTCCGTCTGGATTTCCTTGATTTACCCAGCCATTTTCAATTATCCCCATCATCATCCATCCCCTCCCCGAGTCCCCCAAGTCCTGAGTCGTTGGTGGTCCATTTAAGATCCCCAACGCATTGTTTGGCTTCGCGGTGTGCCTGTGTGCCATTTCTATTGCCTCATCTTCGCATTCACGATGTCTACGCCGGCCGGTATCAATCCACCGCCGGCACTACTACTCCTCCTCCTGCTCTCGTCGCTGCTGGCCTTTGCTTCTGCGACTCCGATAAGACTCTACCAAAGGGCTCCGGCGGGCAACTCTGACCCCTCATCTTCGCTTCTATCTCCAAATGTGACTTCTTACTACGACTACTCGCTCGTGCGTTTCAACCTTACATACCCTCCTGCTACCGACACCGCCGTTCTCTCTTCCTTCGTCGAGGTGTGTGTCTTTGCAATTGAATCTGTCTAATCTAATCCTCGCTTGTATTGTAAGTCCAATCTTCTCGATGTCATCTACAAGTACAGAGGGTCTCCGTCCAAACCTGGTTTCTGGGATGTCTTGCTCCCTCCCTCCCTGGCAGTAAACGTCAATGTGACGTCGGAGGTTCTCGCCCCCAACGTCACTGCACTCATCGAAGCTGAAGCTCTCGACCGCAACCATTCTGCCACTGTCGATGCATTCCGTGACTTGTCCGGCAACATGATGCAGGTCCTCCTGGCCGATTTGAACCCCGACGGAACGCCATTGCCTCAGGATGGTCTTGTTCGTGTCGAGTCGGTTCTCGGCGCTGTGTTCCGTCGCTTTGTCAAGAGACCCTTCCGCAAGACCCTTACGCGTCGGGCGCTCACCGGAACTGTGGCTACAAATGTCACTGTTCCGATCGATCTTGAGGACGGCTCTGTGAAGGTGACTGACCCTTCACGACTGTTCAAGGAGTTCCACCCGGTCGATGTGTACCTCAATGCCACCGGCACCATCGGAGCCGCGATCTCGCCACTGGGTGTCACGGCGCTCAACAGGACCGTGCATGGATTGACTGTTGGTACTGGAAAGTACCACGTCGTTCTTCTAGGTGGCTCAAGCGGACGCGACTGGCTTTCGCCCGCCGTGGTGAACTACATTGCGTACTACTTCACTGCGGACCCGGCACTGCAGGGTTTCAGGGACACCTTCTCTTTCACCTTCATCCCGGTGCTGAACGTCGACGCTTACAATCTTACGCTGACCGACCCGTTGGCACGCTTGTGGCCCAAGAACCTTCAGTCTCTCCCCGGCTCGAACTGTGCTGGTGTTGTACGTTTTGTTGGCTGAGACCTGTTGTATTTCGTGGAGTGTGCTGACATGCTTTTTTTAGAACCTGGAGCGCAACTACGTCAGCGGATGGAACGCAACCGTGAGCGGCAACACCACTTGCTCCCCCTCGTTCAAGGGATTCCAGCCTCTCGAGGCACTTGAGACACAGATTTTGTCAACCTACCTCCAAGACGTGCAGAACCTGACTGCTGGAAGCCTGGTCTCATTCGTTGAGGTTAAGTCCGCCCCTCAGTCGGTACGTGCTATATCACTTGTTTGAGACTGCTCAGACCAAGTGACGTTTCTTGTCCACAGCACCTCCTGTATCCCTATGGGTACAGCTCCGATCGTGCCGTCCAGTTCACGGAGCTGCAAGCCGGAGCCCTTGCCGCGAGCGACTTCCTGAACCTCACCGCCAACGTTACCCTCCCGACTGGACAATACTACGACGTGATTGGCCAGGACACTGGCAGCGCGCTCGACAGCGCGCTGTCGTTTGGGGTTCCGTACAGCTACCAGCTCAACGTGGAAGGTTCCAACTTTGGTATCTTTGCGAACGCAAGCGCGGAAGTTGAGTCTGCAGGCGCGATGTCGCTTACGGCGATCCAGGCGCTGCTGCGTTACGTCAATTCGTCGCTTGCGATTGCGAGACCTGGGTCTGGGTCGTCGACTGTGTTGACGACGAGCTTGTCGAGTGTGTTGAGTTCCGGTACTATAAGCGGGAGCTCGTCGGAAACCGCGACTGCTACTGATAGCGCAAGTATTTCCGGAACTGTGACGGACACGGCCTCTGCCGAGACGTCCTCCACCGGAACGCAGACCGGAACTGATGATTACTCGACGAAGACGTGCGATGAAACCACCGGCTCTGACAGCGAGCCGACCGGAACCTACAACGCTGGAGACTCTGGAGACGATGAGCCCACTGGTACCTATGACTCTGGAGACAGTGGAGACGCTGGAGACGCTGGAAGCGACGCCACTGAGACATCGGGATCCGAGACCACCGCTGTTGATGGTGTATCAAGTGAGACCGCGACAGACAGCCCTAACGAAACTGCAACGGACGATGGATCAGGTTCAGACACCCAGCCTGCGGAATCCACGGATGCTGGGGATGGTAGTGACGGAACAACAGAGACACCTATTGAAGGTGAACCTACCGGGACGGCTACTGGCGACTCTGAAGGCTCCACACCTACGGTGACAGATGCAAGCACACCGACCTGGACTGATAAGTGCTGGGGAGACGTTCCCACCGAAACACCGACACCGACTGGAAGCGTTACAATTACCGACGTGCTCACTAGTACCGCAATTGAATCCACCGGAACATCCGACCTTTCCTCGGTGCTGCCAACATCAACGGCAGACAACACCGCTACCGATGTTTCCAGTGGCCCGGCTCCCACGTCCACTGAAACTTCGCCAGCAGATCTCACCAACCCGACCAGCAGCACTGATCTCTCCGGATTCGTCCCCGTTACCCAGCTTTCGTTCATGAAGCGCCACAACGGCGATGACTGGCACAATTTCCCCCCCTGTGAGGAAGACGTCTCTGACCCCGCATATGACGACAACGGGTTTGGCTACGGCTTTGAGAATGGCAAGAGCTGTCTTCTCCCGTTGGACTACTGCAAGCTCTACGACAAGTGGGACTACTGTGAGTCCAAGGGCATCAGCAACGGCGGCGACTCTAGCTCCGACGACGAGGACTGGAAGAACTTCCCACCGTGCGAGTCCGAGGTCTCTGACCCTGAATATGACCCTAACGGCTACGGCTACG
The DNA here is from genome assembly GCA_025526935.1 of Cladochytrium replicatum. Classification (NCBI taxonomy): domain Eukaryota; kingdom Fungi; phylum Chytridiomycota; class Chytridiomycetes; order Cladochytriales; family Cladochytriaceae; genus Cladochytrium; species Cladochytrium replicatum. The sequence goes on along the minus strand of JAHLKD010000039.1, from coordinate 71,949 downwards.
GCTTCGAGAACGACAAGAGCTGCCTGATCCCGCTCGACTACTGCAAGCTCTACGACAAGTGGGACTACTGCGCATCCAAGGACATCTTTGCTACCGGCGACGATTGGCAGCACTTCCCTCCGTGCACGGGCTACATTCTCAACCCCGCCAAGGACCACAACGGGTACCGCTATGGCCAGGAGAACGGACACAGTTGTCTTGCGCAGTGGGACTATTGCGAACTTTACGGGAAGGAATATTGGTGCGAGGAGCGCGGCGTGAAGAAGGGGACCAGGGTGTATTATTGCACTGGGCCGAGCTATGTGAGCACTACGTTGACGACGGAGAGTGCGACCCAGACCGTCACGACGACTACAACGACAACGAGCGAGAGCGTGACGGCGAGCGAGAGTGAGACGGCTTCGATGCCGAGTGGGAGCGAGAGTGCGAGTGTGTCCACTGCGACTGGTGCGTCTACGGTGACGGGGACTTCGTCGGGCACGTCGACGCGGAGCGTATGAACGCCTTTCCAACCCATTTATAGACGCGACTCGGTAGAAAACGTACTGGGGCCATGTGGATGCCCACACGCATTTTTGCTCTTTTTTTCACGAAACACTCTATGCCGAACATGCGGAATGATTTGCATTTGTTATTGTAAGTTGTTACCCCAGCTCTCTGTCTTTCATCTCTCTCTGTCGTTTTTGCTCTTTTGTATTTTCGTTTATAATGCCGGTCTCGGAACCTTTGCGCGTGGTGGTTTCTCCACTGATGAAAATTGTGTGGTTGACCTTTTTTTTGCGGGTGTAATTCGTTTGTGCGGGCGCTCTTTTCGATACGAGCAAGAAAGGATGCAACCATGTATTCCTCTCATTTTCTTTTTTCTATGATGATTCCCCTCTGAAAAGTTTTTTTTTCTATCCCAAGTTTGAGTGACCCTCATTTCCCTCAAGTTTCTTTCGACTGTGTGGCTCTTTCTGTTTTTCTGCCTTTTTTTTCGTTTTCGAGTGAGTGCGGGGGTGTGTTATTGTTTTTTATTGTGTACTGCCAAACATTTTTGTTTTTCTCTCTTCGTGCGGGGTATGGTGTGGGTGTGCGAAGTCCTCGTGGAGGGAGCACCCTGAAGTCCATTTTCTGGTTCAGCTCTGGCTCCTTGTATTCTCGCCGAAAAGCAAACACAGAAAAGAAAGGTCAACCGTAAAAATATCTTAACGAAAATAGAAACCAAAACTTTGGAAAACTTTGAAGGAAGCGGTGTGCAGCCATATCGAGAGTCTTAAGTTTACAGTCGTGACTTATCGCACAGTGTGTTGGTGTTAGCATAACTAAATTGCTCGAAGTGAGACACCCAATCGTTGAACCCTTGCGGCATTGCTCGGGCATTCCATCGTCCAATCAAAAAGCTGTTTCCAGCATGCTTCAACTCTGTTACCCAGCGGTACACAACCGCATAAAAGTTCAATAGGATCACACCTGACTGGTGCCGTTTTTGGCGGCAATCCATCGTCCAATCAGCAACCAGTTTCTGCTCCGTGTGGATGCAGGCCATCGACTTAGCTGAAAATTAATTTTACCAGTCCCAAGATTGTACTGGGACCCAAACTCCGTTCGTCCGACCAAGGATGGCTCTGCCAACCTCACGCGAGCTTCGGGGATCTGCTCAACATCCCGAAATGACGGTCCCAATAACAACAACGACCCCCATCGAGCTTCATTCTGGTTCCCAGAATCTTGAGAATTATCATCTTGTCTATCACCCTCCAACGATGGTCACTCCACTTTTATCACCACCGCACAATCCAAGCAGCAGCAACTATCAGCTGAGCGCTTCCGGCAATTCGATGTTTGCTCACGCTTCTCAGCCTTCCGCCTTCATCGAACCTCCTCACGGTGTAGTCATTCTGAAATCAGACGCCCTGCAAGGTCCGAATACATTATTTCCCTACCTGGAAACAGCGAACGTGTTTGGATCCCCGGGGATTCCGAAGGACCCAACAACAACAGCAGCAGAGAAGAAGGCAAGACCATCGTGTTATTCGAGATGGAGGCGAAATAGATTATGGATCCGAGCAGTTGGCATAGCAGGTGAACTAAAAACAACGACCAAGTGAAAACACCATGGACTCATTCTATTCTGTCAAGTATCACTGGCCGCGACGATCGCCCTCGTTGTCGTTCAAACAACACGGCCGGCACCGTTGGCACCTGCGACCCCAACTGCAGCCACAACCAATGCTGCGGGAACGGGAACCACCACCCGTACTCCGACTACGGCCTCCGCAACGCCGACTGTAACTTCGATATTTCAAGAGGTTATTAACGGGACGTTCTACATCAAACCGATGGTCACCTTGAGCGGTCGGACCTACAACCTTTCTTCGCTCCGTGACGCTCCGAGAGTGAATTTTACCTATCTAACGATGGATCTGAGCATCACCTTGGGTCGCACTTTCAACATCACGGAACGGAGATGGCTTGACAACAAGAACAGTTGCAAAGTCGATCAAACCCTGCTCTGCAACTGGGGCTTTGTACACAGGATGGATGGCTACGTGGTTGGAAATGCAAGCGCATCCTCCTTAAGTGAAGCGACAAGTCAGAACGGGACCACCGGCCTCCGTATGGATTTCGGTGCGTGGTCAAAGAAAACAAAACCGGTACAGAAATGCCCTAAAGCTGTTAAATTTTTTGACCAGGTGAATACGGGAGCTCGAATAACAATCCGGTGAACTACTGCCTACGTGGATTGACGCTTTATCTGTGGTGCTCGGAAAGCAGGACGCCTGTTCTGGTCGACAGAGACAGACCCATATATGGAGAGGGGGCCTCCTCTGTCTGCCGCAGCCATTTTTCCGTGCATTTCAATCATTCGAGCGCTTGCCCAATGTGATACCTTTTCCTTTTTTGCATTGTCGATGTTGTTCCGCGAATCAGCCCTCAATTCATGTGCTCAAATTGTACCCACTACACTAGTAGTGCTTTTGGGCAGAAGGACACAATTCTTTTCTTTTTTTGGATCAAGTGTATAAAACTTCCTGCTACATGTTAACCACAATGTATCAAACCATAACATTTGGATTAATGCCGATCGGTTCGTTGCGACATCGTAACCATTCTCATTTATCATAAAATAGTGAGGATGTTCAGCAGTTCAACGTATTGAAGGCTTTCCCCGCCGTGGACGCCGTACGAACAATTAATACATCGACGGCTGAAATCTATTTAAACTCAAGATTACCGATGGCCATGGCCCAAGTCTGCACCAGATGATTCAACAAGCTCCGAATCGTAGACTGCCCATCCGAACAGTCGCGTACTCGATGGCTCATATGGTGGAGCTGTTGCACGCACTCGATGGGCATGACATTGTGCATTTCAATTAGTAAGTTGAGCCCATGACGACGAAATGAAGTATCTACGTCTGATGCTTTGTCCCGATTCTGTTTAGAAGCCCTTGCAATTTTGCGTGGGAGAATATGGACACATCATGGCAGCCCACCCAAACATATATCTAATTTGGGGCTTGCAGAGTTTTTCCGGGACGAAAATGGAGAGCATGTCAAGGAAGATCTGCCGGATCAAAGGAGAATCAAGTGTTCAGCTAAATACACGGAAAATATTCAAGGGCAAGGCCACAATGAACGTGTGGGAGAGAATGTGTGAAATGAAAAAGATTGTCCGAGTTCGAGCGCTTTGCGACCGCTTACCCCCCGTTTTTGCCAAGATGCTGACGTACGCTAGATCGCTGGGCTTTTTCGACGAGCCAGACTACAACGGCATCGCACGGATGTTTCGCTGATCTTGGACGGCTACATTCAGGTACGGAAGGACTCGATCAGCCATTGACATGGGGGAGCAATTGTCAGACGGCCCCACCAGTCTTAAAACGAAGCCCGCCAGCAAACCAAATGGCCCAACGTTGGTGGACTCCGCCGTAACCTTGTGCAACTCATGCACCACAATTGAAAAATCATCAGCCTTCATAGCATGTATGTAATGAAATGGTCCCGGCTACAAATGGGTCATCGAGTTGATCTCTACGCTGCATGCAGGTTGCATGGTGAGGTGAGCAAGCGAAATATGGATCGTGAACTGGTTAACCGGTGGCGGAGGTTCTGCTACAACTGGAGCTGGCGATGCTGGGAGATGACAGCTCAATGTTGCTACGGCTGGTGTCATGACACGGTAAACCAGCTTGCTTTGTTTGCCCTTGGCTCGATGGATCCATCGACCTTCTTAAAAGGAGTTTGGATATAAGAAGTTGGATTAGTAGAATCTAAATCCATCGAGGAATCATTATTATCAACTTTCTTTGCTCATGACACGTCTTTACTGGCTCGCATAATCAGGTGCCAAACACCAATCGACGTGCGTCTCGGTGGGTGGGTAAGTTGCTGTGCTGATCCGTCGAATCCGTGGTGGAATGACCTAGATGGTTCTCTCAATTGAGAAACACATCAGTTAAAGAGAAGGTGTGATGTTGGAGAACTGCTAGAAACGAAAGTTCTATATTCCAGTCCTTCATCTATTACACATCCTCGACCAATCTCACGATCCACCGACGACCTCCAGTCCTGTCCAGTTTCCTCATCACCACCCCAGCATCCGCCAAAGCTTGAAACCACACATCGTCCAAATCATTCCCACACCCCATCTCCACCAACGTCTTCGCAAGCTCCACAATCTTCCCTCTCGCCTCCATCAGCACCTTCTCCTCCCTCTCCTCGTGAGAAAGCTGATCATCCGCCGTTCTCGTCATCGAGTCCTGGCCATTCTCATCCAGCATCATCCCGCGAACGGTCTTCTTTGCGTCCTGCCAGATCCCGTGAATGAGCGTTGTGAAGATCGGGACGACGCCGGCGGTACCGTGCCCGTGCGACCTGAGCACGCTGCGTAGGAGATTCGCCACGCGCATACCCGAATCGATGTCCCGACGTGCGGCGAAATGCAGCATAAGCGAATTCAGCGAGAGGAGTTCGGGAGCGGTCGAGGACTGCGTCATTGAATGGAAGAGCTTCGGTACGATGTCCGGGTCTACATCGCTCTTGGAGCCGTTGCTTAGGAATGTGTAGGCTTTCACCATGAGCGTGATCGTTTCCGCGGTAACCGTTGTGCGCTCGTTAACCATCTTGTTGAACAGAAGCACGGCCTTTTCGTATGACCGCGCATTGACGTGAGCGGCTAGGAGCACGTTGTGGGCTGTAGAGTCCGGGGCAAGTTGTGATCTAATCGAGTCGACTTTGGTGAGGTCCAGGGGTGGCTTATTGGGGTTGAGCACGGAGGAGAGGGTGGTGAGCTCTGAGAAGGTTGACTCTATTATACGTTCGATGTATTCTGGTGCGAGGCTACGGTGCGGCTGATGCGGTGGAGTGCGGTTGAGGGGCACGTTGTGATGGATTCCGTACGCTCGAGCGCGCCAGTTCTCTGGCCAAAGGTAAGAAGAACACCGGGAGGGTCCGATATGAAGGTGACTCCGCATTTCGCGACGGCTGCGTTGGGCAAGGCCGCTCATGAACGCGGTGTATGCGACGAGATCTGCGCGGGGGTGATCGTAATTTGCGGAAACGATTTGATCTTTGTCGGAGGCTAGATCGCGCAGCGAAGTCGGACCGGAATGCTGATGTGTTGTGAGATCTTCACGGAGTTTTTGTCTCAGCTCTTCAAAGAGAATTATGGCCTCCGAAAGTGGATCGAAGTTCTGCACGTCGGTGTCGCCAACAGCAAGATCGGCTTCGTCAATCGCGAGGAGCGCGGTGATTAATGCTGTGTGTGCCCGGGCATCGCTAAACTGATCGAACTTGGCACGGAGATACTCGATCGCGGCTTTGAGATTGAGGATATGAACGATTGTGCTCCAGCCCGGTTGAACATATGCGAGTATTGGAGTCGGCGAAATTAGACCACGGATGATCGCAAGGTGAGCCTCGTTTGACGGGTCGACATTGTATTTACGTTTAAAGAGCTCAATGAGACTCATTGCACAGCGGAACTGATTTGATCGTGGTGGAGGAAGTTTGAGATTGAGTTGAAACGAAGGCTTGACGGTTAAGGTTTCGGGCACTGTTGTTGACGAGAATATACCCCGAAGAAGGATTGAGAGGACGTGGGGGTCCGGAACTATTCCCACTTCATCAAGCTTTTCCAGCTCTGAAAGTGCCCCGTGTATGTCGTGGAAGTGCACATACGCTGTGATAATCTCGGTTCTGGCACTCAGGTTTTTGTGCAGCGAAAGCGCAGGATACATCTGAAACTGACTGAATATATGTGACACGCTCAGAAAGTCGCCTTGGATCGCATGGTAATGCAGCAGCTTTGAAACAACCTTGAGAATCTTCTCTTTTTGAGCAAACCTGAGCTTGAAGTGGTTATCGATGATCTGATTGATTACTTCTGATGTAAATTTCTTTGCTTCAGCTGGTTGACGTAGAAGTAAATGAATAGATGCTATTGCCGGGAGAACCTCAATCTTGCTGTTCACTTTTGTTTCTCTCTTGAAGATTTCGAGATACTCCAGCAATTTTCGAAGTAGCGATATCTCATTCTTCGACGAGTTTGATTTGCTTGACGAATGTGATAAAGCAGCAGTCACGTTTGAATGAGCGACTCCTTTCTTCTCCATAAAGTGAATGTACGAATTTGCAACTCTGACATGAGCTGATAGTGATATGCGGAGGTTGTTTTCATTCATCGCCCGCACAATTTGCTCAACTGCATCAACATTTGCAGTAGCTGAATATGCTGAGAGCAACGCTTCGTATGCCATACTCAATGTGGACTGGTCCATGGTGTGTTGAGAGTTTAGATCTGCGAACCAATGCTCCGCTTCAGCAGTTCTTCGTAGTCGTGCAAATGCTCGGATGAAGTGTATGTACTCAATAGGTTCGAGTTCAAATCCCCATACATTCCCCCTCTCCCTTGCCAGAATCTGCGCTTCGACAACATGATCAGAGTACAACAGTATCCGCAAAATGGATGGGAAAATGGTGCTGAAAAACACATATGGAGCATCAGGAAGCGCTGACGATGGGAAGCTGGAGCGTGAGGTTGTAGTGTTGTAGTATTGCATGAATGTTTGCTGTGAACCCCATGGTTTGTCCTGCATTCGACGCATCTTTGACTCATGTAGTTGATTGCAAAAGGCATCGATCAAAGCCTTTGACCATTCCAAGTACCAATGCCAAATCGACTCTGCTTCACCTTTTCTGGGTTTACGGTCACTCAGGGCAGAATGAGATTGGAGGACATGTCCACACCATCGAGCGCGATCGATGGCAGTCAAGCCTCCATTGAATTTTGAGAACACGAATATTGCTTGAGCACTATCACCGCCCCTCGCAGCTTCCATCAGCTTGGATTCGTGTGATAATGGTGTCCCCGAGGTTGTTTTTGCCTTCGAAGAGCGAGATCCGACGATCTTCGACGTGCCTGAAACGCCAGAGCTCTGAGCAGCGTTCGCAAAATCATGACGCTTTTGAGTTTGGCGTCCCGAATGGAAATTTGCAACAAATATAGTGGAGAAACGTGGAAAGCTCTGCGGAAACGTGATATAATTCGACCAGATTCGAACTAGTACGATAAGATTTATGAGCGCTAAGAGCGTACGAAGAATCCGCATTATTACCTGTTGTACGCATGTACACACTATGTTTCAGTATGTACATTAACGTATCGACCTTAAAACCTGAAAACGAGGGAGTGAGCGTAAGAACAGCAGTGCTATGCATGATTTTTACCTCTTCAATCTCTCGCAACCAAAGAAAATCAAGGAAGGCATCCAGCGGGAGGCGACGAATCACTTCGATGATGAGTTTTACTTCCAATTTTGATGAGGGACACAGCGTTCCTGCATTCCACGATTTCTACTAAAGGTCCGCCCATCTAAGCGAGAATACGACCCATTTGCATAAAAAATAAGAGTTTCTCACCTCCACTGACCAACTTTTGCCTAAAAAATTCAAGCCACTTTTGAGAAGATGCGGATATCTCTTTGTTGAATTGGTATTTCTCCTTATTTTTGTTTTTATTTTTCTCCTTACTTTTACTTTAGCCAAGCTGCTTGGTGCAACGAACGAATGAACGGCCTCTATCCTACCTCGCTAATTCCAATTTCATAGTTCGGTCAAAGACCCTTAAAACCTGCCAGCCCCACCCCGTCAAATCTCCACACGAAATGCTTCCAGTTCATGAAGACGACCAAAAGTCGCTCGAGCGGCCCACTGCCGCTACCACTGGCAGAGCGGTGCTGCTCGCAATGTCTCCAATAGGAGCAGACTGGCACCCCGTCCGAGACCCAATCTGTGCTGCAGCTGTCTACGCTGAACTTGTCACAACCGAATCATCCCCATCCGACCGCCTAACTGCCGATCTGCTCATGTACCAAGCATCCTCGAAACCATCTCCGTCGACCCGAGTGTGGCATATTCGCAACCCTGCTCGTGAACTCATCTACTCTCGCTGGTGCACATCCACAGGTGTCGAACAGGACGCACTTCGCGATAGACTCCTTTCGCCGTCTCTCCGTCCACCACGAATCTCTCCTCTACCCGCAACGACGAGCCCACATCCATTGTCTTTGCATCTGACACAGGAGGAGTATGAAGCACGCCTGGAGCGTGTTCGAACACTCCCGAAAGTTGTGTCTGGGGCACGGAACGAGTGGGCTTTTAGGATATGGGTAGCAGGGCTTCTGGTTTCTACAGCCGTCGCTGGGGTTTCGATGTGGGCGTTCGCGACTTCGTCGGAGGGAGTCGTGAACCCTCTTGGATTCATGCTTGGATCGATTGCGTTGATTGGGTTTGGTGTATGCGGAGCACTTTTCCGACACTGGAAGGACTCGAACCTCCATAACACGCTTTCAAAGTACGCTATTCTAAATGGCTGTTGCAATTTTCGACACAGTTGACTGACTCCAATTTGCTCTCAGAATGCTCGCTGAATTCAACAAGCTCGATGAATCGCGACACCTCGAATGGCGCTTCGGAAGTCGTCTCGTCGAGATGCAGCTCACCGAGGGCGCAGAAGGCGACCCTTCGATCTTCGACGCTCTCTCCGTCCCCGTGATCATCGTGATCGGTCCCGACCCTTGGCTCCGATCCTCCTCAGTCTACTCACCTCCACCGACACGTCGCTCATCCTCCAACTCCAACTCCCCAGCTTCTTCAAGAGCCGCAACACCTGTTCCCGGTTCGAGGTCGGAAGTGAGCATCGATATGGGCACCACGCCATCTTTGCCTGCTTCTGCGTGGTTCGCGAACGGGTACCACACCCTCCCGAGATACGACTCGAACGACTCGCTACCAACTTATGTGAGCTACAAGGATTCACAATTGAATCGCTATGCCAGGGCGTCCAGAGAGAACCTCTCGACAACAAGATAAGCAAAGAAGCTCCTGTTGGAGCGAACTGGTGCATATGCGAGGGAGAATGTGAGTGCCTCCGAAAGTGGGGGACAGTTCTATCCGTGTTGGTTATATTGTTCTATCAAGTGCTTTATTATTACCTGGCCCATATTTTTTCCCATCCTTACTTCTCTGGTGTTTTTGGATTTACTTGAACGCATTTCTTTTTTCCATTTCTCGATCTTTTGAATGCCTTGAATGCCATTCAGTTATCCCGGGACATTTCTGCTGTTTTCGATTCACAACTTATTCTTCTTTTTTCTCTGGCGGTTGAAGATGATGCTTGGATGTGCTATTCTCTTATCCTATCGTCTATCACTGTGCTATTCTCTTATCCTATCGTCTATCACTGTGCTATTCTCTTATCCTATCGTCTATCACTTTGCCTCCCTTTTTTAGATCCCAGCAAATGCATAGCCGTTTGATACCACTAGTATTGATAGCTCTAATTAGCGGACTCTGTCTTTTCTCGGGTGTTGATGAAACTCGCTAGTTAAGAAATCACCACCATCACACCTCATAATAGTGCCGGTTGGCGCAATTAATAGTGATCTGCGTATACGAACACCTTTCTCTATGATAATGTAGCGGTAGTTGAATACCAAGATCGTTTGTTCACATCGGAACTTGTCTACCGCATTCTAATCACTCCTGGTGATTGTGCATCCTCCTCTCCATTGATAATGCCGGCCGTCGGTACTTTTAAGCATCCTGCAGCTCCGTCTTGAACACATCGTGCTGCAAGAGTACACATCCCACCTAGCCATTGACGGCGATCCTCATCAATCACATGCACGTTCGAGTGGTGGAAACCAGTGCTCTCGAGCTGAATACGTCTGCTTACCAGGCGGCTGGCCAGCAGGCTCGGCCACGTCCATATTCTCCACTGGTTAAAGTCGAACGGTCGCATCCAGTCTAGCTCCCATTCATCGATGGACTGAGCGAGTGCTGTCACGTCGATGTGCTGGAGTGGTGGAAATCGAGTGGACTCCCAGGTACTCGCACTCGGCGATGACAAATGCGATCGGAAACGGAGGAGTAGAAGTTTCGGGATGGTGGAAATCGAGCGGGTTGCGGCTTTTGTGGGATACTGTTGTGGGATCACTGTGGCTTTTGTGGGATCACTATTGCAATGGATGATCCGAGCGCGCAAGCCGTCACGTTGATGTTGATGTACTTGAGTGGTGAAGATCGAGCTGTCTGGAACTGGAGCCGAGGTTGAAAGAGGTGACGTGATCGTGAATTAGAGAATGGACCGGAAAGATGTGGAGGGCAATAGTGTTGCGGGCTAAAAGGAGTGGTAAAAAAGAGAGGGACATAAACTGGTAGTAGAGTGTGATTGAGGAGAAGGAGAGCGAGCTGAGGATGTGCAGATCAGGGGCTGCAGGCACTCGGCGATGACCGATGACCGATGACAGACGCGATGAACCGCAAAAGCAATGGATTGAGGATGGAGATGGAGCAGCGGGATTTTGAGATTCATGAAGATCGCTTTTGGAACAAAGTCGAATTGAAATCAGCACAGAATCACAGCTTTTTTAATCATGAGACATTGAGCTAGTGATGCAGCCAGTGAAGGTGCCCCCCCACCAAAACCTCAACCAATGCCTGCAAACATATAGAAATGCGAGTTTGGAACTTAACTTCGAGAGCGCTTTTAGGTGAACCCCTCAAACTTGCAGGGCTGAACAGCTTATCCTCTTAACTAAACCAGCCCACTCTCTTTCCACCAAGCCCGCACAGTGGCATTGTTTGCATCGACAATTGCTTGGTTTGTCCACCGCATCTCAAGACCACTGTCCTTCCACCACTCAAGAACATTTATAAGACCCTCTCGACTTGCATGGTCCATCGACCTGCCACTCCACCTCATTTCAAGTCCACTTGCTTTCCACCAATCAAGTACGTCAGTGTTGCCAACCCAGTTGATTGCAGCATCAGTCCATCTCATCTCAAGGCCACTTGATTTCCACCAATTGAGTACTACTAATTCAGCGTATCGGCTTGCCATGTCTATCGCGCCATTCGTCCACCTCATCTCCAGACCACTCGATTTCCACCAGTCCAAAACATCGACATGACCCCTGCTGCTGGCCAAATCCATCGCTTCGTGAGACCACTTCATTTCAAGGCCGCTTTTTTCCCACCATTCAAGCACATCAACCCTTCCACTCATGCTTGCATGGTCTATCGCAACCTCGCTCCATACATATTCTAGCCCGCTCGATTTCCACCAATCGAGCACCGCGACGTTTCCGTTGCTGCTAGCAACGTCCATGGCCGAAAAGTTATTGTAGCTGTTGATGATCATTTTCGTCCATTTCATTTCTAGCCCGCTCGACATCCACCAATCGAGAATGTGGAGGTGGCCGTTATTACTCGCTGAATCCATTGCGTCCTCGCTCCATTTCAGCTGGAGGCTACTGTTTCTCCACCAATCCATGACATCGACACGGCCATTCTCGCTTGCCATATCCATCGCTCTTTCAGACCAGCTGAGAGCCCTTGGCTGTCTGGAGTTTGGAAAAGTTTTCAGTTTGCCCACGTTCGACTTCCACCAATTCAAAATGTCGAGATGACCGTTTTGGCTCGCGCTGTTCATGGCGGACACCGACCAGAATAGATTAAGACCACTCGATCTCCACCACTCGAGAACTTCGATGTGTCCGTTCGCGCTCGCTTCGTCCATCGCCGTTTTGGACCACTTCAGTTTCAGACCGCTGGACTTCCACCAATTGAGTACATCAATACGACCTTGTGCACTCGCGTTGTCCATGGCCGATCTGGAGTATCTCAATTCCGATTCCGAAACGTTCGATTTCCACCATTCGAGGACATGCAATAAGCCATCTCTACTTGCCAGATCGATCGCCGAAATGTACTTCAGCCCCAGTCCACTCGATCTCCACCATTCCAAGACGTGTAGATGCCCTCTTACGCTCGGAGAGTCCAGCACCCTATCGTTGAATTTCAACTTCAAGCCACTGTTGACCCACCACTCGAGCACATCGACGTGTCCCTCCTCACTCGCCCAATCCATCGCCATCTCGCTCTATCGCATTCTAGAACCGCTCGATTTAAACCACTCGAGAACATGGGGGTGGCCCAACTGGCTCGCTACATCCGCTGCGCGTATAGAGATTTTGAGCTCCAGGCCGCTTCGTTCCCACCATTTGAGAACGTTCATGTGGTTGTTGAATAATGCACCGTTGATGGCGTCGTAAGTGTACGTTGGCTGCGGGTAGACTTCGAGATGGAACTGCAAAAGTTCCACAATTCCAAGCCGGCTTGCCTCGTCCATGGAGACCAGTTTCACGGCAACATGCTTCTGAACGGAGCGCCTGCGTAGATATATTGCGGCTCTGTACGCAGTACCTTTGTCGTTGGCCCATTCAGCCAAAAGCACGAGAATCTGGTCCACAAGTTCAATTGGGATTCGAATGGCCATTTGGAAATTTTATCGCCCTAGTTTCAGACACCGGACCGAGGAAAGACTGCCAACGGTTCCTGATTTGTTGATCAAACCTACCGTTTCTTTTGCATGAGCAATGCAATAACAAACACAAAACAAGAACAAACATGGGAAGAGTGGAATGCATTCTTGAAACTAGTGGCCGTCCTCATTGTCCAGAACGACAGTGGGTCGTACATTCGTCTGTTGGTTGATTGAGCCAGGCAGCAACGAGTTGCTTGTTCGGAACAGAATCATAGGTCACATTGTAGACATTGAAAAACGTCCAGCTTCACAAACAGGGCCGCAGCTCACTGTTGTAAACTGCGCTATATGCTTTAGAAGCGACGTCGAAACAATAATATCGGGTTACCGCCACGGCATCGACTCTTTTGACTCGGAATCAACCATTGACCTCCACATCATTAAGACCTTGTAAATGCTTCGTTAATCAAAAAGCTGACTTAAGCGGGTGTGTAAGTACCAGAACTCCCAACTACGCTGTGTTTGAAATCCTCCTTTCGTTGACAAGCTTTTTCTGTAAGATGTGCCGCCGTCGCGCTTCCCAAATCTTCGACAATTCCGTCCATCAGGAGCGTTGTGTCACCATTGGGGCATCTCGAAAAAAGGAGTGAGAACACTGACTCAAATGAATACAGCGAGAGATCGAAACATTGAAAATAACTGGTGGACGGGTACAAAACTTGCCGGTGTAACACGTCGTTCCCATCCAAATAGGTCGACCATATTCTCCCCACTGTGGCGGTTCATGGGTCCATCTCAGATCCAACGTGCTCCAATTCAAAATCGCCTGATTTCCACCAATGCAGAACGGCAATGTGAGCATTCTGGCTTCCCAAATTCATTGCACTAGCAGACCAAAGGAGTCCGTTACACTCGTTTTTATTCAGGTGACTCTTCAATTCGTCGGCTTTCGAGCCCCACTACTCCAGTGTCAGCCGGTCAAATCCATTGTTAATCTGACACCGCTTTTCATCCACCATTCACACCGACGTGCCCGTTCATCACGCTCAACCACTCCAGGACATCCACATGCCGTTTGCAATTGCAGAGTCCATTGCATAATGAGAAAACTTTCGCTTCAACTAGCCGCTTTCCACTATTCCAAACCGTGAACGCGTTCATTCATGCGGGCGGATCGCTCTCCCCGTCCATTTGAGTTGTAGTTTTTTTCGGACCCGACAATCCAGCGCGACGAGGTGGCCTCCACTGCTCGCACAGTCCATCACATTCTCAGTTCACTCCACGGCTGCGTCGCCCAGCTCGATTTGAACCAATTAAGGAAGTGGACGTGGTCTTCCGTGCAGGCAACGTTCACGTCTGATGAGTTTATGAGAGTAAGGTCAGTTTGCTTCCGCCACTCGAGAACGTCGGCATGATTGTTCTCGATTTCATAATCGATGGCGAGAGGGGTGTACTTTGGTACGTCCGAGTCTTGCAGGTAAAATTGCAACACCTCCACCATTCCCCGACGGCTTGCCTCGTCCATGGAGGTCTGATTGAGAGCACTTGTTTCTGAACCTTGCGTCTGCATAGGCGTGGTGCAGCACTAAATGCAGTCTCCGGGTCACAGCAGCAGCACGAAGCGGCATCGACATTGCGAGTACAAATGACCAAGTCACAGTGCTGGATTGGTGGAATTCGAGTGGCCTGGAATACCATGGCAATGATCTGGCCATCAGGTTGCGGTGCTTGAGTGTTGGAGATTGGTTGGGCTAGAGTTTGATTGAGGATGCAAGGGCGGCTGGACATATGGAGGTGGTCAGAAGATAGTATGAGATGGTATTGTAGAACGGATTTGATGATTGAGGATGGTGCGAAGATTTCCAACACCATGGACACATATCTCCCACTTTACAATTGCAACATACCGGAGATCGTTGCTGTGCGCCCAGAATGACATGGACGAAAAACCCGGCTTTTTTTTTGTTTTCATTTACTCAACTTCCTGTTGCAGATTACATCTTTAATTTCCAGATCCAATCGCTTGAACGACGCCATCAGCTCAAGTTGCGCGCTGCCCATCGATACAGAAGTTCTACTAACCAACATCAGAGCTTTGGTCGTTACCGGAAACACGCTTGTTGGCTATGTTGAGCTCGAGCCGATCTCTGATGATGTGGAGAATGGTGCAGGTGATAGAGCGAGGCTGCCTGCTGATGACTTAGAACTGGCCCCACCACGCTTGCCAGATTTAGCAGGGAGGTTGTGTCGAAGTTTGGTTTGAGGGCGATGTGATTTGATCAGTTTTAGTGCTGCTGATCTGGGACTTGCGCTAGAGATAGTCCTCAGGTTGATCTGTGTAGGTGCAGAGTTTCGTGTTTCTCCAATCACTCTCTTGCGCCACAGCCACCCGAAATCTCATATCGCACAGGCTCTTTGAATTGTGCAAACAATTCAAATATACTGTCGTTTCGGCTTTTATAATTAACCTGTGGCTATAGATATATGGAAATATTTGATATAAACATTATTCTCTCGAATAGAGAGATATAGATCCCAGTGATCGTTCACAATAACCATTGTGAGCAGAACATGAAGATTAGCTATAATCTTGTCTACAATGACATGTTCTCTATGAGAAATAAGTATGTAGTACCTTGCATTAATATCATACGAGATGTACTCGAGTATGATATAACTGGCAGCAGCAAACTGATTAGCATCACATTCTTTCTCAAACGCGTGATCACTCTCAGAACTCTACTAGATTCCAATGAGTAAAGGAGGATGTCTTCATGACCAATAGTTAGAAATGCCAGTTCTTTCATGTAATGTATGATTACGCATGAACTTGTCCCAGACGTCTCTGGTAAGGCTATTTCCCCTCAGTGTCGGTTGCGGATGGAGACTGGAGTAGCTAGTTCCATATATGTGCATGCATCAACAGGTTGGTGTTGTATCTCACTGCCAAACTATCCCACTGGTTCGGAGCGGAGGATTCGCCGACAGTTTGGGAGGCCTTGGGTTGCATATTTGCTACCAATTATCCGTACTAGTAGTATGATTCCTTTCAAAGTGGTAGTGCATGGAAATGAGTGGACCGAGTTTAAACCAATTCCACCATCATGTCGAGCAAGTATGTCTACTTCGGATCACGCGGTTTACCCTCACTCGTGAGCTTTGCAAGGATCTCCTTAGCGTTTCTACCATCTCGCAAAGGAGATCAGAGAAAGAGTTAACCTTCTTCCACTTAGCCTGGATGGATGGGATGGGGAGGCTGCACAGGAATCCAAGAGAGGTTGCATGACTACGTAGGAAATGCGTTGTACATGTCGACGTAGCGACCGGCGGGCATGGAAGTATAATCTTGAACGGTGGGGATGCTTTCCATGGAAGGCAGCGAGTCAATGTCGAAGGAAAAGGTTCCCGAAACCGAGGACGCTGAGAGTGAGTCCCTGCATTTGGGTGTAAACTTCGAGGCTTTGGATCTGGTTGTCGAGGAGGCCGCGGAAGATCGAACAGCGTGGTGTCCGAGGATCGAGAAAACCTTTTCGGTTTACGAATGGATCGATTTTGAGTGGACGCGCGAAGGTAGGACGGGTTATGGAAATGGAGTTGCCATTCGTCTCCATTCACCATCTCAACGTTTCGGCTGAGACGTTTGGCGGTGAAAGGCTTCTTGCTGAAGATCGTGTTCATTCTGGCAAGCTTGCCAGGATGAGATGGAAGAATATTCAGCGCTCGTGCGAGAAAAAAAAAACTCATTAAACGACTCTTAATCATAGGAGGAGTTCCTTCGTTAAACTGGACTGCACGAGCTGTCCGCATGGCATCCATTTTAAGTGGACCTTGCGATCTATGAGCGAGAGCGGTTTTGCGCTTCTTCATAACGTTCTTTGAAGGGGTTTTCTGTCTCCCAGTAACCAGGTGGAGTCAAGGTTTGCCTTACATGCGGCAGACGAGCTGCTATAACAAACGAGGAGTGCAGATATAAACTGCAAGCGGACCTGAAAACTGGATGGCCGCCCCGTTGCAAACGAGTGTGATGACATTTGCACAGCAGCCCGCAATTTTTTTGATTGTTTTTACATTGTACCAAATTGGGGAACTCTCGAGGCATTAGTCTGTCCATCGTATCCGATAGCTCGGCAGCGTTTGCACCATTATGATCGCAGCGGGAGTAGACTTCGATTCTCTGGATCTGGCTGCGTTCAGAGCGAGACGACGATCGTTTAGCATTGTGTGTGAGGATTCTTCGAAGGATTTCGTTTTGGGGGGAGGCGACGGAGCGATATCAGAAGCTCCTTTGTTCAGAAGACGTGCTCCCATAGCATCCTCTTCAAATGAACTTTGCGATCCGATGGAGACAATGGCTTGTGAGTCTCATCGCAAACCTTGTCGGAGGACTTCCCATTGCCGATTATGAAGCCGACTCTGGAAAAAGGACAGCGATGGAAGACTTGAGAGGTTTCCAGACGCTCTTGTTTTCGTTCTCCATGCGAGCCCTCACCACAGAGCAGCGACAACGACAGCCAAGGAGGAGGTTGTGGATACCAGTGTCCCGATGTATTATACACCTTCAGGCTCTTATGGCAACGGATTTCAGATCAGATCAGGGATCGTGTTAAAGCAGACAGCCTGGAAAGCAGCAACTTCCCGATCCTATAGCAATAACCATCTTTGACTCGTCGAATCTGTAGCAAGTCTGAGCACCCTATTGTAAATGATGTATTAGAACTACAAATTTTGGGATGAGGAAAGGAATCTTCAATTGATGGATCCAGACATTTTCCCAACTGTCGACAGTTGCTTCGAGCTCATCAGAGCGAAGGCCGTCATTCGGGTTTTCTGCTGCTGGAGTCGTGGAGCTCACCTTCCAAATTATATAGGAAATGCCAAAGGCACCGAATGGATCATAGAATGTTGCGAGCAATTCGATACGAAACATTTGTGGACGCAACAATATTTTTATGGACTCACCTTCGATTGGTCTCCGAATCTAGATCTACAAACAAAAGTGACAACCATACGGGCTGGACAATCGGTCGGCATATTTATTAACAGATTATTAGCTGTCGTCGCTGTAAGCAGAGCATCCTAGCAAGCAGCATCCTGTCTCCAACTCATCAACAGATCGAGTCGAGTGCGACAAATAAAGATGGGGTCGATAATATCGAAGAAAACCCCGGCAAACTCTCCCGCCAAAGGCAACGCAGCGGACTCCTCGTCCCCGCCCAAGGCTGCCGACCCGCTGAGTCCGCCGCCGTCGACCTCCGAGTTGCCCAAAGTGACGCAAGCCCCACCCCCAGAGGCTGCGATCATCACAGATCATCAGGCAAAAGAAAGCGTAAAGAACGACGGAGAGAAAGTCATTACTGGAACTGGAAACACCGCTAACTCTGGGAAATCGCCAAAGTAAGTCGGCATGCCGGCAGATTGATATCCGTATGGGGTTTCTTCATTTGGCTCACTTGTCGATACCTGTCGATCTATCGAACAGCATGACCGGACAGAAGACCTGCTTGATTTGCATCGATGGATGGGGTATCTCGGAGAACCCCGACCCAACTGGCGACGCCATTCGCAACGCCAAAACGCCCGTCATGGACGACCTTGAAAAGAGGTATCCGTTCACGCCTATTGCCGCACACGGGTTGGCTGTTGGATTGCCTGATGGTCTCATGGGCAACTCTGAAGTCGGGCACTTGAACATTGGCGCTGGTCGCATCGTATACCAGGTATATGGATACGTTGATAGCACACTTTGGGGTGAGTGACTAAAATTCAACTTGAAAGGACATTGTTCGCATCGACCTTTCGATCCGCGATGACAAACTGAAAAACCTCCCCAACCTTGTTGCCGCATTCGATCGAGCAAAGGCCGGTAATGGTCGTCTGCACTATCTCGGTCTCGTCTCCGATGGTGGTGTGCACTCCCACAACCAGCACCTTTACGCTCTCCTCGCCGCCGCAAAAGAGCACGACGTGCCCACGACCTATATCCACTTCTTTGGTGATGGTCGCGACACCGCACCCCGCTCGGCGTCCAAATACCTCACTGAGCTCCTTGAAAAGTTGGGCGAGCTTGAGTACGGCAAAGTTGCGGATATCATTGGTCGGTACTACTCCATGGACCGTGACAAGAGGTGGGAGCGCGTGCAGGTTGCGTATGAGATGTTGGTGCAGGGGAAGGGCGAGGTGGTATCGGACCCTGTGAAGGCGATCGAGGAGCGGTATGCGAAGGATGAGACCGATGAGTTCTTAAAGCCCATCATCGTGGAGGAGGAGGGAAGGATCAAGGACGGGGACACGTTGATCTTTTTCAATTATCGCAGCGATCGTATGCGTGAGATCAACCAGGCACTCGGGATCACACCATTGCCCTTTGAGACCGACGTTGTTCCCAAGGACATTGTAAGTGTAGACAAGCATGGAGTCATCACTTTATCTCACAATATCATTATCTTTCTTCAGTCGATCACCACGTTCACGCAGTACAAAGCCGACTACCCCTTCCCCAACATCTTCCCGCCCCAGAAGATGGACAACGTTCTTTCGGAGGTGATTGGAAAGATCCACAACCTCCCGCAGGTGCACATTGCCGAGACGGAAAAGTACGCCCACGTCACCTTCTTCTTCAACGGCGGCTCGGAAGCACAGTTCCCGCTCGAGCAGCGCGACCTCATCGCGTCGCCCAAAGTCGCGACGTACGACTTGCAGCCTGCGATGAGTGCGATCGAAGTCGGCCAGAAGGTCAGATAAACTTGCCCGCAATAGCTTTCTCTCGCTAGAAATTGAACTTATTTCAGGTTGCTGAACGTGTGCTCGAGAACTCGTTTTCGTTTGTCATGTGCAACTTTGCACCCCCGGACATGGTCGGCCACACTGGCATGTACGAGCGTGCTATCCAGGCCGTCGAGGCGACCGACAAGGCCATCGGTATCGTGTACGAGGCGTGCAAGAAGGCAGGGTATGTCCTGTTCGTCACTGCGGACCACGGAAACGCGGAGAAGATGGTTTCTGAGAACGGTGGGCCGCACACTGCGCACACCACATCTAAAGGTAAGAAGCTAAAGAAAGAAATCAGTCGTGCGTTCAGTTGACTATCATTGACTCTAGTGCCATTTATAATGACGAGTACCGTGCACAAGTTCGACGCGGAAAAGTCAAAGAGCGCTGGGCTTTGCGATGTTGCCCCGACCATCTTGGAGGTAATGGGACTGGCGATCCCAGAGGAGATGACTGGGAAGTCGATCCTTGCTGCATAGAGGCGGGTTGCATATGTTGAGTTTCTATAATTTTTGGAGATATATCTGTGCGGCTGTGGATTTGCCAACGAAAAGATGACCGTCTACTGTTTTACGATAAGAGCCAGCAAAAACTACGTTAATAAAGCTAATGTTATTTGACTATTGAAGATACTAATCTTTCAACCGGTCATCGTTTATATTCTCTTGGTCTACTGTCTACATTCTCTAATATTCAACAGACTGCATGGAAATGTGTTCTATTCCTTGGAAGACGAGCACTTTTCGCTCTTATATATGGACACCGCCATCAGCGAAGTGGGAGAAATCTGTGTTAGTGAACCGGTGACACCGTTCACAGAGAAAGCGACGACATTTGGAGTGTTGTGTGTTTCACCAGCAGGAGAATGTAGCTATCGGTCTTTTTGGTGCATAAGAGCGTCATGTAGCGAGGGAAAGCCCCGCCTGAAGAGACGATTGCCGTTTGTGTTGCAAGGAAGGAAGTCGGGTCTGCCGTGTAGACAGCGACACTGGAGGTTTCTAAAGTTCGACAGCGGGCACTTGGAAAGCTTATTCGTATGTGCTTAAGGTGTTGTTATTACGGTTGGGATACCCGGGTTGCTTGAGCGGAACTGAGTGTGACGTGGACCTGAGCCGAGTTGGAAACGAGGTCCGCTCCGGCTCCGCGATCCGTGAGGATTGTGGTGTCGAGGTCAAGCCTGAGCTTTGATTCGATCGTCCCCCTTTAAAACAGGTATGAATGCAACTCGGTGCAAAATCAAAAATCATCTGTTTTCTGAAAGACATACAAGATCAGGTGCGGCAAGCACGATTTCCTTTCCGATCACTTTCGCCGTGCTTTGCGTAGCGTGGTGTGCTGTTGGAAGCCCCTGCCGCGAGTTCGAGGAAGTCAGGTTCGCCTCGACCGCGGGAACAGAAGAGCGTCGTGGGAGGGATCCATCCCTGGAAACACCCCGCATGGTCACCTCTCCGTTAAATATATTCATGCCATCATCGCTTGTAACTACAGTTTTCATCACAGATCTTTGAAATCACATTCGTCAAACAAAACGTTGGTTCATCACGTGGATTCGTGATATGACGAGGATCGAATTCGAACACCCTTTATCGCACCCTTTAAGAGAATTTTATCAGTTGATCTGTGTGATCTGTGTGTGGGTCGTTACCTGAGCGATCTGTAAGGTGATGTTATAGTTCTTTGCAGCAGCTTGTGCTCCGGCAATGAACACTTGCATTTCATCAGTGCCGAGATCGTTGGATGTAATCCACCCGATTTCTGATCGAGCATGAAAACTGAACGTGATCCGGAAACATGCGTTGCCGCCATGAGAACGCTCCCTTTGGTTTCCTCTGTTTCCGGGGGTCTACTGGTAAGTACGCTGAAACAGTCAACTGCTTTGTGCGAATTTATGTGTAGACATTCAGGACACGATCGGGGTTTCAAGGCTGTTGGGGGTAGCAAAAGCCCGAGAACGCTCGTTTCAAAGCTAAGGCGGACCGTTCCTGATGATTTTTCCAGAGATATCTACTTGAGGAGAAGTGCTGCCATGAACTCATGTTGATGCATATGAATCACGCGACGAAGCTAGGTGGGGTTACCGGCGGATATATGCAAGTTGCATGCAGCAATCTGTAATCCGCCAATTGTAATCGCAGTAATGCCTACTGATCATCTCCTCATTATTCAAATACCCTGATCGGCTCTTCGGGCTCCTGAACCCCGCAACGTATACTTATGCACAAATCCAAGTACCAGCAGTAAAACCAGATTTGGACAACCGGCGACCTACCAAAGCTTACACTGGCCGCTATAGCTTCCAATATTGCCATTGCCGGTCCGCAATACGGTTTTCTTCATCCTTACCTCCCCGTACTTTACGTGAACAAGCTCGGTGCGACTTACCCGATTAACGTCCTTCCCCGTCCAACAAACACAAACAACGAAACGGCAATGGATCTGTTGTACTCCGAAAACCTGATAGGCGGAATCGCTGCTCATTCCCTTGACAAAAGTGTCCCTTCCAGCATTATCCCGCTTCTTGACGCCCAAACTTTTGTCAGTGTGTTGGGAACGCCTGCGACTTCGACTCCCAAATTCAGCGCCGAAAAGTCAATTCCAAATTTCTCTCGCCCAACTTCATATTCTCTGCATCGGTGATGTGATGCTTTCGAATGATTTAACATCAGTATGCCCTAGCCTAATGTCCTTGTCAACCTGTCACTCGAGCTAGCCGAGGAAACTAATCCATCCAGCTTATCCACGCAGTTTCGATATTGAGGGGGCATATTCCCTCTGATCTCATTTCCAGAAAAGCTACCGACGAGGGAAACAAGCAAGGAACTCTCCTTTTAAATCCAAGACCAAAACATCTCTGCACCATCTATTTGAGCAAAGTGCACTTCTAGTAACCAGCACAAAAATGGATTGATAAACGGATTCCAAGAACACAATCAATCGTCATATAAACGAGACACGGCCAAACCATATCCAGAAAGCGGAGTTGCCTGCGAGAATATTTTACCGAGTAAACCAGTTTCGTGGTTCACAGAGAACGCGACGACATTCGGGGTGTTGTGGTTCGACAACAGCAGAATGTATCGACATTTATCGTGCGGAGCTGAGTCGAGAGGAACAAGGGTTATGTAGCGAGGGAACGCTCCACCGGACGGAACGATGTCAATTTGTGTCAGAAGGAAGGTCTCTTGGTCGATCTTGTAGACAACAACACTGGGTTACGAGAAAATCAACAATGAAAGCAAGTTACTGTGAATTATTTTTTACCTATTGTGGCCACGGTTGGAGGCATAGAGGAAGCGACCATTCGGATGGACGACGATCTCTGCGGCGGTGTTTGTGCCCGTGAAGTTTGCTGGGAGGTTGTTGTAGGTCGCGAGGAGCGTCTTTTGGGCAAAATCAAACACGCTGACAGTGGATGCGACCTCGTTGATTGCATAGAGTACGCTCGAGTTGAAAGGGTGGAACTGCGTGTGACGTGGTCCAGAACCCAGTGGCGAGACCAGGTCCGCTTCACGGTCAGTGAGAGCACCAGTTTCAAGGTCAAGGGTGAGCTCCTTGATACGATCATCGCCCTTGAAAACGGGAGGGAAAAAGGTTCAGAATCTTCACTCATCGTGGATGAATCTCTTGCAGACTCACGAGATCCGGTGCGGCTACAACAATTTTCTTTCCAAAGACTGGAGCGGTACTTTGAGTGGAGTGGTGTCCAGTCGGAATTCCTTGACGCGAGTTGGCCGAAGTGAGGTCTGACTCGACGACTGGGAAGAAGAACACGGTGGTGGGTGGGTATAGAATCTCTCCAGTATGAGGATCAAGTTTGTAAACCGACGTCGTTCCAGAGTTATAAGTGGTGACTGTGAGGAAGTACGTGCCTCTCGCCTCATTCTGTTTCTGTGGGTTCGCAGGTGTGATCACAGTTGTTCCCAGAAGTCCAACAAAGTCCGGGCTGCTGCCAAAAGATGGAACCCGCGAGATGATGGAGGATGGTATATTTTTTTGAAGGGAAACAGCAGTAAGACCGCCTGACAGCGTAGTGGAAAAAAGTGCGTTCAGTGCCGTTGCATTATTGGTGTTTGTTGGGAGGGTGAGCGCGCCAGGTTGGTAAGCCGCACCACGCTCGATGTTGTAAAGTACTGGTAGGTACGGGTGAAGAACCCCATATTGCGGGTTTGCGATGGAAACGTTGGCAGCGAGAGGTGTCAAGGTGAGCTCAGGAGGGTCAGCAGCTGTCCATGTAAGTGAGAATGGAAGGACGCTGCTGGTGCTCGCATTCGTGCACAGGTACACGTAGCGTGTTTGGACTGCAGCGGTGCAGCAGATCCAGGTGGCCAAAAGAACGAGGAACTGAAGGAAGTACATGATTGGGGGGAATTTAGGAGCGGGGCACGGGTCTTATATGCTGGAGGGTGAGGTGATCCAGCAAATTTTGTGAAATGGGAGGATAAATTTTCATTACAAATCACCCAAACGTACATGGCGAACACTTCAAATCAACAATGATCCAGCCTTCAGTTGCTCGTGAATACGCACTGGAGTTATCGGGAAAAGTTCACATGTTATTTCCACTTATAAGGGTGAAAAAGAAACCTGGGAATCTCGGTGGCAAGGATGGACCCTCTCCACACTTTCTGGCCCAAAGGAAATATTAGTAAGCATCGTATTAAATTGGTGAATTCCAAAGCAACAGCATAGAGGGTAACAACTCATACAAATCATTTCCGGAGGTAGAGGGAATACAGAATGGAACCGGTTACAACACAAAGAATATTACGCGTTGGGATCGGTGGATCATGCGTTGTAAATGCGGGAAACTGCCATACCGAAGCCAGAAAGCGGAGTTGGCTGCGAAAATATCTGGGTCAGCTCACCGGTCTCGTTATTCACCGAGAACGCCACAATGTTCGGACTGTTATGGTTCGAGAGGAGCAGTATGTAGCGGCACTTTGAGTTGTTTGTGGCGTCAAGGGGGACAAGTGTGACATAGCGAGGGAAAGCACCACTGGAGGAAACGATCTGCTTTTGGGTAAGGAGGAACGTTTTCTGGTCGATCTTGTACACAGCAACACTGATGTTTTGCACAATGGTCAAGCATCAACCATTAAATCTTTGCCGTCGTTCACCTACCTGTCGTGGCCGCGGTTGGAGGCGTAAAGGAAGCGACCGTTGGGGTGAATAATGACCTCCGCGGCCGTGTTGGTGCCTGTGAAGTTCGCCGGGAGGTTATTGTAGGTCGCAAGAAGCTTCTTGTTTACAAAATCGAACACGCTGACGGTAGATGCGACCTCGTTGATGACGTACAGTATGCGGGGATTGGAAGGGTGGAACTGGGTGTGACGGGGACCAGATCCGAGGGGGGAGACGAGGTCAGCTTTGCGGTCAGTAAGGACACCTGTTTCCAGATTAAGGCTGAACTCTTTGATGCGATCGTTTCCCTTTAGAAAGTTTGATGTAGTTAGCTTGTATCGCCAACGGTCATGCAAAAGAATCTCACGAGATCAGGTGCGGCGACTACGACGCTCTTTCCGATGATTGGCGCGGTGCTCTGTGTCGAGTGGTGTCCTGTCGGGATCCCTTGGCGCGAATTCGGAGAAGTGAGATTTGCTTCTACTGCAGGGAAGAAGAACACGGCTGTGGGAGGGTACTGAATCGCACCGGTTTTCGGATCAAGCCTGTACACAGATGTTGTGCCGGAGGTGTAGGTAGCCGTCGTGAGGAAATAAGTTCCTTTAATTTCTTGCTGTTTCTGCGCGTCCGCCGGTGTGATCACAGATGTTCCGAGCAGGCCCACAAAGTTTGGATTGACACCCAAAGACGGTACTCGCGAGATGACTGTAGAAGGGATATTACTCTTGAGAGATACAGCTGCAAGTCCACCAGTCAAAGGAGCCGAAAATAGAGCATCTAAAGCCGTCACGTTGTTCACGTTTATTGGACGGGTGAGGTTGGTGGTTGCGTAAGTTGCACCGCGCTCGATTGCGTAGAAGACCGGGAGGTAAGGGTGAAGAACCCCATACTGTGGATTTGAGAGCGAAATGTTGGACGACAGAGGAGTCAAGCTAAGGATCGGCGGATCGGCAGTTGTCCAGGTTAGGGAGTAGGAGATGATGCTATTGGTGCTAACGTTTGTGCATAAGTGCACGTACCGGGTACGGACCGCCGCGGTAGTGCTAATCAAAGCGGCTGAAATAAGGAGGATCCGAAGCATAGACAGCGATAATTGTGTGGGATATGGTGTGGGTGGTTCACACATTTGTTAATTTTAATCTAAATATCACAAAATACTACGCGATGGACACGTGATCGGCAATTTTTGGACGAAAATAATCAGCAAAAACCCGGATATGTCGTGCATGACAACGAAGGAACGGCTGGGTTGGACTGCTCTTCCCCGGAAAGAAGAGGTTGATCTTGAAAATATCGTTGAGGAAACAAATGGAGTATTAATTTTTTATACTCAATGAGTTATTAAAGACACCAACCGAGATGAATCGAATCATGCCGTGAATTCTGCTCACACTCAAAAGCCTCCCTCCTCTTCAGTAATCTACGGCGCCCTTGAATACCTTCTTGTGCAACGGAAAAACATGATTATAGCTCTGTTGGCCATGGCGCTCCTCAGAATTGTTTGTCCTTCATCAATCTTAGTCGGGTTTGTTCTTTAGCTCAAGAGCACGCTGAAAACGCTTTGCGTCTGTCATAATAAGAACGAAGGCGACACTTGGTCCATACGAAACAAATGCTCTTATCGTGATTGTGGCATAAGCACTTTGCGGAACACAGTTGCCCATTTATACTTACGATGCTACAATACATTAAAAGATTTTAAGCGATTCCTGGTAGAAAACAACAAACAACCTCACCAGTGTACGGCGGAAAGTAGCCTCCAATGGATATGAAGGTCATGATTATGTTGGCGGAGTAGCACAGAGCTCTCAGACCACCCATCATAAATATCCAAAACGCTCTGTGTTTTAGTGGATTGAGACTCCGGCGTCTTGGAAGGGTATTGCCGCCGACGGCATTTTGAAGCTCCAGAGCAGCCGAAACAATTTTGTATCTATTGAGCGAGCGAGCTTCAAGAGAATTCAAAGTGGTAAATAGCGGAGTTTTCCTAACTGTGCGGCTAGAAACAACCCCGATTCAACAATCGAGTACCAAACGGCTTCAAGCAGGAGTATGAAACTTCCCTGCTTGTCGTATTTGTGACCTGTTTTAGTCAACCAAACAATGTTGAGAGGTTTAAAAAGAGAGATTCCCACTATTTACCGTCGCTTTCGATGATTGCCTTAACGTAATAGTACACCGAAGCACTCGCCAAAGTCAACTGTAATAGCGTCACCATCAAGCCAACACCCCAAGGTGGTATCTTAGCACTGAGAGGAAGTACGATGAGCGCGGTACGCATCGTGGAGTGGAATGTCATGCAAGCCCATGCGAGAATCCAAGTGATCCCGCAAACTGCTTTGGTTAACGCCCCAATTCCGGGTAATCCTCGCACGAACAACAAGAGTCCTGTGATATAAAACACCTCCGTAAGGATAAAGAAGAAGAGGAATGCGTCTGTCATAATAAGAACGAAGGCGACACTTGGTCCATACGAAACAAATGCTCTTATCGTGATTGTGGCATAAGCACTTTGCGGAACACAGTTGCCCATTTATACTTACGATGCTACAATACATTAAAAGATTTTAAGCGATTCCTGGTAGAAAACAACAAACAACCTCACCAGTGTACGGCGGAAAGTAGCCTCCAATGGATATGAAGGTCATGATTATGTTGGCGGAGTAGCACAGAGCTCTCAGACCACCCATCATAAATATCCAAAACGCTCTGTGTTTTAGTGGATTGAGACTCCGGCGTCTTGGAAGGGTATTGCCGCCGACGGCATTTTGAAGCTCCAGAGCAGCCGAAACAATTTTGTATCTATTGAGCGAGCGAGCTTCAAGAGAATTCAAAGTGGTAAATAGCGGAGTTTTCCTAACTGTGCGGCTAGAAACAACCCCGATTCAACAATCGAGTACCAAACGGCTTCAAGCAGGAGTATGAAACTTCCCTGCTTGTCGTATTTGTGACCTGTTTTAGTCAACCAAACAATGTTGAGAGGTTTAAAAAGAGAGATTCCCACTATTTACCGTCGCTTTCGATGATTGCCTTAACGTAATAGTACACCGAAGCACTCGCCAAAGTCAACTGTAATAGCGTCACCATCAAGCCAACACCCCAAGGTGGTATCTTAGCACTGAGAGGAAGTACGATGAGCGCGGTACGCATCGTGGAGTGGAATGTCATGCAAGCCCATGCGAGAATCCAAGTGATCCCGCAAACTGCTTTGGTTAACGCCCCAATTCCGGGTAATCCTCGCACGAACAACAAGAGTCCTGTGATATAAAACACCTCCGTAAGGATAAAGAAGAAGAGGAATAAGAGCATCGATATGCAGAGGAATTTGTTGGTGATCTTCTCTAGGTCCTACCAAGAACAGCTCTGTTCAGCGCGTACTGCAAGGGATTTGGACTGGCAGATACCTCCCAGAAGCATGTTGCTGCTGTGATAGCGCAGACGATTGCTCCACCGGTTATCATGATTTCCGAAGAAACCACGTTCATTGTCACATTAAACCCTAAAGTTACAAATAAACCTGATTGGCTCACGATTGTGAGTATATAACCATTGCAGTTACCAGGATTTATTCCTCCGGAAGAAGGCTCAATGCAGAATCGATTACAAAGGTGAGAGGATTGTGCTCATGGAAACAAATAATCATCCCACTCGTCAAGCCCGAGCAACTTCATTCCGAGCTCCGAAACCTGACATTCGCCCCGCTTCCTCACAAACTGGTCATGAGTCTTTGCCCACAGCGTTTTCTCTTCAACACCATAAGGCTGGTACTTCTCAAACAACTCGACTCCACGTACTGCGCGATGAGACGTCGCAGCTTGTTTCTTGAACGCCGCGATCCTGTTCGATCTATCCGCATGCGTCTCGAATTCCACTGGAGCCATGGTCACGTATACACATGCTCTGTCGTTTGCGCGGGGATCGGAAGTGATGGGCAGGACGTTTCCATGCGGAGTTGTGCTGTAGAAGAGGATGAGATCGCCCGCGCGGCATTTGATGTGTCGAGGAGGCATGGGGAACGGTGATGTTGGAGGTACGTCGCCATCTTCGAGGTAGGGAGTGCCATCCTTAACGATCTCTCGTATGAATGGGTCAGGAAACATGTGGATTCCTTTGTCGGCAGGGGCTGAGCTTGCTGAGAGTTCAAAGAACTTTTTGTGAGCGCGGTGACCACCATCGATGGCCCTGAAGCCTCCATCGCAGGACAGCGTGCAATCGATCAGGTTGACGATACCCTGAACGAAGCCCGGGAACGATCCGTCCGATTCTCCCGGGTCAGCGTCGGTGTGCCACCTTAGGCCATCTCTACCCCCACGATTAGATTTCTCCAACAGAGAATCGGGAGTGTCGATCCGGTCGTGCATCCGATCTGCGTCCGATCTTTCAGCGTCCCGCCATGACCCTCTCGATACCCACTGGTAGCACCACCTGTCAAAACTGGATCGAAGCTGTGGCGTGCCCCACAGCTCTGAGAATGTGCGATGGAGGTTCGGGTGCTGGCGAATATCCATTTGTGATTGCAACTGAACGGAGAAGTTCACACCAGAGCGGAGGAATGGAAGTTGAGCAGTGTCTGGCCACGGTGCGATGTAATCACGCATTTCAGCAACGGTGCTCTCGCACAGAGACTTTGGGATGACATTCTCGATGACAACGTAACCGTGTGTTTTGAGGTGATCTCGCTTCTCTTTAGTCAGGAAATGAATGCCATGAAGCGAGTTTCCGCCATCAAGAGAATCTAGTTGTGAGAATTCCATATTCGTGTGTAGCTTCTCCTCTGAAGAGCTGCTCACTTCGACTTGGGCGATCTTCAAAATTTTATAGTTTGGGAAGTGGGACGGTCGTCAACCGCGGTGAACCCTCCGCCACCTCAGGTCTCATGGGAACCACATCCGCGAAAAGAGCTTTATTCGAAAGAAACGCACACCCGCAACAACATCACGCGATACTAAAGGACGTATGACGCTGATCCTCACCCATCACTGAAGTCCTCATCACTTTCCCGGTGTCAGGTGCAGTCTGAGTTTTTCCACCGCTGACTGTGACAACCTCATCGTCAGCATACTTTGAAAAGTCCAGCTCGATCATAGCTGATGGCGGGCCTGTAGAAGATCCACGCTTTTCTATGCTACTCCCTGGATTGTTTGACATGCTCTGCGGTCCGTCTGAATACTGTTTCTGGAGTAACTCGAGTGCCTGCTGAAAGCGGCTTGCATCCGTCATCATTACAAGGAATACCACACACAAGCCGTAAAATGTCCATGGCCTAGCATATTACTATTGTTTATCTCTGGTTGATTTTAAAAAATTGGATGAAACCTACGTGCCTGCTCAAAGAGTGTCAAAGAAATGTCAATTGGCTACCACACTTCAACATACCAGTGAGAAGAGGGAAGAATCCTCCGATGGATAGAAAAGTCATCACGATGTTTACGACATAGCAGCTCGACCGCAAAAATCCCTTCAGGTAAATCATTGCTGCTCGTCCAGAAGACCACGCAGTACTTCGTGCAGTCATTGTTGATGATCTTCTTGACCTTAATGTTCCACGCTTACTGGCGTTACTACTAGTGCCACCACCGGTGATAGATTGGAGTTCCATAACCGTCGACAGGATCTTGAACCTGTTAGTCAAAAGGAACATTAAACGATTTCCATTCTCAATTTCTCGGTGGAAATAGACATACTGAGTGGCGACAAAGAAGACTGACTCCACAGTTGAGTACCATACTGCCTCCAAGACAAGGACAGTAGCTCCGCGTGGGTCGTAATCCGTTCCTGGCAATGTTTATGACAACGTGTCTATTTTACATTTCTGAGCCTCTCACCGCCAGTTTCTATGATAAACTTGAAGAAGAAGTACGATCCACTCCCCGATATGCACAACTGACAAACCGTCACCACAGCACAGATAACCCACGGGGGTGGTGTTTGGAGCCGCGGAAACACAATCAATATTGCTCGCATGGACGAATGAAATGTCATGCATCCCCACGCCAAAACCCAGAAGGGCGAAATCGAGACATAGAGCAAGTTCGCTGTGTATAGATCCCCGTTGATCTCATAGCAACACCCCACTGCGTTGAGGAGGATGCATATGTGAGCTAGTAATACGTAGAGGAGAATTGAGTTCAGAAGGAACTTGTTCTTCATTTTCTCCAAGTTCTATGAGCGGAAAGAAAGCAGATTCGCGGCATGTCAAATAAATAGCGTCAACATGGACGAACAAACCTCCCAGAAGCAAATCGTGAGTGTTATCATGAGGAACAACGCCGCCGACGTTGTCATGAGCTGTGCGTAGATGACTTGCTCGTAATCCATGTTGGATGCTGAGGAATCAACAACGTTTTGATTGGGCCAACTGTAATTATTTCGGAAAGCTAATGGAGGTTTATGAACAACGACAAAGAAACCCACTCTGAAATATTATTAAAGATTGGAAGAGTGAATATTCATTTGAGGTGAAGCTTTCTACATCCAATGATTCGATTGGCACCTTGTTTCCCGAAGGTTTACTTAAACTCTCCAAATATGCTCGGTTGCTACCAGGCATTCAGCATCCCAGTTTGGAGTTTTCATTCCCGGTCTCTCATTTCTTGGCACCTGAAATTCATTTCCCTATGCTTGATCTGCATTGAACTCGCATTCAGTGAGTATTTCACAGGGCAGCATTTTCCATTAAGAAGCTCGTTTTTTATTGAAACCAATGATGTCTAGATATTCTCCAATTGCCCCCCAAATCGCCCGAACTATCTGTTACTGAACGATATGCATCGAGTACCATGGCTCATAACTGACGCCCTCACGACTTTTGAGACATCGGGCGACATGCGAACCTTTTCACCGCAAGCTACTATCTCTGTCTCCCCAAATTTTGAGAAGCCCAAGTCCATCCTAGCTGCTTGAGGGGCGGCGAAAGAAATACGCTTGTCGGCGCTTTCGGGATCTCCCAACGGTGCATCTTGACGGTCCTCTGGACAGTGTTTCTGAAGAAGCTCGAGCGCTTGTTGGAAGCGACTGGCGTCTGTGATCATGACAAGGAGAACTACATTGAGGCCGTAAAACACCCAGGATCTACAGCGATTTAGCTGTAATTAAACAGGAGTCCATTACTTTATTGCATGTTAAACCTACGTGCCTTAAGTTGGAGTGAAATGTTAGAGAGCCGCATCTGAAACAAACTGCGGACTTACCAGATAAGAGAGGGAAGAATCCCCCAATGGATAGAAAAGACATGACAATGTTCGCAATGTAACAGCACGATCGCAGGAATCCTTTCAGGTATACAACGGCTGCGGGTCCAGAAGACCAAGTTCCGCTACGTGTGCTCATAGTGGACGATCGTCTGCCACGCTTGTTGCTGCTACTGCTGTTGGAGCCCGTTGCCGATTGCAATTCGATCACCGTCGACAGAATTTTGAACCTATTACTGAGATTTGGCAAAGATTGACGAACTGAGCTTAAAACCCACGTACTGGGTAGTGAGAAAGAATATTGACTCCACGATGGAGTACCACACAGCTTCTACCATAAGGAGAGTCACTCCACGAGGATCGTAGTTCGTTCCTGAAAATTTGTTATCAGATAAATCTCCAGCCGCGGAAAACTCACCATCTGTTTCAAGGATGAACTTGAGGAAGAACGACGAGCTGCTTCCCGATATGCACAACTGCACGGCGGTAACTATACAGCTTATGACCCACGCTGGTGGGGTTTGAAGTTGTGGAAACACGATGAGAGTCGTGCGCATACATGAATGAAATGTCAGCGATGCCCATGCTATGACCCAGATAGGAGAAAGGGCAGCATAGTACAGGATCGCTATTTCTATGTGTCCGACAACCTCGTACCGCTCCCCAATGATGTTCAAAATCATGCATATGCACGAGAACAGTACAAAGATGAGTATAGAGCCGAGGAGAAACTTGTTCTTCATTTTTTCGAGATTCTATGGGTGGAGATCTGGATCAAAATGAAGTGTCTGGGTTGAGCGAAAGCACAAAGACCACCTCCCAATAGCATATCGTAAGGGTGACCATTTGGAAGAGGGCGGCCGCCGTGATCATGATTTGCGAGTAGGCAACCTGGGAAGAGTCCATAGTTGAAACCAAGGAAAGAGTGTTCTGTTGATTGGTATAGCTTTGAGATTGTCAGGAAGCAGAAGCACATGAATTAATACAAGAGCTACAGTATCACTTCAAAATTAGAGGAAAAAATAGAAATACGAAAGAGACCATTCTAGACCTCACGACTTCACAGAAAACATCTTGATCGTCTCTGTGCATCACCAGACCAGTGTATGACCTGCCATATCACTCGGACTTTGACCCCTCACAGAGAAAGCTCAGTTACCATTGACAGAATCTTGAGCCCATGTTATCGACTTTAATTCAAGTAGAACTCAATTGCTTACTGGGTAGTGACAAAGAACACAGACTCAACGATCTAGTGCCACACCACTTCTACTAAGAGTAGTGTTGCCCCACGGGATCATAATCGGCTCCCGACGGATCTAAAAATAGGTACATGAGTAAACTCCTCAGCTTGGACCGAGGACGAATTCAAGATAAAAAGATCCAGATATCAACAGTTGCCCAATTGTGACCAGAGCGCTGACTACTCATGCTGGTGGAGTCTGGAGCCGAGGAAACACAATCATAGTCATGCGCAAACACGAATGAAATGTTGACGATGCCCATGCCGGGACCCAGATCGTCAATAAGGCAGCATAATACAATTCTGCAGCTTCTGGGTGACAGGTAAGCTCAGTCCACCAACCGAGGATATTATAAGTCATGCACATGCAGGATAACATAACGAAGGCAAAAATTGAAACAAGGAGAAGCTTGTTCTTCATTCTCTCAAATTTCTGGGAGTTCTACCTTCAATTTGTAGGTCGTAATGATGGCCAGTCGCTGATATCATAATCTCAGTAAATGCGAGTTGTCAAGAGTCCATTTTCGAACTTAAACTAGTGGAATATTATTGTTTATTGGAATAAACGAAGTTCTCGAAGAAAATGCATGATATTGAGCGTTTAAACAGCATGCATTCAAACCAAGCGTAGACTATGTATTCTCAGTCTAGCATACATTGCTCTCCTTACAAAATGATAAAAATGCCTAAGACGAATAAGAATGGTTGCGAAAAATCCACACTGATAAAATCAATACTTAGTGCCCTCAGTTTCTGACTCTTCTCCTTTCATCATGACAGATCTCAAAAGTACCACACTGCTTTGTCCTACATGTCATTCATCTCGCACGATTTCACCACCCCGATCTTGCTCCCTCGCGCTACCCCGTCTCTCGTTTCTGCATCTGCTACCAACGCAGTCGCCTCACTCCACTTCTGACCCTGCTCCAGCAGCGAAAGGTTTGGCAGGATTGATCGAGGTTGTGGCCTCGGCAAAGTGGTTGGAAGGTCGTTTCGTACGCAAGTGCTGCCCGCCAACACAGCCGTGGTCGTCTCCCGACTCTGGAGAAGCTCAAGCGCATTCTGGAAGCGCTGAGCGTCCGTCATGATGATCAGAAGGCAAATGCTAAGACCATACCACGTCCATGATCTTGGTTCGAAAACAGTAGAGAAAAGAGGTGGTTAGATGCCGTTGGATAGTGACTAAGTCCTTTTATTTTCCATACCTCGCTATTACAAAAGAGCAAACGATCAGAAAGAGAGCGTTTATAGCCCTACGCGGGATTTCTTACCGGCGAAGTGATTGAAGAATCCTCCGACGGAGAGAAAGGTCATGATGATGTTTGTACAATACAGCATGGATCGGATGAGTCCTTTGACGTAAATCAACTTTGCATGCCGAGCCGTCCAGGAGTTGGTGTGCGATGACCACACGGACCACCGACGGGCTGGCGCTTGAGCTTGCCTATCTCCAGACTGAGTATCTCTAAGCTCGTTGACCGCGGAGACAATTTTGTATCTGAAAGAAAGAACGGGAGTGTCAGCCTTCAACATGGTGTGACCCTAAAGAGCGTACTGTGCAGTGATAAAGAGAACAGATTCCACAATTGAGTACCAGGGTATCTCGACCAAGAGAACGGTTACTCCTCGTGGATCATATACTTTCCCTGAAGCAAATGTAGATGCGACTGATGAGAGGGAAAGAAGAAAATAACGTTCTTTATTGTTACCAAGTGTGTCGATCTGTGACTTTGAATAAAAGTATGCCCCAGTCCCTGTCAAGCACAACTGTGCGAACACTGTGGATCCGCTGATGAACCAAACCGAATGATTTTGCAGTCGAGGAAAGGCAATGAGAATGGTTCTAGTGGCAGAATGGAATGTCAATGACGCCCAGGCAAGAGCCCAGAACACCGCACTGAGCACATATGCAACTTTGGCGGAGTGCGGCTGTGCTATTTGCTCCATGTAAGCGGCGGCGATGTTTATGGAAATGGAGAGGGACGAGGAGGTGACGAAGAGGAGAACAGAGACCAGCAAGGGCTTGTTGCGCATCTTTTCGAGATTCTGTGATCGCGTATCGGTACCGTTGGTTTTAGAAGTTTGGGCAAAAATGACTTGTGCATGCGTGGCATTACCTCCCAGAAGCTGATCGTTACAGCAAAGAGCGCGAACAGCGCGCCAGCAGAAGTCATGGACTCGCTCACCAGAACTTCATTGTAGTCCATGGAGCGCTAGATCTAGAGATTGGGAATCCGATCAATTGTTTGTGTGGAGCAGTCCCATTCGGAATCTCGTGTCCGGACTTTCTGGGCGGCGGTGTGTGATCTCGTTGCGATTTAACCGACTCTCAGAGCCGATCACCGACCACGGTAATGACCGGGTCTCCATCGGACACTCCGACGCCGAGTCTGTGAATACAGATCGAGATCACCTGTCATTTGCATTCGTCATTGTTGAAACTTATTTTTGACCGAACTTTAAGAAGTCCGAGTTCCACGCTCCGTTCTACGTTTGAGGAACGTGCGCAGAGACGCCATGAGCTGATCGATACATATCTTTTGCGCATTAGAGCATTTCCAGCTGCCAGACCCAAATTTTAAGATTTAGTTTCACCGGTGGAGAAGCTCTTAGTGTGTATTTATACCTCTTGTTGTAACACACTTGAATTCCCCCAATGTCTTTGCGGATTAGTAATCGGACAACGGCGGGGAATATCGCACCTCTCGCTGTATGTGGCTGCAGGAGGGCAAAATTTTCGAATATTCGCAAAATTTTTGGGGGGAATGAAACAGCGGACATGCTTATAAGACATCCAAAACACACAAAAAATTGAGTATTTGAAGAGCGCTGCTTGGAAAGACCCAACATCTTACTTCATGATCCTATCATTGATCTTCGTTTGGCTCTCTGCCTTCCTGCTGGCCCAAGTTTCTCGTGCAGCCCCAGGCCCAGTTTGCATTCCCAGGCCATCGCCGAACTGCATCACAAGCGACCCAGCATTAATATGGCTGGGTTCCAAGCTCTCTCCCTCGGCCGCGATCGCATGCCGTGGATCCCCTCTGCAGCTCCACAATTACGGCCGGTACTGGGGCACCCAGTTTGGCAAGAACGCCTCCGTGGTCGTGTACCCGACCACGAAAGAGGACGTTAGTTTCGCTGTACAGGCTGCGCGCAATGCGAGTGCTGGGAACGACTTTGCGTTCGTGTGCGGTGCGCATTCGATGACGGGTGCGTCCAGTGCGACGGGCTTCATTATCGATTTGTCGTGGATGAATGGGACCAAGATCGAACATGACGTGAAGCTTGATGATGTGGTTGTGAAGGCGGCGATTGCGTATCAGGGCGGAGCGCTGTGGAGTCAGGTTGATGGCGCAACGAGTGGATCGGGGTACACTGCTGTTGGTGCGAGGGTGAGCGATGTGGGAGTTGGAGGCTTCTCAACGGGAGGGGGGATCGGGTTCTTGGCGGGTGCGTATGGGTACGCGGGTGATCGGTTGAGGGCGATGGAGATTGTGTTGATGTCGGGCGAGATTGTGCTGGCGACAAAAACAAACAAGTATGCAGACTTGTTCTGGGCTATTCAGGGTGGTGGAGGCCAGTTTGGCATCGTGACAAAGTTCTATCAGGAAGCGGCTGCGGAACCGACGACGGTGCAGTTCCATCTGTGGTTCATCGGGGAGGACTCGATCGAACAGGCCCAGGAGAACACGGTCAAGTTTTTCAACGAGCACAACGACCCGTTTTCGCTGATGTACTACGCGCTCAGCTTCTTACCAGCGCAGCTGACCGAGGGAACGATCGGACTTCACAATATTCTCGTCGCGGCGTACTTTAACAACCCCTTGAACCCCGCTAGCCAGAAAGATTTCAACACAACGTACGCAGACTTGATTTCGGGCCTCAACATTACCTACCAGAAACACATCGAGGTGCCGTACTCGTTTGCGACACAGGTGATTGACACGTTCTTCCCTCACGGATTCCGTCGTGGATTCTACGGGCCACAGACGACAACCGTAACAGTGGATTACCTCCAGGCGATCAAGAAGACATTCGATCATTACATCAACACGATCGTTTCGCGTGGAGACCTTCCAGCTTCCGCGCTTTGGGCCCTGCAGTACATGTCACCCGGTCTCAGCGGAAACCTGCCGAAATCTGACACTGAGACCTCGTGGCCGCACTCGGTGTCCGCTCACCAGACGCTGTTCTCTCCGGCTTGGCTCAACTCAGAAAACGACAAGTTGGTCGTTGAGGACAACGATATGTTCAACAAGATCACCTGGGACCACCAGGACAAGCTCGGGAAGTTCATTGCGGATTACCCCAACTACATCAGTCCCGGCGTCTCTGGATCCCGTGTGTGGGGCTCGAACGTCGCAAAGCTCGTTGACCTAAAGGGCACGTACGATCCAGAGTGTAGGATCCACAGCGGTCGTGTGTTTGCATCAAAGGCGTGCATTGCGGGGGGCTGGGCAAACATTTATGCGTAGCTTTGATCTTGACTTTAGATTGTTTTATGATCTAGGTATGCTTTTTCCTTTTCCAATTTTGTTTTCGACAAATATAGTGGTGCCCAAATTCATACAACGTTGTCAGTTACAGATTCTCGATTCTTGACATAATTCACTAAAGATGCAAAACCGGATGAGTTGATAATAGTCTCTGCACAATAAAGGAAGATAACTCGCAAAAAAATGGCTCGATCTTTCTCCAGAACTCTGGTTAGATGGCAAAATAAAATTAATACGCAAGGAAGCATAATAGGCTTAGTACTCGTTGCTTCCATTCTGAACATCCAAACGAAAACATTGTATCCGCATAAGGAAAACAGTAAGTGTGGATCTTGAAGGGCATCTGATTTTTAGGATGACGACACAGTTGGGAGGGTCACTGATGCTGGAAGGCACAGAAACGTGAGGACGAAGTGAGCCGTCGGAAGAATACAAGGGGGCGAACTGTTTGGCTATCCTCCGTGGCTATTGTTGGAACTACCACCCCCCAGTGACGTGATACACGATTTCCAGAGCAATAATCCGGATCCAGCAAAACAGATGGGTCCGAGGTTCGCTGAAAGAAACCCGATCGATGTGCTGAATGGGAACAATATCCGGTTTCTCTTCCAATTCTCCCATTTCCTGCCAAACCGGGTGGTGAAGCGGCAAAATGACAGGAAACATTCTGATTTTCAAAGAAGCACCTTTCTGGGTTGTTAGCATGTGCGATAGGGAACGCTTTGGTTGGACGCTGGCTTCAACGGCACGGGAGTTTCTATTACTGTTCGAAACATATTCATGGTCGGGCGATCAATCTTATACATACTTTTGTGTATTCGTTGGTAGACGAAACAAGAAATGTTGCATCAGTTTGCAATCATATAGTTGTTCCGTGTTCATGGAAGTGCTGAATGTTCATGCACTTGGGCTTTGTTCAAGGTACTCCTTCCACCATTCCGCGGTCATCTGCTCCTGAGTCGCAAACACCTCGTCCTTCAACACCTTCTCCTTCTCGTTCTTCGGCCTCAACATATCCTGCTTCGGCCCCTTTCCGCTCCCAGCCTGCCGCCATCCAAACCTCGGATCCACATCCTTCCCCTCCATCACGTCGACCACAATGTCCCCGAGCACAGGCATAAACTTGAACCCGTGCCCACTTCCGCCGGTAGCGAGCACGCAGTTAAGGTAGCGCGGGTGCGGTGCGATCAAAAAGTCCCCCGTGTTGGTGTCGGTATAGTAGCAGATTTTGGCGAGTGCGATCGAGAGTGTGGAGAGGTGCGGGAGGTGGGTGTGTATGAAGTGGCGGAAGGTGATGAGAGCGGAGAGTGGGAAGGAGGATGTTGGAGGTACGGTGTGGGGTTCGAGGAAGCCTGTCCCGTGGTTGGCGATTTTGAGACGATTCGTGTACGGATGTAGTGGGAATCCATAGAATCCTGAAATGAGAGAGTGGTGAGATTATCGGGAGAAGGGAATTTTAACGGACTCACCAGTGTCAGCGGTGAGCCAGACAGGAAAATTTTCGCTTGAATAGAAGGATCGCCTAAAGTTAAGGAAGATGAATACGTTGGATGGTCCGTATCTCCCTCATATGAGGTTGAGCTGTGGTCCCACCATTCGTCTGGAATGTCGAATTGAACAACGGGCTGACCGGTGGCGACCATAAACTCCTTGGTCTCCGGAACAACAGCGGGCGTCCAGCTTCCTGCCGCAATCACAACCTGCGAAGCCTCATAGACCGATCCGTCCAGCGTCTCCACTCCCAAAACTTTTTCGTTTTGTTCATCAACCACAAGTCTCTTGAACGTCCCTTCAGGTCCCGTGAAGAATTTTACCCCCCTTTCACGAAGAATAGTCGCGACATAGGCATTCGCGAACGCTGAGTCCGCCCAACCCGCAAGCGTCGACGCATACGCGTTCCGAAACTTCGGCGGGAAGTTTTTGGCCCATTCGGGAAGAGGGTCGAGAATCGCGATTGGGTCTTTGGAATTTGGGGCGAGACGCCGGAGGGTTGCAATGGTTTCCGAGTGGAATGAGGAGGGCTGGTCTAATGGTTCGGAAGAAAAGAAAACGGCCGTGGATGGGGTGAAGAGTTTCCCTGGGGAAGAGAGGGTTGGATGAGGTTGGTGGGGAGGGGAGAGATCTCGGGAGCGGGCATCGTCGGACCAGGCTTGCCAGATCGGGATGGCACGGAGGGCTAAGCGGGTGTAGAGTTCATCTGAGCCATAATCAGGACGGACGATCTTGTTGATATCGCTGCTTGCGGCTAGAAGAAATGCGAGTGAGTCGGGGTTGCAACAAAAACGTAGTTTCTACCATCAGGGGTCGGGACAGGATAGCGGTCGAGAACACAAATTTCAGGAGAGTCGTCTTTTCTTGCGCGGTCCAAGATAGCGAGGGCTGTCGACAGGCCAAAGGTACCAGCACCGACAACGACGATTTTGTTAAGGGGCATCAGAAAGTTGTTAGAAAATCTCTGGAAACCCAGATGTCAAAGCCACTGAAAAAGACTTTCCTAGTTTTATAACAATCGTTACAATTTTTGTTTACAAAGCAACATACGCCAAATCAGTCCCTTCCCTGCCCGTGCATCGTTTTGCCCCAAACGACAAAAACCTCTCTAGTCGCTCATCAAACAGTTTTGGACGGCGCTCAGGCGGAACGTACGACATCTCACCACGCCCGATCCTGCTCTGAGGTGGAAATCGCAATGGCGGATCTTCCAGCACTTCGGCATACTGAACCTTGACATCCATAGGGCTGCTTCCTAAACTGTCTGGAGAGTCAATCTTTTGGCTGCTGATAGGCTTCAGCCTGCCGTTGAGAAGATGGGACCGTGATCCTGTGAGATTTTGAGACGCTTGCTCACATGCTGATGATATTCGTCCTTGTGGCAACGGATTTGTCGCCGCTCGAGTGAGGTATTCGATCAAGAGGCAATGCTCTCTGAACTCTTTCAGCTTTTGAGTGTACGACTTTTTAACCCACGCTTTCGCTTGTTGGTTGTTTGCTGATTTTAGAATACTTAGTTTTCGTGATCCATAGAATCACTGTAATGTGCCTACCTCTCAAGTGAAGGGCAACGTATTCACAAGCAGAAACAGAGAGACTCTTGTAAGGATGCTTCGGTTTGAACTTTCCCACAGACAACAGTGCTTCTGTCAAAGCAGTAGCTGCAGTCTGCTCAAGGAAACCAATTAATGGCAGTGACTTCAAGTCAATTGAGACTGCTTTTGGAGGAAGCTTCTTTGGCAGCTCTAGATTTGAATACTTCCATGGTGTTCTTTGCAAAAGCTGTTAATATTGTGCTTGGTTAGAATATGTACCACTATACTTGAGAAATCGTCTCAGTTTATCTTCAGTCTCCATGCAAAAGAGTTTTCCTTCGTATTCTACAAGGCAATTACTATTCCCAAGAACAATGCTATCAAATCTAGTTTATATCTCAAAAGTAAGTCCTGGTCAAGAATGAAAGCAGAAATCTATTCACCCAGTGGGACACTCCTGGAGAGTGACAGGGCAGAAACCTGAAAGCTCGATCTGCCTTGGGAAGGCTTCTTTCAGGTAAGTTGCTGGTTTATGCAATGGCATTTGCTCTGGTAGATTGGGACCAAAAGCATATTTGTGAGGGTCTCTGAGAAACTTGCCAAGCTCTACTGAACCAGCCATTCGATAGAACTTGCTCTGTATGATAGTCAACTCAGTTTTTGACCACTAAATTTTCACTAAATAATCACTTTGTATTCTGCAACAAACAATGTCCCTGGTGCTCCAACAATGAGTTGCTGTTCATCCACAAAGGACACTGGGCAGAATTCGCCAAACTTCCCCATGTTTTCAGGGATAGTGTTAATTAGCACACCAATATCGTGTATTGATGCTGCAAGGTCTGCACAATATGAGGATGACTGGCAAGAAAACATCAGATAAGCAAATGGTACCTTTCATCATGAAATGCATGTACTGTTGACGACGATCAATTGAGCTGACTACCAGCTCAAGTGCTGTTTTCTTCAGTGCCCACTTTGACTCTGACCCATCAAGCATCTTCCAGTTTGCGCGCCTGTCTGTGTAATACTCCCTCATGACTTTCAAGTGAGGCAAGTACTTTTGATCGCGGGTCTCAATAACATCCCACATGTTCTCAATTGACGGTTTGTTTATCCTGACAGATCCATTTTTAAAATTGTGTCCAAAGCAAGTGATTGTGACTCTGCACACCTTAAGAGTTGTTGGTAGTCTTCTTCTGAACGTTCTTTCATGCGAGTGTTATTCAGACGCAACTCAATGATCACCTGGGGAGATATTCCATTTTCTTCTGCCTCTTTGGCATTGTTCATTGATCCAGGAAAACCATCAATCACCCATCTAGATCAGAGGATAAAAACAAAAAAAAATTTGCTGAGAAGAAATTGTTACCCGCTCAACTGACAAACTCCTCTTTTTGTCACTGTCTTGAAACACTCTGTAACTACTGCCTCAGGAAGTTCCTCGCCATTCTCTAGTGCTGCTTTGACCTGAACATAGTTCAGATACTGTGACCTAACTATTCTGGAAAAACTTGTACCTGTAAGCGCAAAGTAGTCAGTTCTGCTCCTTCAAGAATCGATTGGATGACAATAGGAATGTCCAAATATATCATGTTGTGATCCATTGCGATTCTGCGTGCCAGAGTAGTTTTCCCAACTTTTGCCCTTCCAACAACAGCAACAGTGGGTCGTAGAATTATGCTTGGGCTGCTTTGAACAACGTATTCTTTTGGATTCTTCATGAAATGTCCCCTGTTAGCTTCGTTCCTCAGGAAATATATCTGATCCTCAAAAAGAACAGGAAGTCTTCCTTTTTTGAGCTTTGTATTCCTTCCTTGGTTCTTCATAACAACTGGGCAATATCGACTGGAACGCAAATATATAGTTTTAGCATCAAGAGCATAAGAATGGAGCCTTACCCAAATTTACTGAAGGTTTTAATCCCCAATCTAATAAATATCTCGGCTTGGTCTCTTGCGATTGCAATAGGACTACAGAATATATTGGATCTCTACAAATTTAATATATCAATCTCCGTACTCCACTTAATTAAGGACAAATATTGACTTACATTTTCAACGAAGGGTTTCAATAATGCCTTCAGCTGAGCAACAACTGGGCGAGTGAATTTGTTAGCGTCAATATCAACAATTGGAATTGACGACATTGCTTCAAACGTCCCAGTAACTTCTGTAATCCCAACTGCTTCCCTCTCGGATCTTGCCCAAACAAGCAAAGTTCAGATGATTATTGCAGCTCCATTTCAAGCAAACATACGTCTCAGTGAACATTTCCTGCAGATCTTCATCTGACATCCTGTCAAGCTTATTTGTTGTTCTTGTGTAAAGTTCATTCATGTTTCCTTCTAATGCCTGTGCTCTTAGCAGAGCTTGCTGTCTCAGCAATGTGAGTTGACGACGAGCTGCTACTTCAGGATCCACTTGGAATACTACACAGGCATCAACGTGGAATCCTTCCTTGAGCATCACTTCTGCCTCGCTCTTGTTTCTGGGAAATCCTTCCAATATGAACCCACGTGAATTGTATGGCTTAAGGATTCAAGTTCATTTTCCTTTGTGTTTCATGCACAAGTAGACTTACACTCTGATAGTATAAATATTTCATCATTTCAATGACCATTGAAGGGGTTAGCATTCCTGCTCTTTCCCGTGCAATGTCCTCGACATCTTCTTTGAGCCCTGTATCTAGGGACTTTGCAACTTCAGCGAGGAACTCCCAGAAACTTAGGTGGACTGGGCCAGATGCCAAATTTAACTTTCTTATGCAGCTTGACTAGTAAAGAGGAAAGGATTTGAAGCTTGAGAAGCTTGGTGAAGCAAGCGAAATCATTCAAGCTCACTTTGCCTGAACTTGCAACGCCAAGAACCACAACTCTGGGAGGTGGGGATGCTGGAAGCTGTTGAGGACTTACAAAAGTATGTGGTGCTGTGACAAACGCATTTTTGGCTTCCTCTGATGCCAAGTAATAATATTTCTCCTATTGGCAGCAACATAAGTCATATATCTTGGAAACTGATCCAAAGAACAACCCACCTCATATCGTACACAGAGAGATGGGCTTCCCTTT
The DNA here is from genome assembly GCA_025526935.1 of Cladochytrium replicatum. Lineage (NCBI taxonomy): Eukaryota > Fungi > Chytridiomycota > Chytridiomycetes > Cladochytriales > Cladochytriaceae > Cladochytrium > Cladochytrium replicatum. The sequence continues at coordinate 28,222 of JAHLKD010000039.1, read as the reverse complement.
GTCAATATTTGCTTCTCCTTGAGTGTCCAAGGACAATAATCCTTAGTCAAGCCTAATTCCGGCTCAGGTGGCACATCTTTGCCTCCCAAAAACTCTACGAAATAGACATTATGATGAATCTGTTAGAAGCAAAAATTGCTGCTTCAAACCTGCTTTTGGAAAGAAAGTATCTATTCCTGATTGAATTACTCCAAGTACTGTTGTTGGATCAAGTTCAGCAGGTGCCTGAACAAGTGTGACATCAAACTCTTCTAACACTTTAGTCACTTCAATTAATTCCTCCTTGAACCCATTGAAAAGATTATCAAAGTAGGGATAACACTCAATTGAGCCTGGTGTGTAGTCAGAATGAATGCAGTTGGAATATGCGCTGTCAATAATTGGGAGTCCAGTTGTTGGGTCAACATGAATTCTTTTGCGAGATCTGACATTCTCCTCATTTATGTCATTCTGAAGTATTGCTGCGTATTTTGGAATCATTCCAGAATTGGTCAAAGCTTGCGCCTATTTTGAATTGAGTTAATCCAAAAAATCTCAGACTAATTTCGCAAACCTGCTCCATAGTCCGTGGGTATCCATCCAGCACCCATCCTCTGCCATCAGTGGTTGACAGATTATCTCTTTTTGATGAAGATATGCTTGCTTTCAAGATGTCCACTAGCATGTCGCCAGGAATCGGTTTCCCTGCACGTAGCTTTCTGACAATCTTTTGGAAGAATTTTAGTTTGAGCAAACCGAGTCTGGAGAAATTACCTTTGAATAAAGTGGATTGGATTTTTGAAGCTCGCCCTGTTCCTTATGGTTGTCCCATGTGAAAAGAACGTCTTCGAGAGAGATATACTGCAACCCATATCGCACAGCTATTGCCTTTGCCTGCGTTGTTTTCCCTGAAAATGGGCCACCCATTACACAGACTTTCATTTCTGGAAGGAACGGTGGCTTCGAAACATATCGATCAGGGTTTGCAATAAACCGATCCAAGTAGTCTTCATTCTGCACAAAGAAAAGGTATCCCTAGCAAGATAATAAGAGATGTTGCAAGTGATGATCTGAAAAACGTACTCTGTAGACCACTGGGTAATCAAATGATGATTTAACCAACTCCCGCTTTGTGTGGAGCGTCACGGGACAATACATCAAGAAGGAGCTTATCTCTCGCTTTGGCTCTCCACGAAGAAGATCAATAGTGCTCAACCATTTGATGACCTCTGCTTCAGGAGGAGCTGCAGGTGGATCCAATACAATTATTGTAAGTCATCAGTGATGGAAATTACCTTTCACAGTTGGGTCTGGAGTAGGAAGCTTTCGAGCGCGCACAATCCGACCCTCGAGACTCCCAGGAATCTGTGAGGAACTCTCAAGGCTCTCAACAACGTTCAAAAATACTTCAGTGGGATGTTGAGTTGCGTCAACAGCTACTGTATGTACGCTGCTGAAAGATTCTTTCGCCCAGTTGTGAAGGTTTTCCTTGCTCACAGTTTTCCAAGCGTGATACTCGCTTGAAACATTCTCCAAATCATCTTCTGGACGTCTTACTAATCTTGATATCACGGCGCGAGGAAGAGTAGGAAAGCTTGAAGGCTGTGCCAACAGTTTAACGATGCCATGGGACACTGTTTCCTGATCGGTGCTCGTAGAGTACAATTTTGAAGCTGCCAGTGGGGGTCTTCGGGTTTTCTTCTTGTTCAAGTGTGGCTCGCTATCCGGATCTAGTTCTTCCTCTTCTTCCTCCTCTTCCTCAAGCCAGTCTTCTCCTCCTTTCTTGCTTTTCTTGTTGTCATCTTCGTCGTCAGATCCGTCATCAATAAGCATCCAGTCGTCGTTCTCGGCTGGTTTTTGCTGTTCTGTATCCAAATCCTCGGGCTCTTCAGCCGCAAAGTGATGTGCGATAGATTGTTCAATCTGATGGCCCGGATATACCTGCCCGGTTTGGCTATCCATTTTGTGGGACGAGCGCCGAAGGACGATGTCGTCAAGCTTCATATCCAACTCAATGAAATACACACTGTGCTTTTGTGATTGTGGACTGAGCTGAGATTTTGTGTCATAGAATTGGGATATTTTCTGGAGCAGCGAGAGTCCACTATTGGTTGGATCCTCTTGATGATCTCTGTGAGAGTTTGGGATTCCATCCAGTACAAACCCTTTCGACATCGCGGTTATTCAGAACTACGATTTCAATATAACGACGTAAGATACCCCACCTTGAAATAACGCGGTTTCAGAGAAAACTGCAATCTCAATTAGTTCCAATACAATCCGCCAAGGAACAGCCTGTCCAGCTTCCAGGCACCTGAGAACCTGTTTCATATTGATCATAAATTCCGCAATATCCTTATGTGAAATGACTACCTCTGCATGGTGTGGGCTCGCAGGATCAGCAATCGCAGCATTTACAACTGAAAGTGGTGATACAAGTTTCAGTTCCAATGCCTCGGAGAGTCTCTGTGCGAGTGTCGTTTTTCCTGATCCCGGTGGCCCTGTGATAATCAGCGAGCACCTGTTTTGGCTGCCCAGTAGCTTTTGTTCAGGCTGGCCAGCAAGGATTTTGGCAAGAACATCTGATTCCGAGTGCTCCATCTCTCACGGTGGTTTCGCGTATTGAATTATCCAAGCCTTTAATATGATTTTCTCTATTTTTCAAACTGTAATAAGGCCAGCTTTGTACGAACCATTAAGAAATGAATTCTATTGCTTTGCTGTTGCCCACTCGTTTCCGAGTACCCGCCTTTGCCACTGGCACGATTCATCGATTCATCTGTTTAATCGAACTGAAGTCCGCCTTCCTTCCACCACTGCAAGACCTGGATTTTGGGGGCATGATTTATCGCCCAGTCTGTGAACCGCAGGGAGGAGACAGGCAGCATATAAGCAAGCCAGGCAGCCGTGAGGTACGCTGTTTAATAATGATGGAGTCCACTATGTTGCCTGAACATCAATGGCGAACAAGGATCTGATCACTTTCATGGAGACTCGAGGCCACTGGAATTCTACCTAGCGTTAGTTTAACAGCCCGTCCGGCCCAAACGCAACCATTTAGTAAACTAACCGTCAAATATTTTAGTTTATTCGTACCGCATCGTCAACCCAAGTTAAGCACACTAATGTGGACGTTGCTGCTGGCGGAGATCGATCGCAAGGTTACTGTAGTTCGAGAGGACGCTAGAGGCGATGTGGAGGTTGAGAAGGTCAACGTAGCCATTAGCTCTGCCTTTGTCGATTGAGAAGGGCGGGATAGATGAGAAGAGAAGGGAATAGACATAACGGGGTCGGAGATGGGTTGCGATTCGGAAAGCTTGAGTGGCGCCGTCGGGAAGGTCTAGGAGAAGCGGCGGAGTTCTGTTGGTGAGAACGAAAATTTTGCGAAGGGGTGGCAAACAAACGTGACAAACGATCCCGTTTCATCCTTACAACATCAGCGCTGCTTGTCGTCCGCCTTTCCAAGTGTTTGTGCCTTCCGTGCATCAAGATTCGAGTCAAGTGTTGGCCAGCCACAAAGACACATCCTTTTGATCATTGAAGCTTAATCCGAAGCTTACTGTAGACGCCGCAGAAGACGTCCACCTCATCTCAAGACCGCTGTCGATAGCGGACTCTAAATGACATGGATTCTCAATGCTGTAGATCAAGCCAGCAACCATGGCCACGTGAACGTCCTAGACTGGTGGTATCTTTCCAAAACTGCATAGTATGCGCGTGCTTGTTTCTACTCGCCATATCAACTGCATCAACCGTCCACTTGAGCTCGAGTCCTCTCTTCAACCACCATTCTAAACGTCACATGACCGTTAGCGCTGGCCTGCCTGATGGAAGCTCTGTTGAGCCAGCATTCTAGAAGTGGGACAGGTCTGCAACGGGTCGTTCCGTAGTCGCAACAACGATCGCACGAGCTGGCTTCAGTACGTTCGTTACGAGCCATTCAAGCACCTCCGCGTATCCTTTTTCATTTGCCATGTCCATCGAAAGTTTCGGATTTCATTTTTATTCGAGCCTCCAAGACCGCCATCTCATGGCGAAACAATTGAAACAATTATGGAACCGGACGACTAAGACAGTTGAAGCCATTGTTTTTCCACCATTAAAGGGGTCAGATCTTCCTGCCTCACTGGCCCAGAGCACCATTTCATGTCCAGCCACTTTGCTTCCACAATTCAAGAACATCGACACTGATGAACGGCTCATTGTTTTTTTCCCAAAAGAACGTAAGTTTGAGTTCAAGCCCACTTGACTTCCACCATTCCAACACTCCCATGCTGTTGGTGTAATCGATCGCAATTTCCGTATCCTTGAATTTTGGCCCACTGTTCTTCCACCAAATTAGAACATGGAGGTGAACATTTGTGCTTCTTGATCCATCACTCCTGAACCATAATCGGGAGGGCTGTTTCGACGAAAGATGTAGATCGAGAAGATCGACAAGACCACGAAAACCAGCATTGTCGATTGAGAGGGTAGGGTTGAACGAGACGAGTAGCGACTGGCGGTGGAGATTAGTTGCTATGCGAAAAAATTTGCTCGGCCAAAAAGGCCCGCGAGAATGACGAGAATCCTGTCGACAACCTCGAGGAGATGTTGCCCAGGGGGCACTCATTCTGGGACTGTGAGTTTCGGCATTTTGAGTGCGAGCTTTATTGTAAAAGATAGAAACCGATTTTTGGGTACTTGCACTCCTTTAGGGAGACGAGAAAACAAATGAAATGGTATAATAATTCAGTAGAGGTAGAACTCGATTTATAGGGGGAAAAGGAGTTTACCGATAAATGCTGGTATAAGTAGGATAGGAAAGAAGGATCCTTTGGTTGCAGCAATGAAACGAATTAGGAAATTCCAGGCTAGTCAAATGCTCAATACTGCGAAAAAGAAGTCAATTCTTCTGGGTTGATGCTGTAAATCTTGTTGTTTCTGGTTCGACAGTATCTGTTCTCACTCCAAATGCGGGGGTCCCCCCGCGAGCCAATTCGCTGATACTGTGGAGTTCAAAGGGCCCATACGTTTCGGAGCCAATCGAAGTGGCCGATCTGTTCGAATCGACTCCATAAAAGGAACGGTCTTGGGAATCAGATCGAAGCAGATTGGACCGGGAACTGTGCATTCGTTCGATCGCACTCCGCTGTGAGTTTTGTCGCTGTCCCACGTACGCGAGGGGAAGCCCGGGCTCCTCTGTGTTGCTACCAATCGACGAAACACCCTGAAGCTCGTGTGGTGTGAAGTACATAGCGCCTCTTGGGAACGGCGGGCTAAGCTGCTGGGCATCTGAAATTTCGATGTTTCCGGCAGAAATCTGAGAGCCGCTCGACGAGTCTGTGTTAGAATAAGGACGGCGAGTTTGCGGAAACGGAAGTTGAGCCAACTTTGCTGTCCCAACTTTCGCTTCTGTAAGTTTCATCAACTTGAAAACCCCAAATATGAAGATGATCACATTGAAGATGACGATGCGAATAGCAGGGTGTGTCAGCCCTGATACGATTCTGAGCACCGCTGGCTGATTCAGAAAGATGAAGACGACAACTGAAAAAGCAAGCACGATAGCCACATTGATGGAAATTAGAGAAAGTAGCAGAGTGCGGGTGCGACCTAACGACAATGAGGCTGGCGCGTTGTCTTCACTGGTACGTCTCTCATGGTAGCCCTTTCGAGAGAGCGCCTTCTTCTTTGCTTGATAGATTTCAATCAATGCTTTCGCGTCGTGATAGAACTCAACGAGAACCGTGAACATCACGGCAACGACCTGAAGCGGGACTTCTCGACCGCACGTTTCGCACCCATTGGGTCCATAACGAAAGTACCACAACGCCACGAACGTTGCACTGCCAATAAAAACTTGAGCGCCGATGAGGACATAAGAAAGTTGGATAGGTGTGAGGCCTATGGACATCCGTCGGTCCTCCTTATGCATCCCGTAATAGAATGAAAGGGTGTAACACAGACCAGCAGTGAAAGTGACTAGATCCATCGAGGTTGTGATGGTTGCAAGAAGTGTGCTTTGGTTTTGTTTCACAATAATGTTCACTAGGGCTGTAGAGATTGTTCAGGAAAATGGAATGCCTGCATTTGCTTTGCCGAGTTACGCACCAATAATGTCCGATGCCATCAGATTAAGAGGAACTAGAAATCTGAAACCTTTGTTGAAAGCGCCATTGAAAACTTTTGCATGAAGGGATACTCCAATAAGGGCGAGTGTCGAAATGATGAAGGCAATGCTCGACGGAATCAAGAATTCCAGGGGGATGGCGTGAAGCGATGACATGCGAGACGAAAATGAGATACAATCAATTCAGCGAGGAAAGAAGATGAAAACTTATATTCACGGCGCTCTAGGTCCACATCTGATGATGAGTGCCAAAGTCTTGTTCCTGAAACGGCAATAATTGGTTCGTTGTTCGTGCGTTTCCCACGTTTTCGTTGTTCTCGGCGTGAGGTGGTGGTGGCATGGTTCTCACCTATTCATTAGATTGCATGACAGCAATTTCAATGCCTCACTTGTTGAAAAGCTACTGTTCGTTAAGAGAATATCCACTAAGGTTGGATGAACGGACCTGTTCAAGTCCAGGTCTGTGTCTGGGCATCTGCGTCGATTCCGAGTGATAAGTCGAAAGGTTGCCAGAATCAATTCACTCGATGGATATTTTCGCTTGCGAAAGATTTGAATTTATTTTCATTTTAAAGCTGATCATGGGTGGGTGTCCTCCAGAAATAGTCTCGGAAGAGCGTACTTGCAATCACTTACACTCCCAGTAGCTCACGGCATGAACTGAAACACCAGCTCCTCCGTAGCTGCGACGTGCTTACTACTTGCATGATCCCATCACACCTGAAGTCTGAACTGTAGACGGGCGGCCGCATTGTGTGGATCGATCGAATCGACAAAACAGTGAGACTGGAGTTACGGGTTCGGAGGTGGGTTGTAATGTGGAAGAGGCAAGCACTGCGACAAGTCCTTGCCAGAAGGATAAGAATTCTGTTGTCCATCTCCCAGGAACACTTTTGAGTGATGGATTTGAAATTTCAAAAAGATTTTGGCGAGCCCAAAGTCGTTCCTGGGAACAAACTCGCTGGCACTGTGGCGCTCGAACGGAGCAACAGCAGGCTTCGGCTCTTGCGCCCCATGCGGTGCGGAGATAATGGTGGGAGCTGATGGTTCGAGTCGATGGCGTAGAAGGAACGGTCTTGGAAGTTGGATCGGAGCAGGTTGGATCTCGAAGGGTTCATCGGACCGATTGAGCTCCCTCGTGAGTCCTGTCGGTGTCCCATGTAAGGGAGTGGAATTTCGGACACCTCTGTGCTGGTACCGATAGACGAGCCCCCGTGGATTTCGTTTGATGTCAAATACTGAGCTCCCCTCCGGAAAATCCGGACTGAGCTGCTGGTTGTCTGAGAACTCCATGTTTCAGGGAGATACCCGAGAACTGCCCGAAAAGTCGATGTTCCGGGAGAGATCTGAGAGTCATTCGAGGAGTCGGAAATATAAAAAGGAGGGCGAGTTGGCGAAAACGGAAGTTGAGTCGATGAACCCGGAGCTTTCGTGTCTTTTGTCTTGGCTCGCCCAATTTGGAAACCCCAAAGATGAACAAGATCAGGCTGAAGATGACGATGCGGATGGCGGAGTGGGTCAGCCCGAGACGATTCTGAGCACGGCAGGCTGATTCGAGAAGATGAACACGACGACTGCAGACCGAGGACGATGAGCACGTTGATCGAATCAGAGCTAGGAGTCCGTTCGAATCCGACTGATCCTCGCACGCTTACTGTATTCGCTGGGTGTCCACCTGGACGCTGTTTAGTTGTCTTCGCTGGGTAGTGCCACGGAAAGCTCATTCGTGACTCTCTGCAAGGCGCCTCCTTCCGCACATTGATAGATCTGGAGTCGTGGTAGAACTCGACGAGAACGGTGAATAGCACTGACACAACTTGGAATGGAACCTCTCGACCGCAGGTTTGACAGCCATTGGGTCCGTAGCGAAAGAACCACAAGGCGAAGAAGGTTGCACTACCCATGTGACTTGGGCTATGATTTGGCCGTTGCGAAGTTGAACAGCGCTGGGGCCATTGCGAACGCCAACAGTAATATACTTTCCCTTTTTCATCTTTTAATAAGCCCTCCATCTTCCTTGTGCATCCCATAATAGAACCAAATGGTGTAACATTGCCCGGCAGTGAACGTAATCAGATCCATTGAGGTTGTGATGGTGACGAGGAGGGTACTCTGGTATCCACGTCCCGATTCGAGAACAACGAAAACGTGCGAAGCACGAGACAAAGAGTCCATATGCCCGTTTCAGGAACAAGACACGTACCCGCACCTGCACCCATCATCGGGATGTGGACCAAGACTTCAAACATAAGTGTTCAGTACTTCCGCTCCTCCGAGCTGTGTATCTCATCCTTTGCGGCTAAACATGGGATCGTTCAGCACCATTCCGCTGGAATTCTTGTTTCCGTTGAGCGTAGCTTTCTTCGTTTCAACGATTGCGCTTGTTGGAGTTATCCTTCATGCAAAATAGTTTGACGGAGAGAAAAATATGGGCCTTCGCTTTTTCGTTCCCTTGAATCTGATGGCATCAGACATCCTTGGTAAGTGAACTGGAATTGCCATCCATACCCTCACCAATCCCGGGTGCATGATATAGCTCTCGTGAATATCATCGTGAAACAGAAGACTATGCAATGGCCACCCCGTTCATCAGATCAGCTTTTGCAACTCACACCGGGGTGAAGTGGGGTGTGTGGGTATCACCCGGCTTGTATTGTGTGATCCACCTATAGCTCGCAAAACAAGTTTTGTTCAATACTGAGCCCAATGTGCTTTGTGACAGTGTGAAGCGACAACATATTTTCTCAGACTTCACCCTGATAAGTGTGAGAACCAGTGTGAGAAAGGGAACTCAGACGTGGTGACATGTTTGTTTCAGGAGATGGACGTGAATCAAGTGCTATTAATGATGCTCAGCGTATAAAAATCCAATGTGAAGATAGCAGATTGAGTTCGATTGTGATCAAGAGGGTTCAGCCCGGGTGAGCCAAACATATACAAATACAACCGGCTACTCATTGGCTTTAACAAAATGATATGTTACAACTGCAATAGCAAAGCCACTGAACCGGAATGGTGGTTGTCAGTGGCGCCCCAGCCACTCTGTGCCAAGTTGCAGTAATTTGATTGATTAATGGTAGGAAGGAGTGGATGGATATATCGATGGATGAGCGGACGAAAAGAGCGTTGCGATGCGATGCGATGCGATGCGATGCGAAGCGATGCGATTCGACACACGGATGATGATGGATGATGGATGGATTGATGTAGCGATGATGGATGACGGACGTTCAATTCGTTGACCGCCGGGGAACGCTGAATGCGGATGTTTGTGCGTTTGGGGATAGAGACGACAATTTACAATTCAACCTCTTAGTGATTTAGAGTGCATGTCGTTGACTTTCGTTTTCTTGCTGGCTTTCCATTCGCTGATCGGGCATTGCGTCTTTTTCTTTGACTTTATCAGGCTAAGGTTAAGACGTACGAGCTCCGCACGCAGAACAGGGAACAGCTGCTCAAGCAGCTCGATGAGCTCAAGCAGGAGCTCGCCTCCCTCCGCGTCCAGAAGGTCGCCAACGCTGCCCCTGCAAAGCTCGCAAAGATGTACGTTGAATGAACGTTTATCCTGGTGGTCGATGGATTTATTTTCTTTTTTTTCCTTCCAGCTCTGACGTACGCAAGGCGATTGCTCGCGTATCGACCGTGATCTCGCAGAAGCAGCGTGAGCAGCTCCGATTGTTCTACAAGGGAAAGAAGCATCTCCCTCTCGACCTCCGCACAAAGAAAACCCGCGCCATACGTCGCCGTCTCACTGCCGACGAGCTCTCTCGTAAGACTCTTAAGCAGCAAAAGAAGGAGACACACTTCCCCCTCAGGAAGTAAGTTTTTATGCCATAGCAATTCTCAGCACAGTAACTGACTGTTTCACCTAGGTATGCTGTCAAGGCTTAAAACCAACTGTCCACATATTGTTGTTTATTTGCGCACACTCAAAACATTACATGTCCTCCCAGCAACTGTACAACCTCTCAAATGTCCCCATCCATATCTTGGCTGTGACACTGCTGTAGATTGTTTTCTCTTGGTGATTATTGCCATGCCTCGTCGACACCACTGACCGTCCCAGATGGGCTGGGTGCAACCCTCCAGGCTATCGCTTCGCACTCCTTCGGCGATGCTCAGGGTCTGGCCCTGAAATGCACAGAATCTAGGAAAGGGTTAAAGCCAAAGGTGTGTGTCAAGGACACATGCCAAGATGAATTCCACACTACCTAACATCGCCTGCCAGCGTCCGTCGCTTGGCGCTAACGAATCTCAGCACGAGGCATCCGCTTCCTCGCACCGCATCTCGCCAAACGCTCAACCCTCGACTCGCACTCGCACTTAGCGCACCAACAACGATAAAGCGAAAGATGGCGTGTGCGCGCATGATGGTGGGAAGCCGAGGAGGGGACTGCAGGTGAGCACTTCGATGTGACCTGCCAGGCTCGCCCAGTATATTGGGCTTACAGACGTCGACGTGGCCATTCTTGCTGGCGAGGTCAATGGAATTGATGGAGCGAGGCTGCCGGCCCTTCTGTCGCTTGATGCGAGGCATCTCGACGATACCGTGTGCGCTTGCTGGTTGAGCTTACGCTGATTTACCATATGAAAGATGAATTCGATGCCGCACCACTTCCAGTCACCAGGGAATCATTTGCCCCAGGATGAGATTTCGTCGATGATTTCGATGGAGGGAAGGATTTGGGGTAATATTGCTGCGGACGAGGACATTGCAATGGTGATCATCTCAATAATTCAAAGAGATTCAATTCATTGTTTGAAAAGTAACAATTGCCTTGCGAAATTTTCTTAAAAGCTGGAGAATATGGAGAAGGACGTGGAGATACGTAAGGCCGCCGAAGACGGTCTGCTGGGAGGAGAGCTGCTGGGACGACGATTCACAGAGTCGCTGAAAGCCATCGGAAATTATGACCATCGAGAAACCGATCACTTAGAGCCGTGCAAGGTGTTCCCACTCAAACGGCCCCTCTTCAACACATTGATGCAAACACTACTTTCCGAGCTCTACGACGATTTTCTGTGGACTCCTATTGTTCTCACTGGCCCAGACGGAGCGACACTCGAAGAGCCGCTGGACTCAATTGACGAAAGACAGCGTGTTCACAATATAGCCCGAGCTGTCCGGCAGGTATACAGTCAAAGTCATTCAGAAATCGTCGATGCGAAATACTGGACACAGATCTGGACTGCGGTGCGCTCTCTATCTTGATTGTGTGCTTGTACCTTTTCTGACGGTCTGTTCAGCTTGGTCATTCTGGTATTCAGATTTTACTGAAGCATCGACTGACTCGGGGAACGGCGACAGACGTGCTTTGCCCGGATCCTCTCCTTCTCATCCGATCGTTCAGCCTTCCGACACAAAGAGCGGCAGCACGAATGGTGGATCGACCGCCAGTCGATGGGTCAAATCTTCTAACTGTCGGCACGAAAGCATTTTCGAAGCATGCACACCGAGATAGTAGTACCCAATGGTGGGGAACATGCACGGGTGGTATGATTGATACCTTCTAATTGGTGATCACTGATTCCATCCATTAGACGTTCGAACGAAAAATCGAATCGCTTTGGATCGACTCACGCAGATTATTAAAGAATCTGTTTGGATGAACATTCATAGCTTACCGGTTAGCGTAAAATGATTGACTAGAGTCTGCTTCATTAACCCTTACGTCAGCATGGACTTCGAGTGTTGGAGCTGCGTGTGATTGAAGGATATGGGTGGTAAGGATTGGAACAATCGGTCTGTCTGCCTTCAAAACTTATCATTTCCTTGGGTCAAGAAACAGCCGTTGGTACATGTTTCCGGAGAAAGAAGCAGCGGTCGCTCACTCGGAAGTGTTGAGGAGCATCACTAATCGCGGAGTGTCGTCTGCGACGATGGATCACTTAAATGATAACTGCAGTCCTCCGCAAGTCGATGAATCTCCTGAGCCATCTTCGACGAATATCCATCTCACTGATGGTGATGGAAGTGGAAGTGATGGAGCTTTGGCAATAGCGCAGCAGGTTGAGGAAGAGTCTCCGTTGCGAACGGAAAAACTCTCAAAGGCAGAGCAAAAAGAACGCAAGAAGGAGATTAGGAGGCACGCTAAGGCAATGGCCCGTGCTAATGCATCACAACGAAATGATGCAGAGCTGGCGTCCGGGATAGTGCGGGGTGCAGAAAATTCTGGTATTTATGGTGTCCAGTTTCGCGGTTTTCTCGAGCCCGCTATAGCAGATGGCCACGATGTTGGCTGGAGGCATTGAAATGTCTGAAACCCACCATTTGCGTCATCAAGCACCAACGATCGAAACAAAGTACAATTAGGCGAATTTATGGAGAATCAAACAAGTGTGAGACGAAGCGACTTGCCGGATCGGAAGACTTGGAACCGATCGTTGACGGAACTTTCCAAGTCGTGAGTGGATCGAAGTACTAAACGGTCAAAAAAGCATATCGCTGGCTCTATCGAAGAAGTGGACGGACGACACGGCAACTAAATTACACCAACCACCTGGTAACGGAGAATGCGCAAAACTTGCAGATTTTGGATCGATCTCAGCTGAAGAGCATGCTAATGAGATGGCCGTGATTGAGAGAATGAATCCATTCCCGAACCACCATCGGTGAGGTGAGCCCCCAAAATCGGGTATTGGCGTTCAAATTTTTTCTGACATGTACGTGCAACCCGGAAATTACCGTAGTCCCTGACCATGCGTCAGGAGTGTCTGGAGACGGTGATGATCTCACGAAGAGCGTGTACGAGCGATTGGCAAAGCTTGAAGAAATAATAGTAGCAGCAATATGGGAACATCATGCGAACTTATTTCATCATGTCGAACCGGCTGGCACTGAGTGGTCTCGGACGAATCATTCAGATCACAGTGTTGGTGGAGATGACCTTGATTGCGAGAGGATCAGTTCAGGGCGATTCGTCGTGTGGAGGAGCAGATGTGACGCCCCTTGTTTGCCGGCCCAAGAGTTAAGAGTTGAGTTGATGATATTGCCGTGCCACGATAAAGGGTCTTTCTTGTTGTGATCGTGCCGTCGATCCACCAATCAGCGAGCTGTCCGAGCAGCCACAAAAATTTCCACCTGCCTCGCAAATTATTTTTGCTGCTGCTGTGCGCCAACGGCAAGCGCACGCACCACCGTTTCCCACGCTGCATGGGTGGTGCATGCTGTGGGAATCTGCCTCCACAAACGCTAATACGGAACGACGTAATTAGTCAAAGGCATGGGTTAAATATACCGCGCAAAGCGCAAATTCTTCGGATCGCTACGATTATCTCTGTGTGTCACCCACAACGCTGAGCTGCCCCCTATTGCAGTATTCCCCGACTCAAAGATGCACGGCATCTCCTTGATCACCATCGCGCTGGTGGCACTATTCGCTGGGAATAATGCACCATTCGTTTCTGCGGCGAAGGTAAAGATTGTTGGATCTGGTGCCTCGTTTCCGGCAGGACTCTATGCTGCTTGGATGCAGCAGTATGTTGCGTCGTACCCACAGTTTATCGACATGACCTACAGCTCTGTCGGGTCGGGCAAGGGAAGGACAGACACTCTTAATCTCCTGAACACTTTTGGAGCATCGGACACCATCCCCAGTGAAGCAAATGGTCCCAACAACGTTTCGATGGTGGCCGTCCCCGTTGTTGCCGGGTGAGTACAGCATACTGAAACAATCTTTTCAAATCTAAACATGCGTAAAATATTTCTAGTGCTATAGCGGTGGCATACAACGTTCCTGGTGTCACAAAGCTGCAACTCACTCGTCAGAACGTCGTGGATATTTTTACTCAAAAGATTCGAACATGGGGTGATGCCGCTTTGGTTGCAAACAACCCATCGCTTGCCGGGAACAACCGGACCATCCAGGTCTGCGTTCGTGGAACAAACTCGGGCACAACCCAAAACTTTTTGACAGCACTCTTAAAGTTTGATTCCACTTTCCCGGAGCAGCCGTCTCAATTGGTATGACCATAAACACCGGTTTCTTTTATGATTCACCTTAAACAAACTATATGTAGGCATCGTGGCCTTTGCTCACAAACCCTACACCTATCAAAGGCGAGACCAACGAGGCACTGGCCATCCTTGTCAGTTCAATCCCGTACAGTCTTGCGTACATCGATTTGCAAGCGATTCTGAGCCTAGCAGCCGCTGGAAAGCTCTCATACGCAGACATTCAGAACCAGGCTGGAACATTCATCACCCCTTCAGACAAATCGGTCACAGCTGCAATGCCATCAACGGGTCTTTCAGACGCTGGATTCGGTGATATTCAGGGACTCACGGTTGATACGAAAGCGGCGACTGGGTACCCCATTTCGGCGTTCACATTCTACCTCGTTCGTATCAATCAAACTTCACCTGACATTGAGACCGCACGATGGACATTCAGATACCTCTGGTGGACTCTCACTAACGGCACATCGGTCACGGATGCGTTCACACCGGTCAATTCCACTGCGGCTTCGTTTGCGGTAAAGCTCGGGTTTGCGAACCTCAACGACGCGCTTCGAACTCGAGCTCTGAAAGTCCTCTCTACTGCGACGCAAGCTATTGGAGCTTCTGGTAACCGAATTCCCCTGTATGGACAATCAGTTTGCGACAACGCTCCAAACACTCAAGGGGGATGTCAGAATCAAGCGCGCTGCAGCATTCGCGAGCCATTCCAGGATCCGTCAATTGCAGAGTGCCAATGCCCTGCAGGGTACCTTAACATCAACAAGAAGGACTGTTCGGAATCGGCGAGTGGATTTTTCCTGTTCTCATTCACGGATACGGCTACCTTGGTGACTTTGGGCATTTCAGCTCTGGCGTTTGTCCTCATTCTCTTGATCGGAGTGTTTATCTTTGTGAAGCGCAACCACCCTCGTATCAGGGCTATCGCACCTGCCTGCTCGTACTTTATTGTCGCCGGGTGCTTGGTTGGAGTTTTTGGGGGCGTCGCTTACATAGCGGTTCCGACGACTCCTATGTGCTATGCTCGTCCGTTCTTCCCCACGATCGCATTTGGACTTGTTTTTGGGTAAGGAGATGTTCGATAGGGGGCGGATTTTGCCGCTGACGCACCTATTTCACAGGATGGCAGCAATGAAAGCTTATCGAATCTTTACAATCTTCAACTATAAACGGATGCGGCTGGACGAGAAGAGCGTTGGTAGCACGCGGCTCATGATTAACACTGTGATCATCACATCTGTGAACTTGATCTTGGTCGGTGCATGGTTGGGGATCACCAGGCCCATCGCCTCAGTTGAAGAAACTACAGTTCTAGACAACAACGACAATCTTGTAACCTTTTTCATTCCGGTTTGCAAGCCAGACGCGTCTGTTTTTGCAAACAATGCCATGAAGGCGGGCGCGGACGCTATTGAGGTGTTCATCTACATTTACAATGCGCTGTTGGCCATCGCGTGCTTGACACTTGCTTTCCGAACACGGAGTGCATTCGAGAGGTTCCAGGAATCGAGGTCGTTGGGTCTCGCTGTGTTCCTTGCGGCGTTAACGGTTCTTGTGGGCATTCCGATCGTTTACGCGATCCCGCAGAGTGATCCCACTACCGTACGTGTTGTGCTTGGTATCAGGAGTATCGACATGGTTTTGGCGGCGGTCGGGTGTGCACTCATGATGTTCGTCCCCCGAATCATTGAAGCATTCATGACAAAGGCAGAAGATGTACCCCGGCCGCACACGAGCGATATCAAGCCTATTTCTGGGATGGAATTGGGAGCGCGGTTTGGCGGGAGAGTTGTCATGGCAGATCATATGGCAAGCATGATTGGCGAGGCTAGTGGAGTCAGCAGCACGACTGGAAGCGATGGTACTGGAGCTCAGTACACTGTACAAGCACAGACGTTTGATGTTGGAGTACGGCGTCTTGGAATCAAGTTCTGGGATTCGTTCGCAAACATTCTCCCTGGCTTTGGTGGCCCGCATATGGTTAATATGTGGGCTGGTCGTGTCATTGTCGTGGTATGTGTTACGTGGTAATTTTTGAAGATTTTGCTGACCAAGACTTCCTTTACTTCTATCTTTCCTTCTTGTTCATACTACAGTTGGTAAGTTTTCAACGATTTTTGGTTTTGATCTATATTTCCTAATTCTACTCCTTGGTAGCCGGAGATGGACATGTGGTTGATCATGGAATCCTCAAAGTCTCGCTCTGTCGTTAGCTCTCATGCAATCTCGAAGACTGTTTCCGTTCGCTTGACATCGTCGGTCAACCAGACAAGCTCCACCAGAAGTGGCTCCAAAGATCACCCGCAAGACTCTTTCCAGGCCGCCTACGGCATCAAAACCAGTTCAAAGGGTGCAGAAACGCGGATTCGATTGAGCGTCTACAGGACAACAGCTGACGCCCAGACCATTGCCAAGAGCGTTGCAGCGCCACAGGGACTAATGCATATGCACGACGAACATGCTCCCAACCACCACAGCATTAGCGAGAGCGAATCCGGTCGTACCCTCAGCAAGGCTGAGATTGCGTTCGTCATAGAGTTCAGCACTGCAGATCGATGCAAAGCGTTTGCAATGCTGTTCGACGTTGCGCGGGCACGTAACGGAGCGTCAGCTGGATGGCAAGGAGCGATGGGGGGTCCTGGTACTGTTGGTGGAGCTCCTGTTCTTGGAACGTCTCAGGGTGGTGTCCTTGGAGGTCAAGGCCGATCTGGAGCTACAACTCCAAAGTCGATAAGCGCAACTCTCCCGTCAATCCAGCAGAGCAATACGACTCCGATGAATGTACCGACTACGTACGGCTTAGGTTCATCCGTTACAATGGCGGACAATGCGAGTATTTACCGCGCTGCTTCGACTGTTAGCATGGGAACCGCGTTTGATATGCGCAGCCCCAACTCGTCAACGTCTTATGGAATGATGTCCGGAGGCAGCAATGGGAGTGCGAATCTCAACAGCAGCGTGCCGCTTTCTCCAACTGCGATGCCAACGTTTATGAATGCTCAATATCCTCCGTCTGGTCAGTCATCGCAGGGTGCTCAAAGAGTCCAGCTCCAGGTCACGCAGGCCCCGCAGCCCTCGTACGCTCAGTACACATCCACTGGCGGATCAAAGTTGTTTGGCGACGATAACAAGCTGAGTGCGTACCATAGCTCAGGAGTATCGCCGTCTCGTTACCCAGACAAGTCCGATTGGCAGTAGACAACTTGCATTCCCTTCCCATCTAGAGTTTTGTAATGATAACATCCCGTTTCCAGAATTATCGCTTACCACAATTTTCATTTAAAGAATTGCAGTATCGTTCAAGTTTCTCCACATAATACATTCACAGTTCTCCCTTTTGACAACTGTAAGCAATGTTAAAGTAAATGTAGTTTCTTGGCCAGAAATACAGGCCTCATTGTCATTTTGAATAGCTTTGCGCAGTGTCGGTGCCCAAGTGCCGATGTCAACTGCCGAAAGGCATTTTACCTTATTAATTATTCATTTGTAATCTTAAAAAATAGTGACAAATTTTCTTTCTAAAGCTTCGCCGCAACCCGATCTGATTTTTGAATTTGAATCATTGATCTCAACTTTTCAACATGGACGTGCGTCTCGTCGATGCATCGCTGGATTCGCTGGGGAGCGCATTCTGTCCCGCGGACCTGGGCGTAAGTGTGCAGTATCGTGCATTTTTTACATCGCTGACGAGTTGCTTGATTAACCTCAGAGAGTTTGGCATCCTGACCGGAACGACTTTTCTCCGTGCTTTGAGACTGCTGTACTGTCGCAATTGCCGCGAGTGTTCCTCTTGGTTTTCGGCATCCCTAGACTCTTCTGGCTGTACAAGCAACCCCATCCAACAGTTCCCCTTGGGTTTGCGTATTATTTGAAACTGCTCGCTTTGGTTCTCCTCGCCGTTGGAGCTGTCGTCGACCTCGCCAGTTCATGGCTTTCGCCATACTATTATCTTCCAGTCAATGCTGCGTCAGCTCTTTCTGCCACTATCTTTGCGGCCGTCTTGCATCACATTGACCACCACAAGTCTCGCGCTCCGTCGTCAATTCTTCTTGTGTACTGGTTCGCTGTCTCTGTCGTCGGCGCTGTTAATATTCGCTCGCTTTACTTGGATGGTGTTTACACTTCTGACCCAAGTCGATTCTACATCTTGTTGCTGTCGACCATCGTCATTTCTCCGGCGCTCTTTATTCTCGAACTCGTGCCAAAAGCACGCTCTTTCTACCTTACACTGGATGATGATGTTCACGTTTCGCCTGAGGAGTCTGCAAACTTCTTCTCGCGGATTACTTTCTCGTGGATGTATCCACTCCTGAAGCAGGGGAAGCAGAAAGACCTCGACATGGACGATCTATGGACCCTGCGTCCGGTAGATTCGTCGCAAAAGAATTCTGACCTGTTCCAGAATGCGTGGAGTGCTGAGCTTGCACGAACGAAACCGTCTTTCGTGAGGGCCATCGTTCGTGCCTACGGGCCCACGTTTGCGATCGGGGGAGTTTACAAAGTCGTTCAGGATATTTTGGCTTTTGTCCAGCCAATATATTTGAAGAACTTGATTGCCTTTGCGACCAGTTACGATCCGGAAATTGCAAAAGACGATCCCCCTCAACCGCTTTACCATGGATTTTTGATCGCCGTATTTATGCTCCTGACTGCAGTATTACAGGCAAATACGGAAGTCCATATATTTTGTCAATGAATGCTGATATTCACATTTGTCCTGTCTAGACAACTGTTCTACAACAGTACTTCCATGTTTGCTTTATGACTGGCATGCGTGTCCGTGCAGCGATCGTTACTGCAGTTTACAAGAAATCCCTAACGTAAGAACTCGGCATCCACATTAAACATGTGTGCTTACAGACCTAATGGTCTTAAGGCTCTCGAACACCGCTCGCGGGCGATCTACTGTCGGTGAGATTGTCAATCTTATGTCGGTTGACTCGGCGAAGCTTCAAGACACCACAACGTACCTCCATGTCATCTGGTCGGGACCGTTCCAGATTTGCATGGCTCTTTACTTCTTGTACCAGACCCTTGGTCCTGCTATCTTTGCGGGCGTTGCGGTGATGATCGTAATGATTCCCGTCAACGCGTATCTCGCCTCCATTTCTCGGGCGGTTCAGAAGGTGCAGATGAAGAACAAAGATTCAAGAACCCGACTTATGGACGAGCTGTTGAACGGAATCAAAGTGATCAAGCTGTATGCTTGGGAGAGGCCGTTCATGGAGCGCATTCAAGGTGTCAGAGAGAAGGAGTTGAGCACACTGAAGACGATCGGATATCTCTCGGCAATTCAAGGATTCACTTGGTCGTGCACCCCGTTCCTCGTATCGTTCTCATCCTTCTTGGTCTACAGCTTTATCAGTGACGAGCCATTGACATCAGCCAAAGGTAGTGGAATAAAGTCACCAAAGTATCTTTTTGCTCCGTTAACTCCACTATTTCAGTATTTGTATGCCTGTCCCTCTTCAATCTCCTTCAGTTCCCGTTGTCCATGTTCCCATCTGTCATCACATCTCTTATCGAAGCATCGGTCTCATTCGACCGCCTTCACCGATTCCTTACGAACCCGGAGCTGGATCCCGCCGCAGTGATTCGGGATAGTTCGCATCCAGACTCTTCGCCTTTAGCTATAGAACGAGTTAGAATCATTGATGGCACTTTCTCGTGGAATGTCAGTGGAACGCCTACCTTGAGAAATGTCGGGTTTGCGTGCGCGGATGGAACTGTAACGGCAGTTGTTGGTCGAGTTGGGAGCGGGAAGAGCTCACTTGTTCAGGCGTTGCTCGGAGAGATGGAGCGTGTGAAGGGTGAGGTGCATGTTCGGGGCTCAACAGCCTATGTTCCACAGACCGGTAATGTTTGAAAAACGCCTCTTCGCAAGGGAAACTGAAATTTCATATCAGCGTGGATCATGAACGCTACGCTTCGTGATAACGTTCTGTTTGGACGACGATTCGACCCGTTGTTTTATGACGGTGAGTGTCCTTTTCTGTTTTGGATGTGGTGATCTGATTCTCTGTTTTAGAGACGATCTCTGCATGTGGATTGAAACCTGACTTGGAAATCCTACCGGGTGGTGACTTAACTGAGATTGGTGAACGGGGCATTACACTCAGTGGTGGACAGAAGCAACGAATCAGTTTAGCCAGGGCCGTTTATTCTCGAGCTGATATTTACCTTCTTGGTAAGTGATTTGCCAAAATGATAGTCATTTTTCGACATGCTCTAAACTTTCCTTACTGCTAGATGATCCATTGAGCGCTGTTGACGCCCATGTCGGAAAACATATCTGGGATAAAGTATTGGGACCCCGCGGGCTGCTCAAGAACAAATGTCGAATTCTGGTCACGCACGGTGAGAATTACCAATCATTCAATATTTGGCACTTACGGCTAGCTCCTGCCAGCTTTGCACTTCCTTCCGGAGACCGACTGGGTTATCGAGCTTGAAGAAGGATCCATTTGTGCGATGGGGAAGTACGACGATATCAAAGACACTGCGGCTTGCCTTCGCGATCTAATGCGCGAGTTTAATGGGAAAGTGCGCGACAAAAATGAGTCTGTTGTTGGTGTCGAGGACGCTGCAGCTGCATTAGCCAACATAGCTCTAAGTGACTCCGAGAAAGTGAAGAAAGACGGCGATGGGGCTGGGGCTGACGCGGCAGGCGGATTTGCAACCGCCGCATCAGAGAAGGGAAAGACTATGACAAAGGAGGAGAGTCAGAAGGGAAGCGTGGATCTCGCGGTATATTGGGCATACATTCAGTCTTGTGGGCTGGGAAACGTAGTCTTTTATCTTTTGGTTACCATCGTTGGACAAAGCTTTGCGGTCTACCAGGTTGGTCCTCACTACATTGATCCTGTTGTTATCTCCAATCCTATCTCACTCTTCCTAGAATGTCTACCTTGCGAATTGGTCCAGGTCAAATGATCGAGGTTCGGAAGAAACAAAGGGAGAGGTGTTGAAACGGCTTGGAATCTACGGATTGATCGGCCTGGCTTTTTCGGCCAGCGTCATCTTCCAAACTCTTTTTGTTTGGGTGTACTGCGCAATTCGGTGAGAATTCCAGAAAACTTGGATGAGTAGATGCTTAACTGGTACTCACGTAGATCTGCGCGACAGTTGCATTCTGCCATGCTCGATAACGTGATGCAGTACGTGGGAGGAAAGGTTCTTGTGTAAGGCTTATTCATCGTTTAATTTGCAGTGCCCCACAACGGTTGTTCGACACAACGCCAATGGGCCGGATCATGAATCGATTTTCCAAGGATCAGTACACTGTCGATGAGGTATACTCGACGAGTAACTTTGACATTCCTGAGTTCACATTCTCTGTGTCAAGGTGCTTCCTCGAACATTCCAACAGTATATTCGTCAAGTATTTGTAGTTCTTGCCGTCGTTGCAGTCAACGCTATTGCATCCCCGTTGTTCCTACTTTTCGTCGCCCCGCTGGGTAAGCTTCCGGTCTGTTTTGCTCGTTCTAAGTCTTAAGTCATTTGCTACGGCCTGAAATTTAGTCTTTTTGTATGGATACTTCCAACAGTTCTATCTCGCAACTTCGCGTGAACTCAAGCGTCTGGATTCTACCTCCAGGTCACCCGTCTATTCCCACTTCCAGGAAACTCTTAGTAAGCCAAATACTGGTGAATTCAATGCACCTCTCATTCCGTTCATAGATGGTGTTGCCACTATTCGTGCTTTTAACCAGACTGGGCGATTTGTTCACAGCAACGAAGATAAGCTGGATTACAACCTCAAAGCGTACTACCCATCTGTATCAAGCAACCGGTGGCTCGCAGTTCGGCTGGAACTTATTGGTTCGATGATAGTTTTTGGAAGGTAAAGAGTAGTATTTTGATGGTGTGGCACAATAGAACTAAAAATCTTTAACAACGCAGTGCACTTTTCACCCCACTGTCTATCATTCTGTACGGCTCCATATCCCCAAGTATTGTTGGGCTTATGCTTACATACTCTCTGAGGTTAGTTTTGTCAAACGCTTGATGTGGAGTGACGTTGTGCTAAAGAACACTGTGGACTTGCAGTGTTACACAGTCCCTCAACTGGCTTGTACGCCAAGGTAGTGAGATATCAACGAATATGATTTCAGTCGAACGCATCAAAGAGTACACCGATCTCGAAAATGAGGCGCCCTATGACTTGCCAGATGTGGCGGGTCCTAACTGGCCACAAAATGGTGCAATCAAGTTCGTGGACTATTCCACCCGATATCGACCTGAGCTGGATTTGTGCTTGTTGAACATGTCTTTTGAGGCAAAAGCGGGAGAAAAAATAGGAATAGGTAGGTCACTGAGATCTAGGCGGATTTGGACAAGTGCTCAAATTGAGTTTCCAGTTGGTCGCACCGGTGCTGGAAAGTCCTCGCTGACTCTGGCGTTGTTCAGAATGATCGAACCTACTAACGGGGGGATATATATTGACGGTGTCGACACTCAACAACTCGGTCTGTTCTGCTTGAGATCGCGGCTCACAATCATTCCTCAAGACCCCGTTTTATGTATGTACTACTAAGTTTTCAGGATATTGCGAGTAACTTTCAAATTCCATTTAGTTTCGGGAACAGTGCGCACGAATCTTGATCCCTTCACAAAGTACACAGATGAAGACATTTGGAAGGCTCTTGACAGTGCGTCCTTGAAGCGAAGGGTGGAGAGTGAAGCAGCTAAGTTGGATGCCGAGGTGTTACAAAGTAGGTGCACAATACATGTGATCAGCTTTAATTGACCCCAATCTCTTAGACGGTGAGAACTTCAGCGTGGGGGAGAGACAGCTCATGTGTCTCGCAAGGTTAGTTGTGTTTGATAACGTTCAGTACCACAGATGTCTCACATCAAACTCTTAAAGAGCTCTACTTCGCAAAACCAAGATTTTGGTCCTCGATGAAGTAGGCGCACAACATTTTCTGCAATTCAGCGACTAATATCTCTTCTTTATAGGCAACCGCCGCGATCGATACGGCGACTGACGAGATTGTGCAACGCACAATCCGACGTGAATTCAACGATTGCACGATCCTGACTATTGCGCACCGTATCAACACAGTCATGGATGCGGATCGAATCCTCGTTTTAGATCGCGGACAGATGCGGGAGTTTGATACGCCACATCGGTTGCTTGCCGACAAGCAGTCAAGGTTTTACGGGTTGGCGCGCGAGGCCGGTCAAGTTCGTTAGTGATAGTCTGGTGTTGATAAATACTTCTTGAGCCGTTGAGGCAGAATGCATTGAGGAATTAAAATTTATACATTCCAAAATTGTTGACATTTCTTCTTAAGTCACCAATTGGATGACTTAATCCCGATTGTGGTCCCATCCAAACCATCCTCCAGTCGTTCCCCTTGTATGAATTAACCTTCATAACTTGCAAAACAAAAAATTGTTGTTTTCCACCCGTTCTCAGCCATGGCTCTTGAGAAAAGTTTTTCCTTATTACCTTTTTTGGAAACAGAAATTTTATTTTGCTAAACAAGTGCACGTGCGATAAACACGTGTAGTGAGTATAACTTCTTTTTGCATGTTGCCCAACCAAGCGGGAACCCATGAATTGGCACCCTCAGCGTGCCGTCTCGTGAAGACATGGTCACGTGATCATACTCAGGGACCAGCCCACAATCTTTGATGGTTGAAGTGATTGCAACTAACCCAACATGGAGGGCGAGCAGGTTTTGGAAACTTGGGTGGACTTCCATGCCAAGCAAATTGAGGCGGTGTATGCTGCTGGGCCGGTGACTCGTCCGTCGGGAGGCTCAGGGGCGGGGCCGAGGTTGGGAATTGTGCGAGCGTGAAAAACAAGGCGATCTTGTGGATAGCCGCCGCGGATGAGAGGACGGGGTGGGGGAATGTGGGGAAGAGGGGGATCGGGAGGGTCGGGAACTCGTTGCTGGAGCATATGCAACATGCGATGGGTAACCAGCTGGGGCCAGAGCGGGTTACGAGACAAACTGTTGTAGAGGATTGGAGTGTCTGTGCTGTGGCCAACGTCGTCGGCGCACTTGGCAGGCGCAAACCGAAAGTTGTTTGCATCACCAAACTCCACATAACAATCCAACATCTCCTGCAAAACAGCCACGTTCGGTGCAACTAATGCAATGTCATCGGCATACAAAAACGAATTGAACACTCGTCCCCCATAATCAAATCCCGGAAATCGCTCTCTCAACAAACTGGGCAACGGATCAATGAACAAAGAATATAAGGCAGGGCTAAGCAACCAAAACGCTCTATAAGAATGACCACCCACAACCACCCGAATATGACAATTGTCATAAGCTGAACGCAACAAACGAATCCAACACTCCGCCATGCCCCGCTCTGCGCCCAAAGAAGCTCCTGATCAACAGTGTCATACGCCGCCTTAATATCCAAAAAAGCCTGAATAACAGGCTCACCCTGTCAAGCAAAGCGCTTGATAGGGGTGTCGAGCAGATAAATCTGCTCATAAGTACGGAGATTAAGTCGGGCAGAGTTCGATACTGTGCTGTGAATACGAGGTACAAGATCGTGTGGAGGGCGATGGCAACCCACAAGAAGTAACCCACGCCACGTTGATGATGAAATTGATTCTGATTGATTATTGTATGATGGTTTTCTGGTGATAGTTGCTCTCATCAATTTCTGACACATTCATATCGTTAACACAATTGACATCAGAAATGTCTGTAGCCGAAGCTTGATCCACAGTTGTTGGTGTTTTCTCTGGCACCACGCTACTATTAGCAAGATCATCATTGGAAGTGTCCATTGCAGAAACGATATTCAAACCGAATATTTCGTCATATACTGCTAGTTGTTCTGCAAGCATGTCAACATCAAATAACATGTCCTGTACATCCTCCTTCTCTTCTCCAATTGACATTGACAATGAAATTTGACTTCTGCCACTTTTTGAAACTAAAGGTTGCATGCAATTGCTGATGATGAAGCCCGGTACATTCACTGTCTGAATGCACATCCGCTGAAACACTAGTTTTCCCTGCACGATTCCCTGTTTAATAGCAACGGAAACTTTCAGTATTTTGTAAACAATATTTTTGGAGTTACCTTCAACAGAGTCACCGAAATGTGCAACTGGAGCTGTAGATCTGACCCTGTCCATATTAGACAATGTATAATTATTAGAGCTTGATGTGCTGCAGGTGATTGCTGATTCTGCTTCATTGCTCTTTTGCTGCAGGTTGGAAGCACTCACTCTGTCGATGACCACCTTTGGGACGCCCAGCTTGGTGCCCCACTTTATTTTTGGTGCCCCTTGGTCGTCCAGTCGCCTCTGTGGGGTATCTTCACTCTGATGGTCTGCGCGCATTAGGTGTGTTTGTGCGTTGGACCGTATGCATTGGGATGGTTGAAATTAATTTAATGCAGGCCGCTAACGCGTAATATTATAGGGTTAGTTAGACGTCCAACTCGCGACGTCTAACTCGCTATCTGATTGGCTAATTTAAGCCCCAGACACCGCTGGGGGGCCAATTCGCCGAGCTGCGGTGTTACATTTGAGGTTGATCAAAGTTTTCCACCCACGGCGTAAATACCACCTTACCACCCAATCACACCTTCACACTTCTAGCCATGGCTATCCTGCCCCTCTCGCTCGCACCGCTGCTCGGGTCCCTGCTGATCACCCTGATCACCTTCGTTGCCATCGCACTATACTTCGATCACACGGAGCCCAAGACCGAATCCACCAACGAGGAGGACGGCTCGAAGCGCAAGCTCAACCTGCCGCCGAAGGTGCCACTGACCTTCATCCTGCGATGCCTGGCCTCGGGTGCAGGAATGGGTGAGGTCTCGAGGGCCGTCGAGGAAAAGTACGGCGACCTCGTCCGCATCCACGTCAGTACATAGTAACCCCCCCTTTTGAGCAAAGAATAACATCCATCACACTCTCCTCTTCACCTCCCCCTCCACATGCACGCGGCCCCACCTACCTGCGCACATATATCCACACACGTCAGACCCCGTTCCGCGGGACCTTGTTCTTCGTCCTGAGCAACGAGGGCGTCAAGTGGGCGCACAATGCTCCCATCGCGGACCTGTCCGAGCTGGCGGCGTTCCTGCGCAAGTGGGTTGCGGACTTTGGGCTCATCCTGCATCCCGTCAAGTCCACCAAGCTGATCGCGCGGTCCCTGTCCGCGCATTTCTACGAGCACACCTCCCTGGCGCTGCTCGACCTGCTGCAGGATCGTCTGCGCGACTGGTGCGAGTCGGGCGAGTACCGCGACGTCTGGGACGTGGCCTCGGACATCATCTTCGACGTCAACCTGAAGGTGATCTACGGCACGGGCGAGTGGAGCCGCGAGGAGGCCGCGGAGTTCAAAAAACACTTCATGATGCTGGAACCGGGCCAGTGGATCCTGAACCCCCTGCACATCCTCTTCCCGTCCATCGGGAAGGCCAAGCGGGACGCGTCGAACCCGATCCTGGTGTCCATGCTACGCGACACCGCCCTGAAGCGTCTGGAGCGCGGCCTGAAGCCCAACGAGGCGACACTGGACTTTTACCTGGAGCAGCTGGACGGGAACGTGGTCGAGGCGACCTTCATGGCGCACAGCACCATGGGAGCCAGCGTCATGACCACGTCGGCTACGTGCGGGTGGTTGCTGTACCACCTTGCCGTGGACGAGACGGTGAAGGAGCGCGTTCTGGAGGAGATGACGAAGGCGGTCGGGGACGGGCCGTTCCGGCTCGAGCATACCGTCCTCATGCCGTTCATGGACAGCATGATCAGGGAGATCATCAGGTGAGTGGGAGGGAGGGGGTGCCAGGCACAGTCTTCGATGGTTTCTGAACAATGTTTTCCCTCTCTTCCCCCTCGTCAGATGCCACCACGGAGGAGGGGCCTTTCGGACGGCCATGAGGGACGTGCAGTACAAGGGCTTTGACATTCCAAAGGGGGAGATGGTCGTGGCCTCCCATGACGCCATGCACCTGTCCCCCGAGATCTACCCCAATCCGACGGCGTTCATCCCGGACCGCTTCGTGAAGGACGGCGCGGCAAGTTACGACAGGTTCGTCAAGGACTGCCAACTCCTCACCTTTGGAGGGGGACGCCATGTAAGTGGGGGAGTCAACCCACCCAGGGGTCCTTGTTTTTTTGGTGCTGATGATGTTGTTGGACCTTACCCACTCACCTAGCCATGCTTGGGGATGAAGCTGGCGTCGACCGAGCTGAAGATCCTGAGCTACTTGCTGCTGACCCGATACAACATCACCCTGGAAGCCAAGCAGCGCCCCGCGCTTTTTCCGACCGTCGGCTTCCAGAAACCCACCGTGAGCGTTACCACCCCCCCCCCCCCCACACCCGTGCTAACCTTAACACGCACCCCTTTGTGTTTCTCAGAATCCGGTCAGGATCAAGCTCTCCAAGAAGTGAAATGTGGGGCGCGGTTTTGTGTTTTTATGGTGTGGGCTGTCGAACCCATTGTGTGACCGAGTGTGCCATCGAGAGGGGAAGTGTGTGTGTGTGTTTTTATCATGTGGGCTGCCGAACCCGTTATGTGACCGAGTGTACCATCGAGAGGGGAACGGTTGGTGTCCATGTCGAAAGTTTTCAATCTCAAATATACCTCAATAGAAGTGCAACTTCACAGATGCAACAGCAGAAGAAAAAACAAGCCGGTTCGGAAGGGTCGATTCCCCACTGTGCTTGGTTGACTATGCACATGGTTGACTGTTCTGCGTGATATGATAACTATGATGTTTGCGCTTTCATATCACGCATTTGTCCAGTTTGTTGTGTTTTGAATGTGCACCTGAGAGGTTATCCAAATGCGGGAAGAAACAGTTTGGTTGCGTTTAATCATTATACGTGGAACAGCAACACAAGGGAGGCGAAAAAAACCAGCTATATGAGCAATTGCACGGCGGTGCGACCACCTGCGTGCGTGCATGCAGGTGGGCTCCCGGACATGCCGTTGGCCACGCCGTTCCGCGTAGTGTGTTTTCACTTCCTTAAATGCAAATAAAATCGAAAGAGCTACCCAGCTGCAATGCTTCACCCTCGTGCAAAGCGCTTTCAGCCATAGAAAATTAACCTGAATTAGGGTTAGTTAGGGTTAGTTAGGGTTAGTTAGGGTTAGTTTAGGGTTAGTTAGGGTTAGTTAGGGTTAGTTAGGGTTAGTTAGGGTTAGTTAGGGTTAGTTAGGGTTAGTTAG